>VXBA01003293.1:1210192-1362982 GCA_013399895.1 Serilophus lunatus
CGGGGGGGGAAGGGGGCGGGGGGGAGGATGCGCGGAGGGGCCGGAGGATGCCGCGGGCGGAGGGGGGGGCGGAGGGTGCTGCCGCGGGGGGCCCGGCGGTTCCGCTCCCTGGCAGATGCTCCGACCATTGTGCTTTTGCTGTTGCAAATAGAAACACTGCTCACCTCCTCACCTCTCCTCTCCTCGCCAAACAATAAATGCACACCTCAGGGCCCTCGGCGCTTCCTGACTCTGCTTCTCTTCTGCAGGTGTAGATCTAGAAGAGACTGGAAAGGAGGGTGGAAAAAGCAGGGAGGTTATGAGGCTTAATAAAGAAGGTAAGTGGATAGTGCTGGCACACCTCTTTACCTGTCTTGTCTCTTGGTGGTTGTGGATGACTGTGGTTTGGCCTTGACAGGATAGCCTAAAAGCATATGGATGTCACTGCCATGAAGAATGTTTCAGGGTTGGATACACACAGACAACTGTCACTGTGTCAACTTCTTTTGAAGTACGGGTATAACAGGTGTATGTGTGCAACTGGCAGACATAGTAAAAGATGAGACGATTTTGAGTCAAAAAACAACTGCACGTCAGTGGCCATATTGGATTTTTTTGGTGGACCCTGTCCCTTGGAGCAACGTTTCAGTTGCTTCTGTGTGAAGATAAGCACATAAACCTGGGCATCAACTTAAAACATTTATAGGATCGTTAGCAGCTGCAGTGGAAATGTTTCCACTTGCGGAGAGAAAGGGTGTGTTACAATTTTTAAGTCATTCACTTTAGTTTGTCACATTTTATTTTTTCATTCTCACTGCTGAGTGTGACTTGCAGACAACGGAATGTCCAGTGTCAAATATTAACTTACATCAGACTAAGCCGTGCAAATTATGCAAAAACAAATATAATGAGTCATTTGAGCCGCCAGGTTTTCTGGTACCATCAGTGTGATCAGGCAAATCCCAGACTAGTGGTATTTGCCAGTATGCCATGCCTGACACAGTTCTGTCAGTTGTGAGAAGGGAAACTTTAGTGGTCAGCATAAACAAATCAAATTTACACATTTCGTTTGTGAAACATGTAATTTACATCATGCTGGGCTAACACCTAATGCAACTAGTGAAATGGTTAGGGATGCTCTTTCCTGTAGCTTTCTGTTTCTCTCTGTTGTGTTAAGAAAGCAGTTTACATATACAACCTCTGTCATGAGAAATTCTTCTTGCCGTGTCAGTTCATAATGAATGATCCCATCATAGTGAAACTTCAGTGTGACTTACTGGTGCTGAGAGAAATCCTGCTGTTGCCTGTAATGTCATAATATACATTCTGAAATGATGTTAAGTTTCTCATTATATTATAGTTGTCATTACACGTGCCTTCAATTTTGAGCATCCCGGCAGCTCAAAGGAATCAGGTTTTCTAAACAACCTCTTGAAAAAAGAATGAATTGATCAGTAATGTAGATTTGTGTGGTAAACTATAAAATTGCGTGGAGTGCACGTTAAAGTTATTTAAAATACCATAAAACTTCCCTTTTAAAAGGCTTCTATAGAGATGCCAAGCTTGATTGCGTTCCTGTCTTGATTCTTACGTGAATGAACCTCTCTATTTTGCCAGCTCAAAAATAAGTTAGTGGCAGAACTGGGGTTCTCATGAAGTATATTTGTAGGGAAAAGGTCCAAGGCTTGGTTTGTACATCTGTCAGTAATGCTGATTCAAAAATAATGGAAAAAATCTTGTTACTTCACCTTGGTCTTCATAATGAGTTAACTTTTTGAGATAAAATTTAGTTCTTGGAAGTCCTTGAACACAAATTCTTGTTGTGAGCTTACTTGACACATAAAGATCGAAGCATGTCCGTACTCCTTAATCAAACACAAGATGCAAATTGTTTCCTAGAACAATTCAGTTTAGATTATCCGTTCTAGTCTTGGGGGGTTTTGGGGGGGGAATAGGGACTTCGTCAAAGGAGCTTTATTTGAACGCATTATCCAGAAAACATTTTTCCAAATGAAGTGTAACATCATTGCTGCTGTGACGGTGTCAGGTGTGAAGCACTTACTGGCTTTTATAGTACTTATGTCATAATATAAATGTTTAAGAAAACAAACCTTACTTTTCTATTTAGAAAATAAAAAGCTTTAGGAATTTTATTGCTTCCAAGCGGTAACTTGTGTTAGATCACTTAGAATTATCTTTCGTGAGGTTTGAATAAATTAGTATGTGTTGAAGTATTTCTACTATATTCACTTCAGCAGTCTTCTAGTACAGGTGTTTTTACCACACCCATCAGTGTGTCTGAACACCCACTGTAAATATGCCTTGGGTCTCACCATCCTTACCAATAAATGTGGGGCAAAATGTGAAGAGGCAGGTTGGCCTGCGGGAGACATTGCTGGTGTATTAGCAGAAATGCTTGTGCTTTAACTCTGATCTTGCACACGTCTGTCGTGTGACATGTTGAATATTTTGCCTGCTTTGTTCATAGACAGGGGTTGCGGTCATGATAGCTCTGAATACCAAACCCAGCTCCTTTTCTTTACAAGCCTATCTATTTGAGTAGACCTTTCTATGGCATCTGTGATGCGAAGAGATTACAAGTGGTGTCTTAGAAAAATCAAACGTTACTTGTACCAAGTAACTGAGGACAACAGGCAGACAGGATTTTAAGTATCAAAAATTACTGTCCTGTTTGATAAAGATAGTGTAAATGCTGATCTCTCTGCATTTACTCCTTGTCATATTTGTCTGCATTTTGTCATCTCTAGTTGATACGACCAGACTTACGTGGCCGTTCCTTTGTAAGCAGCTAAGCCAGGAGCCTTTTTAGATGAGCATGGTGGGGGGAAGGGGTGTGAAGACAGTGGTCTTTTCCAGACCACTACAAGGTGTATCACATTGGTTTTGTAGAGAAATACTGTGTCAGGTGGCAAAAAGTTGGCTCCATCCTTGCTTCCCTGTCTCCTCTCTCGCTGTGTACTGTATGTGTTCAGGATGGTGGGCTGCTGTTCCTCTTCCCTCTGGCCCAGGTGGGAGCCTGGGAGGCAGCATTCCCTGAAGGGGGTGGGTAGAAGCACTCACTGCCAAGTCTCTGCCTGCCAAGGGGTCAATACTTCTTAGCACATCCCTGGGCAAAGGAGTCACAGTCTGACTGTGCTGTTCGCTTCTGTAATGCAAGAGATGCACCGAGGCCATGTGCCC
The DNA here is from genome assembly GCA_013399895.1 of Serilophus lunatus. Taxonomy (NCBI): domain Eukaryota; kingdom Metazoa; phylum Chordata; class Aves; order Passeriformes; family Eurylaimidae; genus Serilophus; species Serilophus lunatus. The sequence continues at coordinate 1,213,373 of VXBA01003293.1, forward strand.
CCCGTGCCCCATTTTAAGGGTAAAAGTAAAGGCACAGAAATCCTGCACACTGCTTTCCTTTATTCTGCAGTGTATATGTAGGCAGCACAGAAGGACAGAAATTTCCTGAACGTTTGTTCAGTTTTGTAGAGAGAATTGCTTTTTGCATGCTAATACTTACTCTAAGTTTTCCTTTAGCAAATGCAGTGTGTCCATGGTTGACTTTTACTGGCATGTAGACTTGTGAGGAGGGGATTACAAAGTTGCAAGTGTTCACAGAAAATGAGAAATTTTATGCATAAATGTTTCTGTCAGAAAAAAACACTTATCTGCTTATCTAATCAGGAAACAGAAATAGTATTGTGTCACTTATCTGACAAATCACTACCAAGCAACCGGCTTGGCTAAAAGAGGGGTTATCGGAATTGGCTCAGCATTTAGAATTTGTGTTGAATTTTAAAGAGTGGAATGGCATATTTGAGGAACTAAAGATTTTCTTGTTATTAGCATGCATAGTAAAAGAAGTTTGTATTTTTTTGAGAATTTTTGTCCTCTAAAATGCTACAGTAAATGTGCGCCTGAGGCAGATGCAATGTTATGTCACTATCAGTGTTAACCTGTAACTGATTAGAGAGTACTTTGGAGGTATGGGTTGTACTTTATACAATATCTAAGAAAATACAGAGGAGTGGGATTTTTTGGTTTTGTGTATAGAACTTTTCTTAATGGGTTTAGTAATTGTGCAAGCATTGGGTGCTGTGAGTGTTTCTTGGTAGGCGCAGGCTGTAAAAGAGCAAAAGGTATCCTGTGTATCTTTGTGACCTACAGCAGGGTTAAATATATCCTACAGGATTTAGGTCTGTATCTGGGTACCTGGTGTCATAGTCAACTTCAGTTTCCCAGTTCAATGGGTTTGTATTATTGAGATTTTAATCTGTTGATGTGAATGTTTTGTCTTAGATAATCTTTTCACTGACCATACTGATTACTGATTCATTATCATTTGACATTAAGGATGTTCTATAAAAAAATTCTAATAATTTTTCTGATTTTGTTTTAAAAGTGGAGATTTTCTGTCATTATTGGACCACTCTAAACCTGACCATTTTACTTCATGATTACTCATGCAAACTAGAGTTTTAGATGTATTAGATAGTTGTTTACACTATATTTTTCCTATTTTGACTTCCCACACAAATGTCTAATGGAAAGCTTTTTGATAAATCCTTTGGCAACACCAGAACAAAATTAAAGGGATACTGATTAGTTTTGCTTTCGGTATCTTTTTAATTCTTCAAAAAAATATCTTGATGATTTTATCAATCTTCTTGGAAAAATAAGAAGTTAAGGAGGTTAGGTAGTGGTAGGCAACACTTCTATAGGAGAAAAAAGGATTTGATATACAGCAATATGAAAAACTAGAGAAAGAGAACTAAAATTATTTATGGGGAGATTGTGAAAGAAGAGAAGACAAGAAAAATCCAGCTGGTTAATGTCAGCATAGGGATTAGAGTTGATTTTTATTAAATTTTTATTTATTTTTTTGTTTACTAGTGGTTTGCCAATGGTGCTGTTTGTCTCCTTTAGAAACACACTAAACCAGAAAGAATAAAAACATTTTTGTTTTTCTTAGCTGCCTTCATCTTTTACCTTTTTGTGGTAGTAGGGAATGTTGGAACAGGCTGAGAGGGAAGGAGTGTTGTAACAAAGTTTTGAACACATACCCCAAAAGAAAGAGGTGAGGTTGTTTAATTTAGACAACCATAGTTGGTGATTTGGGGTTGGTTTTGGTTTTGGTTTCACCGTGGGTGAAAGAGGGTTGAACGTTGCACAGTTTTCTGTGTCTTCCCTAAGCCAATAAGGTCTTCCAGAGATAATGATTCTTAGACAGATATAATATTCTGGGGGAGCCTGATGAGTGAAAGAACTGGGAATTGTCAGGGCACAAAAAACTGTTTTCAAGAGAAACTTTTTCTTATCATTCTTACCTTTATGCTGGGAATAAGAAGAGTGAGCAAAGGTCCTGGTCCTGGCTTTTCTTTAGGGTGAGAAATGACAGTGAGATTGGATTCTGGTGTGCATTCTGGTGTGTAAATGCCTGATCAGTTCTGTGAATGATATCTGACTGTGATATTTTTATTTTTTTTCACATGGACAGCTTCTGCAGGGGGGTGGCGTGGCTCCTGGTTATGGCTGTCACCTCATTTAATGTGTTTCAAGGAGTGGTGACAGAGGAAGAATGAAACATTATGTATGATAGTGCCCAGAAAATTTAGTCAGAATTGTAGTTTATCCTGATAGTTACATAGTTATTTTCTGAAACCTGTCCTTTAGTTCTTCAACCCACACACTGGTTAAAAGAAGTGGAGTAAAGGAAAGGCTCTCTGATCAGACATTCTGTGTTTCGATTCAAGATTTTGATGGTTTTGAATATGTAACTGAAAGTGTTGTTCTGTAAGTTACTTCTTTAAAAATTCTGGTTGAGTTAGGTGGCACATATCTTAATGAAGTTCATGATTTGTGCAACAGTTGTTCTGAAGAGGTTAGATCTCCTGCAGTTTAAGGTACCTCTCTTGATTGCATGTGAGGAAACCATGTAGGATTCTCTGTCTGCTGAGTTCTGTCAGTAAGGATGTGTCTGATGTGTCTGTGTCTGTTCCTTCTACTCATTGTAATTTATAACCAGACTCGATAAAGATGGAAATTTTTGTGTTTACTAGAGTGTGCCCCAAGCCCTACTGTCACCACAGAAAGTGAAATGACTTCTTGTATCTAATTCTGATTGAGATATGAAAACATGTGTGTGTTTTCTTGTTTATCTGCCTATGTATGTGCTTAATAGTTTATAGATGAAATAAAGGTTTCTATATATATATAAAAAAGACTACACAAGAGTGGAACCATTTCCACAGTGAAAGGGAGTAATTTCTTTGAAACGGGCCTTTTGTTCTATTTAATTAAAAATTAGGACATTATCAGATTCTACTTTACCTTTGGGGCAAAAAATATTAGCCATTTAACCAAAGCTGAAGTGTGTGAATGAGATGGAAAGAGTGGAAAATCCTATAGAAAACATTTCAAGTTACATTTTGTGTTTAAGTTAGTCACTGAATACATTAGAAAGAAATACCACCTTCAGAAAAATTGTATATTGCTATGAGTGTTTATTAAAGAGTTAACTCCACTATAGGGTTATGTGAGTGCCGTGCCTACTGATTTTGTGATGTTTTGTATGTCTTATTAGAAGTTATGCCTGAAAGCCACTGATGTAGCTGGAGAAGTGAGCTTTCTGATTGCTCTTGGTCTTGTACTCAATAGAAATATCTTCCTTGTTTCTGAAATGTGCTTATTATTCAGTAATTTTGTATTTTTGTATTTTACTAAGTTGTGTTAATAATATAGTGCTTAAACTCAACACATATTCCTATTCATCTGTTTTCTTGACAGTAATTAGAATTTAGAATTACTTGGTCTTCCTGCTTTTTGGTTTCTGTGTTCATGTATTTAGAAAATGTGGGCTGTTTGGCAAAGAAGAAGTGGAGTTTTCCCAGATCAGAAGGAACATCAGCCAGAAGTAGCGAAGAACTTGACAACAGAAGTTCTGGGTTCTGCACCACTGCTGTTCCAATGTATGTCTGGTGCAGTTTCCCTTGGCCTGCAGGCCCCTCCTGAATTACCTGTGAAAGGGAAGCAGCTGTGTTGTGACAGAGCTGTGCACATTACACAGGGGGGTTAGGCTTGCTGCCCTTTCTGTTCCCTTGGAGCAGGTGTTCAGCAGAAGAGGCAGAAGGGTGACTGATGAAGTAACACCAGGACATAAGAATGACTGGCAAATTACAAGAATTCATGGGTTTTGATTCTGTGTGATCTTCACTATATTCTTTGTTTTGTGTATAATTTTTTTCTGTTATACAGTGCTTTATGTCTTCAGTCATTCTTTCTCTTCCTTTTTCTACTGCAGGGGGCTAGACATAGTTAGAGGTCAGAGTCTGGGAATTTGAAGTTATATTTGAGTTGAACGCTGCTAATATCATATAAGTAACAGTTGTTGAGAAGTTTGCTGGATCAAAAGTGTGTTCTCTGGCAAGGCAAAATGGGATGTGACTGGACCTCTCCAGTAACAGAATAAGGTGACTTGATCTTGTCATCATTTTGAGATGAAATGATCAAAATGAAAGCAGAGATTTAAAGATGTGTGAATCATTATGTGTGTTCATTTTTGAGTCTCTGATAACTGTTCTATCCTCAGGTGGCCTTTAGGCTGTCTGCTTTGGGTTGTCTAGATTAGATACATTATCGGTTGGTAGTTAGAAGATCCATTTGTTTTTTAAGCTACTCTTAGTTATGTCTATTGAGACAGGATGCTATGATGATCTAGATCTGAAAAGTTTGTTGGATCCATGCCACCACAACCACTGACAGAGCCAAAAACTTGTTTGTTTGGGGCTGATAATGGAGATAGTCAGAGGACAACGATCTGGATGAACATCAGTAATTGATCTGTTACTGCTCTGATTAGGGAGGGAGTAGTAGTATTTGCATGATCCTAATACCTAGCAGCCCCATCAGACACTAGATGCTACTGTGCTGGATAGCAGTGCAGGGAGGAAGGGTAACTGTGCTGCAGAAAACTAATTTTTTAATATATGACAAGCAGGAGTTTTAATACTGACAAAAAAAGCACTTAGTTGCTCAGTATGATAGAGTGTTGACTTTTAGCCTAAACTAAAGTGGCTTTCTTAGAATTGACACAAGGAAAGCTTTAAGGTGATGTTTGGAAGGCAGTGAAATAGTTTTGCAAAAGCTTGGAAGGTATCCTTACTCAAGTGTGGAAGCTGGCCTAATGAGAATACAGGCTGTTTGTTAAAAGCTTAGCAATGGATTCTGCCTTCGTGAACCAACTAGAAATGTGAGCAAATGGTGAGATGGCAAATGAGATGTGGACAGTATAGTGTACATAACACAGAGGAGCCTGAAAAGCAAAGACAATTTGGAAAATACATATATTTATTTTTATATTTATATATATATATATACTAATTTTTATATAATATATAAATTTGGAATTTGTGCATAAAAGGGTGCAGGGAGAATAATGATAAAGCAGTATGGCAATATAGAAGAAAGAGCTTTTGGAACAGTGTGAACAAATAGAATGATGTTTGTCAATATGAAAGATAAGAAAATATGAATAACTAATGTGAGGTGAAGGCCCAGGTAAACCTTTAGCTCTGATGTTTAGAGAAGTCTTTGTCCTAGGAATGCAAGACAGGAAGAACCGTTTAGATATAGAACTAACTCGAATGAACTGATCAGGAGAGAAGTCATTGGCAAAGATGACATAGTATTTTATCATAGAATTTTGTATCTGAATGATGAGCAAGATGATTATGCTGTCCAGGGTGATCAGGAGAGGAGGTGGAGAAAAGAGGGTGGAAAGTGATGAGATATAAGTTCTGTTCTAGCTGTATCGAGCTGAAGCTGACAGCTACTCAGTGGCAAGAGGTGTCAGAAAGATAGACTGAGATTTTTTGTTTAGACATAAATGTACTGTATTTGAGAACTATCTCCTCAGGAACCTAATTTGTTGGTAAAATTGATAGACATAAGAGAAGAGACAAGAGAGAGTCCTGCTAGAAGACAAAGGAGGAATAAGGAGCCTGCAAGTGACCTGAAGGGATTGGTACAAGGGAGGGGCAGCAGAACAGGGTAGAGTTATAGAAGTCAGAAACAGAGGATGAATGCTTCAAAAGGAGAAAGGCATTTAATTTTTATGAAGAATGCACAAGGGTTATGACTGATGGAAATCATTAACTTCTTGTGATGTTGCAATAGTACAAGGTTTTTAGACACTTTAGTGAGAATAGGTTCAGTGTGATGCAAGGGACAGCTGAAGGAAACTCAGGCTGAAGTTAGAGAAATTAAAAAATTAAAAGTGTAATTTGTTGTCAAACAGATCATAATGAGCTTAGAGATGAGAGAAGGACAGAAAGAATAGTGTAGTTAGGGAAGCAAGGAGTCAGAAGTAGATTTCCAAATACAAAAAAGACTGATCGGCTGTCCTGCTGTTCTGTCAGAGCAGGAGGAGAAATGAGATGTGAGGTATAGGCGTGATATGAGTGAGGCAAGTGGAGAGCGGGACAGATGTGGCTTGCATCTATTGTAGGAGGAAGAAGGGAGAGCTATAAGGAAGAGAAGGAGAGTGGGAAGAGAGAACGTGAAATGGTTATTATGTTTTCTCGCTTTCTCTTGGAATAAATATTTGCATTCTATTGTGGAGAAAGAAATGGATACAAAAGAAAAGGTTTGAGGAGTGAGTCAAAAGTAGGAAGAAGAAAGGCTGAAATTGCAGGTGTGGGTTCAGCTCAAATGGAGGAATGGCACAGATTAGTAAGCAGCAGGAGAGAGAGAAAATGTGTGATAACCTCATTTTCAGACTGGTTCTCTTTTCCACTGCTAATTCTAGGACAGGCGAGAATACAGCAAAGAAAATCAATGTTTAAGACGAGCATGAGTTCGGGATTGGTGGACCTAGTATTGGCAAGTAGAAGCAAAAAACACCACAAAAAGAAAGCCCTTCAAGGAGAGAGAATAGTGTGTCTGGTCATATCTATCATAGCGCGTGACGGACGTGAAAGGAGTAGTTCTGTTCCTTGCAGTGCATCATAAGTGGATAATATGTCTACGTGATCTGTCACATACTGATACTGACTTGTGCTTCCTGCTTCCAGAGCCGAGACAAGGCCACGGGATTGCATTGTCGTGGACTGGGCCCCTGGTAACGTCGTACTGCTCAGGGTGTATCACGAGAGCTTGGGCGCGGTGCTGCAGTAACCATGGTTGTATGGCTTTTGCTTGTCTTGCAGGGCAAAGCAAGCTTGTTCCTGTCGACATGCTACAGGCAGGCATGCTCTGTGATACAGCTCTCTTTTTTTGTTTTCCTCTGAGAAAGCAGGACTTAATGATTTTAGAGGTGTTACATGGAATGGCTGTCATTCATGGTGCAGGCTACTCAGTGTCCATCAAGCAGTTAATCTCAGGTTTTCACATCTCTTTAGTCGATCTAAACATCTGATTGAGGAAGAGGAGAATGCTGTGGGAAAGAGTTGTTCGCTCACGCGCAGAACATTGAGCTGATCCTTTGACTTGGAAGGCTTTGTCCATTACCTTGCCTGCCTTTCCCAAGCAACTTTCTGCATGCCCCTGTATGTTATCAATGTTCAGTCATCACAGCAGCTTATACATGTCGCCGTGCAGAGGTACTGAGAAAAAAGGGAAAGAAAAATGTCTTCAGATTTTCTCTTGAGTCTCTCAGGATTTTTTTGTGCACTATCATAAAGTTTTGTGATTTTTGATCTGTATTGATGTTTTTGCTGTATTTTTGGCTTTTTAGAAGACTTGGAGAACCTTGGGCAAATATACTAAGAAACTGAATGCATGGCCATGGAAAAACATGAGGAGAAATGAGAGGAAAAATGTTTCAGCTCTTGAAATTATGGTGAGCTGTGTGTGTAGCACTTTGAATAGAGTCTTCGTACATTCTGTGCTTGGTGTAAGTCTTCTTCAGCTACTTTCATAACTCACAACACACTGGGTGTGAATGTTCCCAAGCCTTGTAGGTATTTAAATTTTGAAAGAGGTAATGCAGCTTTACATATTTTTGGGTTTCTTGCTCATCAGGAAAAAATTATTCTTGACTGCATTGCTGAAGGAGGGAATGCTACAAGTTTTATTCTGTAGCATTTATTATTGTTTCCAGCTTTACAAAATACCTGTCACTATTCTGACTGTTTTCTAATTTCCTTGGCAAATCAAAGGTATCATAAACCTTTATTGCTTTCCTGGAAGGTAAGAGTTTATCCTGTGTGGGAGTTTTTGTAGGGTTTTGGTTTGTTTGGAGTTTTTTTAATTCCTTGTTATTAACTATGTATTTGGAAAAGTTCTGAAGAGATGTGTAGCATATATATTCAAATGATGTAACACATATAAAAATGTTAGCCTTAAAACCAGGAAGACATGGTCAGTATTTCAGAGACCTCACAATGCATTTCAGATAAAGCTGTAATAGTGTGTGTTCAGACAAAGCTGTAATAGTGTGTGTTGTGAAGACAAAAATCAGTCTATGAGTGCTGAAAAATTTCATGCTGGAAGCTATTTTAAGGAGTAATTTGAAGGAGTTAAAGAATAATTAGTTGATGTGGAGGAAGGAGGCATCAAAGTTGATAGTACAGCACACAGAAAAGTAGCATTCAGAACAGATTCCTAGTGAGAGCAGTTTATTTGTAAAAATAATCTCTCCCTGTTTTGTTAATATTGTCTTACTGTCTGGGAGCTGGAAAGCAAAACTGATTGTAATTGCCAGACTGCAAAAATAACATAAATATTGAAAGATAAATCTTAATCTTTCTTAACTCTGTTCCCTAAACATGCCCTCTGTTCTCCAAATACTTAAACATTCCCTTTTTTATTAGGCTTCAGCCTCATCTGTTTTTTTTGAATAGTGCCCTAGTTTTGCTACTAGGCAAAAAGTAAAGAGAAACTAACGCATGGTATATGCAATGCAATGCAACATTTGTCGTTCTTTTATAGTCTTTCTTCTGTATTAGTTCTTTTATGCCCATTTGTTTATTTGTATATTACAGGATCCAGGATAAGTGACATCCAAAATTCTAAGCAGCTTTGTCTCTTGTTCTGGCCTTTCAACTTTAGAATGAGTCTGTTGGATGAGAATTCCTCTATAGTTTGATTTTTTTTTTTAGGAGGACCTCTTGAATGTGGACTTTCCTGGCAGATTTCTGACAGACCATGTGCAAGCATTATAAAAACAATACACAGAACAAGTGCTTTTAAATGCTTGCTCATTTTAATACCATGAGGTTGTAAGAGAGACTCCCTCTGTTCAAAATCATGATATGGAAGCTGCTTTGATTACTAGTCAGGACAGAGTATGCATATCCAAAGGAAGGGTATGACGTGCTATTCACATCAGTGTGAGGACAGGCAGTGAGTAAATGGGAAGAAATCATGAGAATAAACAAGTTGACTACTGATAGTGTTTATTGATTACCTTCCTTTGGAAAGAGGTCCAAGGTGTCCTGCCAGCTATGTGTAGAAATTAATCTGTTTGTCACTGAAAGAGGATGGGCAAACATGGTTGCTATTGAAAGCCCAACTCTACCTGTACTGGAATTGAATGAAAAAATGCTGAAAGCCTCCTGTGTACTGATAGGGTGTAATCCAGTCCTCACTGAAATATGTTATTGGATAATGACTTAGAAAGGAAAGGAGCAATACTTTATTTCTAGATTACAAAGTGAACAGAGGTACATGGAATGTATTTATTTACAGGAGAGGAAAAAAAAAAAAGAAAAAAAAATTCCCAACCACGTTACCTTTCTCTGTGAGAAATTGCTGCAAGCTTTACTGACTAGCACTCTGTTTACTCTTTCTCAAAAGTTAATGGTGCCATTGGCGCCACATTATACTCATTAAGGACTGCCGTATTTCAAAATACATTGCTGGAGTTTATCTTTCTCTCAAAGAAAAGTTACCCAAACCACACTTACAAGAATAGGCCAGTTCTTCTTACAGCAAAACTCTACAGTACTTCACTCTATTTTGGCATGTTGCCACACACACCAGTATGGTGCTTTTCAATAATTTTTAAATTACTTAAAGCAGAATTTGATGTTACTACACCAGAAGCTAGGTTGCTTGCTCCTTTCCTGTGCAAACATTATGGGCATCGCCATCTTTTCTGCACCTGCTCTACCAGTAATGACCGTGTTTACTTTACCAGATACAATTTTATAAATCTCTAATTGTTTTGGGGGGTTTTTGGCAGTTTGCTTATTGCTCTGTTTGTGGAAATGGTCATCCTAGATACTTCATGATTTTCCTTGGGCCCTTTTTTTCATCCTAGATAGGGAGGGAAACTAGCTGGTGATACGGTAATAATTGAAAATTATAACTGGCAATTAATTTTCACTACATGGGTAGGTTTATAACATTAGCAAATCCTCCATGACTAGCCTGCAGCTCTGCCTTTTGTCTGGAAGAACACTGGCTCTAGCCTGAAGCAATCTTTCGTTGTGCCCATTGGATTTTGCTGAGAATAAAGCCTGCTGTGGCCGCCCAGCATCTCAAGGAGTTAATATACAAGTGAGTGTTAGAATGCTGTAGTGCAAAATAGGCTGGGAATAGTGAATTCATTGAATGAAATAGTTTAAAGGTAGGTTTAAATTAGGTAACTATTACATGACTGCAGTGTAGTCTTTGGAGTTTTTCTCTTGTAAAATACAGGCACTGAATTTATACATTCTGTCATACTTGGAGGTTATGCAATCTGGATTTAAAAATACTTCTGTTTTTCTTTATAACAAATGAAAGTAAGTTTGGTCATGGCCCATTCTGAATTTGCTGTGTTAGGAAGAACTTCTTCCTAGAGTATAAGTAGGAATGGAAGAATTGCCTTTGAGGTTGATTAATTTAAGTGTTACTCCCAGTGCAAAGCAGTCTTGAAGGAGACTGAAAGTGGATAACTGGGAGGGAAGGAAGGAGGTGAATACTGCTACATTTTATACAGCTTTACTGAAATGTTGTATCCCAGTTCTCATGTCCACATCTGGTGTTGGAAAAACTGGAAGGAGTTCAGAAAAATCTACATTAATTTGAGGCCTGGATAATCAGCTTTAGAATAGAAGATTTAAGAAGCTGAATCTATTTAGTTTATCAACAGACAGTAGAGGCTACCTGATAAGTCTGTAAGTACTTAGACAGGGTGAAGGTATCTGACAGTTTGATGGTTCTTTGTCAGGTAGATTAAGGGGATTCTCATGGCTGAAAGCTAAAGCTAGATCAGTTCAGACTAGAAATAAGATGCAGTTTTCTAATGATACAATTAAATAGGAACAGCTTATCAAGGGATACAGTAGACTCTCTGCTGCACAAAATCCTTGCATAAGGCCCTGGTGCTTTCCCAGGAAGCACACAGTGCTTTAGCCAGAGCCAGAAAGCTTGGGTCTGAAGCTAGAACAGGATGATGAAATTTTATGGCCTGTTTTAACATAGGCATTCATTGCAGATCATAAGGAAGATTTCTGTTCTAATTCTTCTTCTCCCTAAAATTTCATACATTGTAACTGCTTCTTTTGCTAAAAAAAGGAGTTTGTTTGAAAGATGAGGTGATCAAAGCAAAAAGCCAGCTTTCTTGCCTGGTGAGTGAGAAGAGACCATCCTTTAATAGCAAGCAAAAGAAGAGCTAACACTTTCCAGTCTCGTTTTATATTTTTCTGGTAATCAAAACCACTAATAACCCCCCAGTCATTAATTCTAAGTATAACAATCATTTTCCAATGGAAGTGTTGGTCCTCTCAGAACCATTCCAGATAGTTTGTGCATTCTCACTGTAAGGTCATGTAACTGACAGCTGGACCCAAATGCCTTCTTTGACTTTGTTTTTAAGCAAAGCAAGCTTTTTCAAGTTGTTTTCCTGGATGCTGCTTCTTGGCCATGGATTTATGAGGACATAGCAAATGTAGAGTAAAAGGCTCTATAATTTCTAATGAATTGTATGAGAACTCATTTTGTCCTACTTTTGTGAAAGAGATAGTAGGAGTTGTTTGAAAGACATTGGCACTGGCATCTTTGAATTTGCCTCTTTCTTGTAAAATCATCACCAGTCTGAGTGGAAGTGTCACCTTTTCTCTTGATTATGGCCACAGCAAGGCCAATCAGTGCTCATTTAAGGTACCATTCAACTTAGATGAACAATGTTTTCTATGTGGGGTTAAAGGAAGCACCTAACCTACTTTTAGAGGTTTTTCTAGCACCAGTCGTCCTGTAACTCTCTTATAAAAAATAAGTGGAAAACGGATGTGTTGCCTCTCAAGTTTATAAATTCTTCACCCTCATTCCCTTACCAGTATTGCTGCCTCCAAAAACTTCTAAAAGAGGGCAGCATGAAATGAGGTTTTAAAAAAAACCAACGTAGGCAATATTGAATTTCTTTTTATGAAATATTAGGGTAAAATATTTCAATATCACAGAACAGATTTTGTTGTTGTTATTTTTGTTGCAGTCGGAAAGGCTAAAACAAACTGTGAATTGGGTGATGAGATTTGCTCCAAACATGTATTAGTTTGTGTTGTGTTCTAAAGCCATGTGAACTCTGCATGAGCTCTCGGGCTTTTTCTGGTTGGGAATGTACAGAGTCATGTATATCTTGGGCTACCTGGAAGTAGTACCATGAGGAGATTCTAAAGGTTCAGGGAATCTGAATCTCCCTCAGTTCCTCGTTGTCGCCTGTGACAATGTGGCACAGCTTGATAAATATGTGATCTGTCAGTTCTTGACTGAATAATTGCTAAATATTTAGAAGTTTACACTTGAAGATGCCTTTAGTGTTACTTGCGTAGTGAGCTGGACTGAATGTTAGGACTGAGGGTCCTTGTCATGTTCCTCTCATGATGTATATCCTTCTTTCCACAATTTCACAAAAGTTGGATTAGGTCAGGATCTGCCGTTAGGCCAATGTTCTGTGCAGAATACTAACAGCCATGCTAAAATCAATCAGATGATTGGTCTGCTTAACCTCCCCAGCATCATTTAATCCATACTTTCATTCAGATAAATTATATTTGAGACTCTGTCAAGTATAACAATAGAAGATGGTATTTGTTTTGATGAAAGGCACTAGAAAGGATAAATTCTAATCTGAAAGCAGGAGTTTGCACTGATAACTTGCAGGAGGGAGAGATTAATTAGAAACTGGAGGAAGTAGTTAAATTTACTCTGCTGACATGGTGTGTCCAGCCAAGACAGTGGCTTAATGATCCATGTATTAGGTAGAGCTACCTCAGAATTGCAGTCAGATAAAGATCTTTAAAATGTAAGGAAACAGCATGGTACTGTAGTAAGCTTAAGGCTTCTTCTTCCTGTGAGGTAGTGTTCCTCATGGCTGTTACAGAAGCTGGAGGTTAAGAGCACCAAAAAGCCTATTTTTCATCTGCCTTCTAGAGGAACAAGGTACATACTGAAAAAGATGATGCTCTAGATTGTCATGCCACAGTGTCAAAGTTCAGTGGATCAGGAGTGTTCTCTTACAAACATTGTGCTTGCTTCAGAAGAAACAAGATGCAAAGCTGCAGAACCTCAGGTAGCACATGATTACACCAAACCATTCTGGATATTTCCTCGGCTTTTTGTGTCAGTGTTCTGCCTTCCAAAAGGCAGGGCATTTTGAACCATGCATTTCCATCTGATATCTATTGATTACAAAGAAACCTTCCTTTCTTCCTCACTCCCCTTGCCAAAATGTCACCGTATACTTCTGCAGGAAACAAATGACAGCAGTCACACCTAAAGAGTTCCTGTCTTGAAATGTGCAGAGCCTGGTAACTCTTGCTAAACACTATATACTTTATATGAAACATAGGTCAGAAGCCAGCTCCAGGAAAGAAGAACATCCATCTCTGCATCTGGTGAAACAGTCACCTGCTTTCTTACTGCCAGTCACCTGCTGAGGGAGAGCCACACTGACCTATCAGGAGGAAAAAATGCTGGCTTTACTATAGTGACTCTTCAGGATGCTATAGGCAAGTTAGGTTCTGCAGTGTGGATGTGGAAGTGTGGGATTGAAATACTTCATGCTGATGTGAGATCTTAAGGATGCAGAGAGCTAGGCACAGTCCTGACAGTTGCATCAGGTGATCTTTTAAATTGTGTGCTGCATAAACTAGCAGCAAAGTGCAGTACAAATACACATTTGCAGTCTGAAAGATACAGAGCACACAACAAGGTTAGCCAGAACAAGATGAGGGGTAGCACTGCAGCGTTGCTATATTTATATGCTGAAAATCTACAGGCAGATATCCTAAAAATATATGCATATGTGTACATATATATTCGTATATTTAGAAAATTTTCTGTAATCATGTTTGCTTTTGCGATTCAAGGGGGTTTTTTGAGTCTCTGATGACTCAAAGTGACCCTCTTTTTTTTCAAGGCATCAATTATGTTTCTTTATCTGATGTTACAGATTTTGTACAGTGTATTGGGGGTCTTTTGCCTAAATGAAAGCTGTTTTTAGTCTATGATACACTGGAGACTATTTGTTTTATTTGGCTATTCATATTTTAATAATTTGAAAAATTACAAGAAATCAGTATGATTATTTATTGGTCTCTCTCTTTTGAGTTTCTTGTTTTGCTTCAGCTGCATCTTTTATAGCAGCTGGTTTTAGCCATAAAACGTATACATTATATATTCTTAAGTGAGTTTGGGATGTTTGGGATTTGGTTGATATGTGTCCATATTTTATGTAACTGGTATTTTTAGATGATCCTTGTTCGTTGGCAGTTACTTTAGGTGGCATTCCTGGCAAGAAACAGTCCTTCCTGAGAATTGTTTCAGAGATATTACAGGAAAAACAACACTTAAAAAAGAGCAAAAGCCTGTACCTTGAGTTTGCATAGATACAAAACTTCCACACAGATAATGCTTTGAAAGACATCTGGGCTTAACTAAGTTTACTGCCAACGTATTGTCTTGCAGGTGTTGGGAACAGTTTGCCCTTGTCTGTATTAACATCCAAACTGTTTCCTGCCTTGATCAGGTGGCCTGTAGTTGACATCTGCTGTCAGTTAAATATTGTTGATGCCTTCATAGAGGTCTTCCCCTGTGGCCTGGGGACAGTGAGTCTGGCTGGGCACATGTCACTTTGATTTGGCATTACTGGTTTATTTCTGCTTATCGCATCCTTTGGGAGTGTAACAGTAAGGGAACGGAAAGGGGATTCAGGAGAAAATCAGATCTCTTGATGTCCTAATATAATAAAATACATAGGGTTTGGTGGCTTTTTTTTTTTTCTATAAAGGCAAATAAGGTAAACGTGATATACCTTTTGAGGATATTGTTGGTTTTATTTTAGTTTAGCTAATGATTTACCCTTCCAGAACCAGCAAATACTGTTTTAATGCTTTAGTAACACACTTCTCTAAAGCACTTGGCAGGCTGCTTAATAAATTAAGCCTCTCAAGCTTTCTGTGAAGCATCACAGATGGAGAAACAGAGAAACATGGAGAGGCCAAGTGAGTTGCTCCAAACATGTAAGATAAATCTCTTGTTGTGTTGCTGGGGTGCTTTGGTTAAATGCACCTGCATTCAGAGATTGTATGAGGCTGAGATGAATAAAAATATATAAATTTCTGCTTATAATTACACCACATGACATGTTTTCAGCAACATTCACCTAAGACATATATCTTGTTATTTACACAGCTTAGCTAGTTGCATCTGTACAAAGGCTACATCCTCCTTACCACTGATATTTTTATGAAGGGTAATGGGGGGCCAAGTGCATGTGTAAGAATTCAGAGCCTGACCAGCCACAGCTTTATACTGCTGCTGTCAGGTTAAGTTTTAAATCTTCCTTTGTTTGAGGAGAGAAGAACTGCTCTTCTGTCTCTCCAGGAAATTCTCTTATGGAAGAGATTTTTTTCATCAGGATAGTTGTACAGAATTTCTTGTTTTCTTTCATTGTGTTTAAAATTTGCTGTACTTTGAATCAACCAGATGCAGGTACTTAGTAAAATCCAAGTCTCTCAAACAGCACTGGCAAAGCTTGCCTTGGAGTATACAATATATACAGGAATACCTGTGGACTGATTTCTGCTTAACCTGTGTACTGAAACCTCAGGTTTGAATTGTGGGGTTGTTTTTCCTCAGAATTTTTGTTTAGATTGAAGCAGCTGGCAGAGTAGCAATTTATGTTTGTTCCATAGCTTAAATGAAGCTCTCCTTCACTTTAACAGGTATCAGTTCACTATTTCATTTTTGAGTGAGCAGATTGACTCAAAGAGCTGCTATGGAGTTGCTTCATTGACAGAGACACTTTGCAGCAAGGAGCTGGTGTTGTATATGATATCTTCTTTTATATGTTTGTGAATTGCTCCTGCCTTTTTTTTTTTTTAGCCACAGCTTTGTTTTTAATTAGAGAAGTTTGGGCAAGTAAAAAGACGCAGCAGGCTGGAGATGTGAGGAAATTGCCCTGCAGAAGGGCAGGAGGGAATTCACATTATGGTAGGGTTCTGAGAATGTGTCATCTGGAGTTTTGGAGGACGTGTCCTGGCTTATAATGTGCCCTCTTGCCTTATTTGCTTTATGTGCAAGTGCTTCAGATGTACCTAATGTGAATATGATGAGAGCTTACTAATCATCCAAATCTGTTTGAAGGAGCCAAGAAGTGTGGTAAATGATAAAGTTTTCGTTTGCTTGGAGTTTTGATGTGTCTGAGCTATTGATGGCTTACAGTTCCTTTGATACATGTGTTCAGCACCCTGCAGGGCAAAATACAGGGTAAAGTTTTCATTAACAGCAGCATTGCTCCCATTATGAATGGTCTTATCTTACATATCCAAAAATCCTTCTTAAAAGTTCAGAACAGAATATGGTTTTGAAAAAGAGAACATTGCTTTTTCATTTATATTTGGCGGTTGTAAAATCTAGAGGTCTTCTGAATGTAACTGAGAGCCATGCAGTCAAATCCGTGGATGTTACTTAAGGAGATCCTTGTGTCCTTGTATGCAGATGTCATAGTGAATAATGTAGTAATCCAGTCATTATATGTATGTTTATTCTGTAACTTTTAATGAAGTACAGTTGCAGTGTATGAAGTAACAGTTGATAATGGAACTGGAAAAAGTAGTCCTGTGTTATTTACATATTTCTAAATATTTTATTTAAATATAATTTTAAAAATAAGTTTGTTTAATATTAAGAAATATTTGCCTGAGAGGAATGCTCGAATTTTTAATTTTTTTTTTGAAAATAACATGTTCTTTCAGCGAGATTTTAGCAGAGATGATTTTATTCATAGTTTCATTAGTGGTTTTGCAACAAGTTTGACATTTTGCAATGCCCTGTTTCCACAGAGGAATAAGTCCTTCTAAGGTTATTGAAACATGCACTTGTAAAGTACTTGGAATGTAAACAGTGACTGTGAACTAGCTGTGAGTATGTTATTTTAATAAGAATTGGGGCATGTTCTGATAATTAACTGGGCATGAATGATAACTAGTGATTTTTATGGTATTATAGGTCCTTTCTCATGATTGCTCTCTTTCTTTTTTTTCTCTCTCTTTCTGGACAAAGGGAGTTGTCATTTGTCCATTTGTGGTAGCTACCCTGTTGATACTAAACCAAAATAAGTTAATTGTGAATGCCCAAGTGACCAGCTCCTGAACTATAAGTGGTAGACAGTTGCTCTACTCTCCTTGCTGAAAAATAGAACTCTGAGATGAAGCTCAATACTCCCACTTTATGTACATGGAAATAGAGACAAAAACTTTGAATCCAGGCTTAGACCTTAGTTATTCCCGTGCTTTCTATTGGAAGTGTTAGTGTATTGATGTTGAATGTAATAGCTGAAGACTGTGTTAGTGTTAGCTGTAAAATTCAACTGGTGCATGAAATAGAAACTGCTTCCATGTTAGTGAGAAAGAAATAGCAAGTACTAATTAGCAAGTTCTAATTTGTGTTTATGAAGAGTTTAGGATGATACAGTCAGGAAGAAAAAAACAACTCTTCCCTAATATAAAACTGTGTTGAAAAAATGCGGTAATATTACAAGATTTTTAGTAGCCAAAATGCTGTTGCAAGTATCCTTCAAGTTTTGCAAATATAGGTAGAGTAGGTACAGTGATAGAGTTGTGAAATTATTTTTCAGACAACAAAGTAACTCATTAAATCAGTAAAGAATTTTATAGGTAAGGTTTCCAGACTGCTTTAACTCATCATGCAGTAAATGTGCATCATAATAACTTATTCAGAGTATGTGCTGCCCCATAGTTAGCACTTTCTTTTTTTACAGCTCTTGGAGGCTTTTTACATTGCAGAAACATGCTGTTATAGTCAAAATAAACTAAAAAGATTCTTGACTCTTTAACGCTTGCAGTTGAGAGACACGTTTTAAACAAAGTCAAATGACCACATTTTAGGTATCAAACAGTAACTGCATTTGATCTTGGAGGCTTAAAAGAACAAACGAGGTATGAAACTGGTTTAAGAATCCTCTGTCTATGATAGAAGCTTTGAAGATGCTTTGTATTTTAATATTGTGAAAAAAAGTGTTTGCTGGATTTAAGAATTTTCCTTAGGCTGAGGCTTTCTATGATGAATACTTGAAAAAATAAATTGGACCTCTCGACCTTTCTGCTCTGATAACTTCACAATACCTTTTCTGTTGGAATGTTGGTGGAAAAAACGTTTGTGATCATCTTGAAAACAGGACAGTATTTGATTGCACAGTAGTTGAATGGATTATTTACAGAAGCTTCATTAACATTAGCAAGTGATGTCTGCCATCCAGATACAAAGTTGAACAAAACTCATGTGTCCGTCAAACAGGAGATTGGGAAGAATTAGGACGTGCACATCACTAACTGGGAGGTTTTGTGACTGATGCTCCAAATACACACTTTGTAGATATATATGGGCATTCCTTGTGCTTTGCAGAGTGGGGTGTTAGTGCATTCTGCATTTTTTTCTGTACTCAGGTACTTAGTCTCCAAACGCTTTTGTTTAGAATAATGATTATTTCTGGTGTTGTATTCATTTGCCCTTCATTAAATCCGTTTGCCATGTTAATCTCTCACCAGCTGCTGGCAAAGTCCCTGAGGCAGGTACCTTTCGCAGCTCTGGTGCTGCAACAGCATGCGCAGTGCAGTCCTGTGTTGAGATGTTTTTTCATCCCTCAAAATGCGTCCGTACCCTCTTGATGCTGAGGCGGCTTCAGCTCATACAAGCAACTCCAGAGTTTGCCTCTGATCCTCAGCTTGGAGAACATGCAATGGCCAGATGTTCACACAGATGTTCTGCTGTACAACTTTCAGGCTGTTTTCTGGTTGGGTTTTTCTTTTCAGGAGCTGAATTTTATTGAATTCAGTCTTTTGGAAAAGTAGTAATACCAGTGGTTTTTCCAGATGAAATGCTGTGATAGGAATTAGCTGTCACTTACACCATTGTAATTATTACATAAACTTGCAGATGAGTTGTTAACATTTATTCAGATATGCATAATAATGGATATACTTTTCTTCTTGGGTGGTGCTTTTTGCTAGTAAATTTCAAAGTGTTTAATTAGGAGTTAGGATGTACATAATTCCTCCTGATGTACAGGGAAAGACACTAAGAAATTTGGCTAAAAGTTTCCCCAGTAGGGGATAAAGGAATGCGAGGTTTGACTCCTCCTTTGTCTACTGTCCAGTCAGTTGGATTATGCAGTAATTAGTAACAGCCCTCCAAGGACTCATATTGTTACTGCTGGTAAATGGGGTTAAGGTTTGTTCCTTGTGATAATGTGGAGGGTATTTTTGTTTCATGGGATTGGTGAAAAAGTTTCCTAAGTGGTGTCTCTCCATGAATCTTGATGAACTTTTGTTGTTTTATGATGCTGGAATGTACCTTCAATGCATGAAACAAGGCAGTGTATTTTTGCTTCTCTGTCTCCTTTTTCCTCTGTCTGTTCAAGGCACTATCACTGCTGTAGCCAGATAAATGCCAGAGAACTAAGAGTGTCTCTGAAAAGCTGTGTCTTGAACTCTATCTAGGAAACCTCTTGTTCCAATGACCCTACAATTAGATAAATCATGGAGTACTAGGGAGCACAGCAAACTGAAGAAAAAACATGGATTCTGAACACATGAACAACCAGTCTTTAAATAGAACTGGTTTGTTGATATTTTTTTTACTGTTCAAGAGTTAGCACAGCACTGTAACACTGGATGGAATAAATTAATAACTGCTTCCCTAGACCCCAATCCTCAGAAATAAATGAACAATTGCTTTGCTACACCCGAATCCTCAGAACACTATAATGCTGGAGGGGAGATTGCTTCTAAGCAAAGTTGACAGGCATCAGACTGCAGCATAAGAAGTGTTAAGTGGTCTGCTCCTGTCAGTGAGCTGTTGGTGGATGAGGTTAATCTGGGAAGCTGATGCTGGGGAAAGCATCACTGCTGGGACCAGGTCGTGTCAGCAAACGTTGCTGACCTTTCACACGTTTGTGCCAAGAACCTGAGACAGTCACTGAGCAGACCCACTTCCAGCAGTCTGCTTTAATCTCAACGAAGTTTTCTTTGTGGATGTTCTTAGGATGTTCTTAGCACCCCAGTAAAAATGTCTGAGCCCTTCGGATCCTTCTTCCTGAAGCTGCAGTGCACCTGCTCAAGGAGTTGGGACTCCGGCCGCGTTGAAAAGCAGGATCACTACCTTTGTGTTTAAATTGCTCTGAAACATTCTTACTTTTTTGGTCAGTGTAGCACATCTCAACTCAGTGTGCTTATTGTTAATTACATTGAGTGGTTTTCCTTTATAGAGAAAGTCATCTGAAGCGAAAGGCTACTTTGTGGCTTTTCAGTTACCTCCGTGAAGCACCAATCAAGTACTATCAAGTCATTGCTGCTGCCAAATAGTGGAAAGTGACCTACTCTTGTGAAGAATAGTGAGCTGGAAAGATCCATGTAGTAGTCATGTACTTAAGATTAAAATTAACAAAAGCTTCCACATAGTTTGAGTAGTTTGTTTCACAAAAGCCACCTTTTTTTCCTGTCCAAGAAACAAACAAAACAGCTCCAGAGATGTGTAAAGCTTTTCCAAGAAATTGTTGCTTTTTTTTTTGGTTCGGTAGATAGTGAGAATTACATATGTGCAGGCCAGAATGTGACTTGTGCAGTATTCAGTGGGGCAGAAATTGAAATAGAACAATAATGTGATTGAACTAATAAACTTCTTTCTTTCATTAAAAGAGCCCATTAATATCTTTTGTTATATTAGCATGTATGCTTTTGAGTGACTATTAAACCAATGATTTGTCTTATGCGTAAGTACTGTGCAACATAACAAGTGCAGGGGTTTTTTGACAGTTACAATTAACATGTGTGTCTTCCATTTCTTTTCATTTCTTTCTTTTGCTGCTTCAGTACTACTAGATGGGCGGGTTTCTTTAGACTTGCTCTGTAAATTTTTTTTTAAAGTCTTCAGAGCTGAAATACCATGATATTTCAGACGGAAAATACTTAAGAGCTTCTTCTTTTCATTTTTTTAGTTGATAAAAGCTCCTCAAATTTCTTAAGGCCTTTTTTTGCCTGATGTAGCAACAACCAAAAAAATTCCTGTTTCTCTCATCTTATGGCAGCAAATCTCATGAGTGTGTTCTGCTGGTGAGTTTGCTCATTTATAGGGTTTATCTGCAGAGCTTTATTTTGCAGCTTAAAATTGTGGTTGATTCTGTACCATTGACAAACTGTTAATAGCACTCCTGGAGGAAGGAGAGGAATACCTCTGAAAGCAGTGTATATGTATGCTTTAAGGTGTTCACAGTGAAGATTTGATCGGCACTTCAGTGACATACAGACTTGTGTTCACCTGAGCCTTTCATGGCCATGTTCTTCTCTAAGCGTTCTGTTTCTGGGAGGTAAGAATGCTCCCTGAGATGTGCAGCAGGCTCTTGTCATGGGCTCAGTTAGTCTGGCAAAACTGTGCTTTTATCTTCTGGAATAGGGAAGAGACTGCTGTACCAGCACAGAGTGCTGTGTTGCCAGACTAATTCGTTTGTAACATAGTGAACCAATAGGAGCCTATTCCTATCCTGGGAAATGTTTGTGGTGTGCGTGTAAGTGTGCTATATAAAACTCAGTGTAAGAGCTGATGATGTATATATTCTTTTTCAGACAGTACAAGTATTTGACTGATTGCACTTGCGAGGATAATTATTCCCTTGAGAGGAGAATTCTTAAAATGAGAGCTATTTTCTGGAGTTGTATGTTAGTGGAACTAAAGGCTGTTCTTCAATCTGTAGGAATTTTTTAACTGTTTTGTCTAAGTGGCCTTGGGATGGAATTTTTGTATGTTTGGACTTTGGTTAGAAAGTTTCTCATTCATCTTTCTATATCCTGTTATGCATTAATAATTTTTCTCATATAATTTTCTTTGGCATAAAGTCCTCTTAAGTGAAAGAAAACCTGAGTTGAACACTTTAAGCAGTACCTTCATCATCACGCCAACAAGAGAGAGAACAAAATCCATTTCCATGAAGAAAAGGGATGATGTTATTGGAAGTCTGTCTGAAAGTAACTGTTCTGAGAGTTGGATTATGTGAGAGGCAATATTTTTGAAGACAGGCGCTGTTATAGGTGTAGGAGTCAATGCAGAAAAAGTTCAGAGAATTGGTATAAAAATTTATTTGTGTCCTTCTAGGCAGTACATTTAGACAATACATTTCCATTTAATATCCAGCTGTTGATTAAAGAAGAGCAGACACCTTCCTTTTCGGGTGAGAAGAGAGTCAAAAGATGTTCTCGCTCTTGGCTTTTGTTGTAGGGAGAAGTGAAGTAACACTCAATGAGATATTTAGCATTTTGTAAAATGACATAGGTGAGATGAAAGATTTTCTTTTTCTCATTGTTCTGCTCATTTACTTATCATTTTCACTGCTATAAAAATTAGTCACCATCTGAAAAATATTTTCCTGATGATGCTATCTTTACTGTCAAACTTTTCTTGTGATAAGAATAATAATTTTGTTATTAAAAAGCTGGGCTAGAAAGCTGTGAAAATTTCATTTTTATAAGACATTTTTAAATTCTTAATAACTTACATTCGTAGTCAAAAAAGTAGGATTCCTCTAAACAAGGCATAACAGAAGTTTTATTTGAAAACAGCAGACTATTTGCTGTACTTATATACACCACTTGAATATGAAAATGTTCTTTTAAACGCCACTAAGGCTCCCTTAATATTTCTTTGTGATAGCATCTCAGTTGTCACACACCACTTCTACAACACACTGAAAATTATCTTATTCCCTGCTTGTTCTATTGTCATAGTGGGGTCCCAGCCAAAATGAAGGGCCTCATTGTGGCCGCAGTGTATGGACAAATAGTAGGAGAATACCAAAGGCTGCAATCTAAACAGGCAGGACAGACAAAGAGCATATTATCCTGATTTTAGAGATGGGATACTGAGGCACAGAAAAATCTAATCAGGGTCATGCAAGAATGTTGTTTGGGAGCCAGGAATTAAGCCAGCTCTCTCCTTCAGTCCAGTTGTACTGCCTTAAACCAGTGTCGCTCTTCTGCAGAAGATAATACAGCTTTGCAGGCTATCATGTGAGTGCCAGTTGTGTCTTGCTGAGTGTTTATAAAGGAAACACCAGTTGAAGGATTAAAGTCTGTTTCGTGGCAGTCTGCACAGAAGAAATAGGAGTTTTTTCAGTCTTGGTATTTTTTTTCCTGAGAACTGTTTTACTGTACAGATAATATCTTTTTGTTAGTGTGCATTGACAAGGAAATGGAAGAAGAAAACCTGCAATCCTTGTAGTATTTAATGACCAACACTCCAAATGATGGAATTATTAAAAGAAGTGCAAATTCATTTTATTTGTAAGATTTCTGTCTTTGCTGCACATTCAATAGTCTCTAAAATGATGTATTCAATGTTTCCTTAAATTAAAAAAGATAAAAGAAAATGTCAATAAATATCAGATAAGTTATTTTACTTTTAAACTTTGTTTTTCCAATCATTAATATTTGACCACTTAAGACCATTGAAGGTATGGCTTTAGCAAATGGGGAAAAATAAGGAAAAAAAGACACTTATACTCATCCTGACCCACTGTAAAAGTGATGTGTAGTACAGAGGTATTGTTGTGTAGTTTACAGATGGGTTATTAATTTATTTTGATTCTAAGTATTTATTTTGACTTGCACAATGAAAAGCTTTGAGTCATTAACACTAAGTCCATGTGGAAACCCTGCTGTTTTGAAATTCAGTAATAGCAAACCTACATCACTAGTTAATACTTATTGATTATGGTGAACCCTTAAGATTGCTGTGCTGTAATGCAGAAGGAAAATTGACATTGGTTTATGCTGTCTTCTCACTTCTTCATCCAGCCACAATCAGAAGTGAAATGAGAACCAGATAAATTTCTCAGATCACTCTGGCTGTTCCTTAGGTAGTCTAATGACATCACAAAAGCTCATTTTGCTCTTTGAGGTTGTCAGCTATCAATTTGAACATTAAAAGATATTTGCAACATTTGTTTTGGGGTAGAGAAAGATCTACATTTTCTCCAGAATGAAAATAATTGCACTTTTATTTCTTTTGAAAAATCTTAATTGTTGTCCTGTAAGGAGGAAATGTCTTGTGTATATGAAACAGGTTCTTGAAGTAGATGTTGTTTATAGTCCCACTGCAGTAGTGCATGGCACTCTTATATGTGAGACCAAGTGTTTTTCACTTTGTCAGGTTCTCTGCCTTCAGAGGGCAAGATTCAGGCAGATCCAGATCTGCTGGTACCAGTAAAAAAGCTGCAGTAATACAGGCTCCATAATAAAAACACAATGTCTTGTGTAATGACATTCCCTGAAAAAATAGTTGTTACCATAAATTAGGTATGTTTTCCCATCTGTCTAGCAGAGCTGCTTCCTTCAAATTCTGCAGGTTTTTCTTTGGAAGGCCCGAAAAGCCTTTTTTCCAATCCCCTATTTGCTTTGTTGGCTGGTTTGGTGTCAATCTTGGAAGTCTTGGAAATCACGGATGTTTGAGTGGATAGTACAGCTGTAGAAGTATGAAGTAGACGGCCTTCAACACAGATAAAAGGGAAGAAGGCTCCTCTCCCTTCAGCATTCTTGGCCAAGTTCTTAATGCCAGACTATCAAAAAGTTACTATGGTAGGACTGTTTGGATGGCCTGTCTTTCCAGCAAAAGATTCCCTAATTGTCACCAATACTGAGTTTTCACATTTGGCTCTAGACAAATATAATGGAATGATATTATATTGCAGAAGTCCAGTATGCTTTTCTGAAATGTGTCAGGTTCCTACAAGTGTTGTTCCCTCCACAAGTGAAGGACAACGTCACAAAACTTATTGCACTGAACAGTTATCAGCTGTTCTGATGTCAAAGGTGAAAGCTGAGACATGGTCCCAGAAACACTGCATACACTGAATATTTCTATAGCTTAGAGAAAAATTTTAAAAGATGTCATATATTTCAACCAGCATTTGATATCTCCAGATCTTCAACTTAGTACTTCTGCAGAACCTTTATATTCGTCATGTTTCCTTGCCTCTTTAGTTTATTTGGCTGTGTATCAGAAAGTTTAACCATCTTCTGGCAGAAAAATCAAAAGCTGAAACACTGTATATTTTTGTGAGTTATTGTAGTGAAGTTGCAGATGACATCTCTTCCTCTGTCGAGGCGTGTTTCCCTGACAGAGAAACTGTCAGAGTCCACCTGCTGCAGAAAGTGTGGCTGTGGTACAACCCTCTAATTGTTGCTAAAGGTCAAACATGTAATTCCTGAGAGCCATACATCAATCTGGGCTGAAATTTAGTGCCATCATCCATGAAGGGTACTACTTGTGCTGACAAGTCTCATTTGCAGTAAGACTTCTCTTGATACATGTTTGAGGAAGAAAGGATTATTCTGTTGCTATGTGGTGGTTCATGGAGACTCTCTAGTCAAGGTACATGTCATTTCCTTTAAATTATGAGGGAAATGAAGATGATTTCCAGCCATTCACCCCTAGTGTCTGCCTGTGGGAAGTTGAGAATTCAGAAGTCTAATGCACAGACTGATAATCTTCCTACACACTCCCTATCCTTTGTGAGCACACCTATGTGCAGCCATACTCACTCTCCAAAGTTTTTGGTAGTTACATATGTGAGATCTAAGACAAATCTACAATTTCTGCAGAGTTAGAAAGTCTCCTGATCAGGTTTTTGCCATACTTGCCACACTCAGGAGTCTGGGGACAGCTGTATGTTCTATGCATGGAATGTCACTTCTACTTCTGGATATGCAGTGTGTAGTCTGGATGCTTATAAATAATGTATCTTTTTCCTCTCCCCTCAGTAATTTACTTTTTGCTGTCATTTAACAATATTTTTGCTGTCTTGAAGATTTCCAGACATAAGCAAGATGAAATTTGTCACTGGAGGTGATATCTGTAATTAGACTAACTGAGGCTGATAGGGAAAACAGAGACATTTGGGGGCACACATCTTCTCAAAGCCCAAAAGCCAGATCTAACTGTTAACCTGTTGGTCTGTTTGAAGACACTGTCTACATTTACATGATTCTCCTAGTTTGCTTTTGAGCACATGAGAAGCCTATTTCTTCCTTGTATTTTGCTCATTTAGATTTTTGAGGCATTTGTTGTAACTGATTTGTTGAAGATTTGTTGGGGTTTTTTTCTTTTGTTTTTGTCTTTGGACACTTTAGTATGTTAACTGATACCTATTTTACAACAGAACAGGATTTTTTTCTGGGTATTGACTTTGTGCAGTTTTACAATAGTAGACTATGTAAGCCAATGCTCTAGTTCCTGGAATCTGTTGTTAGATATAAAATGGGAGGCAACTCAAAATCCAAGTTCATGGGAAGGAAGCTACTTCATACAATCTATTAATTAAAGAAAAATGGTTAACAATGGTGGTTAACTATGCTATAGATGATTGTTAGATGTTACTGGAGTTATTACAATTGCCTCGTGTTTATGTTACAATTACATTTACCTACGGAAAACTAAATACTGTGTAATTGAATGATGCCACTTCAATTACTAACATGGGGTTTATTGCCTGTCACACTGCTAAACTGCATTTTGTCTTGCTCTGCAGCCTTGTTCCACTCTCCAAATTCTTTCATGCAGACTTGCAAGAGAAGGGCCAGTGCATAGCATTGCCAAGTTGGTGAATGGCCTGTCTTTGCTCCAGCTGGTCCTTTCCAGGCCCATTCCCTGTCACTCTAGCACTGGGCTTCAGTGTCCAAATGCAAATGTCCATTAAAATATATTATAGCAACTTTAATATTTGTATTTGCCCTTAGTTTAAACTGATGATAAAAAAGTAAGAAGACTATGTTAACCAAATTTCTCATAACTATCCAAACAGATCTCAATGGTCTCTAAATTCCTCTCTTAAATGTGCATTGGTTTCTTAGTACCTGTACCTTATGAAAGGTCCAAAATGAGGAGGCTCTTTACTTGAAGAACAGGCAGGAAAGTCAGCAAGTTCAGGAACTTAAAAGGTAAAATTTAAATTGTCTGATTACATTGCACAAAATAATGGAAAACTTAAATGGCATAGTAGGAATCTGGTTTTAGTGATTAGTTCAGTAATCTGAGGTGTTAGAAACATAAAGATGGTGTAGATGTTAGACTGATGTTGGGTAGGTTGTTAACCTAGGTAAAGGTTGGACTTGATGATCTCCATGGTCTCTTCCAACCTTATTAATTCTGTGTGTAATTCTGTGTGTATGTGAAAGGAGATGAATGCTTGTGGTGGTTGGACTCCAGCTGGAGATAAGTACCCAGTACAGCTGTTCTATCACTCCTCTTCTCAGCTGGACAAAGGAGAGAAAATATACTGAAGGTTTCGTGAGTTAAGTACAGGGAGACATCAGTCACCAACTACTGTCATGGTCAAAACAGACCTGACTTAGGGAAATTAGCTGAATTCATTATCGGTAAAAATTAGAGCAGGATAGTGAGAAGTAAAACAAATCCCAGAAACCCCTTCCCCTCACCCCCCTCTACTTTCCAGGTTTAACTTTATTCCCAATTCTCTGCTTCCTCCCTGCCCAGCAGTGCAGGGAAGCAGAGAATGGGGGTTATGATCAGTTTATCACATGTTCTTTCTGCTGCTGCTTCTTCCTCAGGGATAGGAGTCCTTCTCTTGCTCCAGCATGGGGTCCCTCCAGCAAGAGACAGCCCTCTATGAACCTCTCCGACATGAGTCCATCTCACAGGCTACAGTCCTTCGCAAACTGATGCAGTGTGGGTCCCTTTCCATGGAGTGCAGTCCTTCAAGAACAGGATGCTCTAGTGTGGGTTCCCCCATGGAATTACAGGTCCTGTCAGCAAACCTTCTCTAGTCTGGGATCCTCTTTCTGTTAGTACACAAGTCCTGCCAGGAGTCTGTTCCAGCATAAGCTTCCTGCAGGGTCAGAGCCTTCTTTTGGGCATCCACCTGCTCCAGTGTGGGGTCCTCCATGACTGCAGGTGGATTTCTGCACCCCTGTACACTTCCATGGTGAGGCAGGCTGTCCCCCTGCAGCCCATGGTCTTCAGTATGTGCTGCAGAAGAATCTCAGCTCCAGTGTCTGCACCGTCTCCCTCCACCTCCTTCGCTGAACCTGGTGTTTGCAGGGGTGTTTCTCTCTCATACACCCTCACCTGTATTCTCTCGCCACAATTACTTCTGTGCACTAAGTTTTTATTTTGATTGAATATGTTATTACAGAGGTGTTATAGCACATCACTGGTGGGTTCAGCCATGGCTGGTGCCAGGTCTGTCTTGGATCCTTCTAGAATTGGCTCTGTTGGACATGAGGAAGCTTCTGGCAACTTCTCAGAGAAGCCACCTCTGTAGCACACACCCCCCTGCTACCCAAACCTTGCCACACAAACCCACTTCAATGCTTCTAAGTGTTTTTGTATGTCACAAATTAATAAATGTGTTTACTGTTATCTTTAACTGAGAGGAAGTAGCCTTAGTTTTACAAAGTTTCTTTTTGAGCCAAGTATCTTCCTTTAATACTGCACAGATAACTGTGTGACAGATTTCAGCATAAGCTACAGGTGCACAGCTGCTCCACAGTGGTTTTAACTGATCTTGGTTCTGTTGGTCCTCCTGCTGTCCAGTTCTGGGCTCTGCAGTTCCTTCCCTTCATCCTAGCAGTACCATTCATCAGATTCTGCAAGGGGGCACCTTATGGAATTAAATAATTAGAAGACCTTTTCTGGTTTTGTTCTGTCCTTCTTTGTATTACTTAGCTCCTGATTCAGAGTTGCCTTGAATTTAACTCTTTGTGTAATCAGTTAATTGATGGTACAAGCACAAGGGAGGGGCAGGAATATGAAGCTTGGAGTCTAAAATAACTGTACTGGTGCATAATTTGGATCAGTTTAAATTCTAAATTGTGTACAGAAAGTAAAATACAGACTCCATAAGCGAATGAACTACCTTCTGCCTACTCCTGTGCCTCCATGTAAGGAAGTTAAGGTTTTTCAAGGAGGAAAGACTTAGATTAGCTACTGTCGTATCCTCTAGACACTGTAAAGATGTGGAAAGCAGAGATTTCTTGGTGTTGTTGATATACATCATACTTTTTGACCTGTGAGTTTTGGGGTTTCTCTTCTAGTATTCTTGTCATATGTTACTCTGGTAGCCCAGGCAATTATGGTCCTATATTGTTGAATTAATTTAGACTAGAATTCCAAATAGCCTACATGAATTACATAAAAGTCTTCAGAACTGTAGAAGAAAAGCTTTGTCACATTCTCCCGTGCTTTTTTTTTCTTTTTTATTGGTATGTAGTGTTTTACGCAAAGTAGCAATGTCAGTGTTGTGTAGCTTACTTTTTAATACCTTCCAAAACTTGTTACAAAAGATACATAGATATGATTATACACAATATTTTTTTAGATCACTGGTTCCCAATTATGAACTTTTTGGGTTTTGGGGGTTTTTTAATGAGTCTTTGGGAATGGAGGAAACCACTTCTTCATAATGCCTAGATAAGGCAGTGTAGTCCAAAATCTTTCTATGTCATTGGAGGTGTTATTTATTGCATAAACTATATTTAATGAACTGTTTCTAGCATTCTTTAGGATTGCCAGTATCCTCATGATTGCTGTAACCTGGAAGGCAGCATACCATTTGACCATAGTGCACTGGTTTAAAGGTATCTGACCTTGACACTCTTACCACACTGACACTCACTATTTACTGCTTTCTTCCTGTAGTTTTTTTTTCTTTGTCACTATCCTGTTTCATTTATTATTGCTATTGCTGAAAAGACCAGTATTTCTGTTTTCTTCTCATTTGACTTTTTAGCATGCAGAAAGTTCTCCAGTTCCTTGTATAAACACCCAAAGGACATCAGTCATGACTTAAGACAGTTATGTTTGGTCTTATTATAGTTTTGTTGTGAATGCTTCATTCTTGTTTTTTCCTCAATTTCATGATTACCCTAGTCACGACCTGCATTTTTCCATCAAAAAGAAATGAGCTTGGGCATTACTTTGTGGTTCTGACCCTGAAGTTAGCCACAATTTGAGCAGGGGCTTGGAGTAAATGACATCCAGCGAACTCTTTCAGCTTAAATTATTCTGTGATTAATTGCAATTGTGACTCTGACATTTTCAGGAGTAAAATGCAATTTATAATGGCTAACTAATTACCGAAGCAACTTACTGGTTTCTGCATGAAAAAGGAAAACTAAAGGAAAACTACACTCGAGGGACAATAAGCTGATGTTAAATGGAAAGAGTGTGACATTTATGCCTATGATAAGACTAACTTGCCTATGCAGTCGTGTTTAACTGCTGTCTGAGTAATACCCTGAAGATGTCTTTATTGTTTCAGTTTCAAGTTTCAATTCACCATTCAAATTACTTAGTTTTTTAAGTAATCTCTAATGTAGAAGTAATCTAATGCATTGAAAGGTTTTGTACATTCCTCCAATTTTTGAATGATGTGCGGATATGTCGCTTCTGTGGAACAAGAGGGAAATATTGAGTACATTTCTAAACATAGAGTTGAAAAATCTGTAGCTCCAGGAGCTGGAGGAAGCACATAGATTTAGTTTTGTCCATTGTCCTTTTCACCTTTGCCCTTTTTTTTTAATTAGTTTTTCTTTGTTAGTTTTAAACCAGTGTCTTGAACAGTTTTCTCTTCCTGCTCCTCCCTTCCCTTCTCTCTTTTGGCACATAAACATCAGTAATATTTTTCAAAGCAGGTTTTTTGTGTATATTTAGTGGAGCAACAGATATATAAGCAAATGTTTAAAGTGTGTATAATTTATAGCAAAAGATCATAATTAAAAACTTGATTCCTACACAATATTGTGAGGTCTTACTGTTTGACAACCTTAATTTTGTGGTGGAAGAATGTTTTAAGTTATTTCTGGTTTGTGTTTTATTATACAGTGGGATGTAAGTGATTATGAATTATATAATAATAGAGAAGGAACTTCATGGAAGTCATCTGCCTTTGATTGTTACTAAAAATAATTGCTTTGTGTGTGTTACTGGAGAAGATAAAAAGTCATATCTGACACTTGTATTTTTGTGTTTGTGCCACAATTTGCAGAAGCAACATTTTTTATTGTTTCTATGGTATTTATGTTTTTGATACACATTTCACCAAGATGATGTCTTACAAAATATGTCATATGGCTACAGCCATCTTTTTATTTGGAAATGTTAGTAATATAAAAACTGCAAGTAGAAGTTGTATTTATTTTTCAAGTGCCATAGCAAAGTAATATTTTGTAACATTTCCAACAATTGCCATTCACTGTCTCAGATTTCCACCTATCTTGCATATTTTTCTCATGATATGGGCCAATTTGGCATCCTGTTAGTTCAATAGCTCATTCAGCAAGGCTTTTGTCATTGTACAGCATCAACTGACACGGTTGGGCAAGATTGCATCTTGAGGGGATGACAATTCAGTGCTGCAAAGAGTGGGGAGTGTGTGTGTGTAGACAGAGCTTCTGGAAAGAGTGTCTATACTGAAAAATAAGTTATCAGTTCTTTCTTGCCATCAAGAGTCTAAGTCTAGTGGAAGTATCTTCCAGTAAAATGAGGTTCCTGTGAGGGGGGCTAGGGGCTGCTTTCACCCAGCAGAAGGGTTGGGCAGCCCTTTCTCTCTCTCTGTATTTACAGGTAGGGAATGAGCAGGTCACAGGCTCAGGTAGAGCTCACCATGCCAGTGTGGGGTGAGTCATGCCATCCTTGGTCACTTCATTTCACTTTTAGGGGGCATGCAGTTTTTGGTAGAAAATAAATAATCTTTGCAGTTACTTTTCTGTCCCTTCCTGTTCTTTCTGTACTTCATTAATTATTTCAGTACTTTTTGATAGTCACTCACCTCATTCACTGGTTATTGCCTGTCTTCTTTAGTGGTCTTGCCTTTTTCCGTGAACTCTTTCCTGAACTATCTTTAGAGACACACGTTTTCTTCCCTGAAATTAATCTTTGCTTGAAAGCTTATCACCATTTCTTCTGACTAAGCAGTCAGGGAGGTGTTGTTGCCTTTAGAAGGTGATTTTTTGTTTGGAGAGGCCATTGTCTCTTTTGCTGCATGCAGAAGGTCTAGATTATCAAATGGCTGTACTCTGATCTAAGAAGGATACCACTGTCCAGAATAAACCTTTAGTCCTGGTCACTTTGAGTAGTACATGTTGGCATTAAACTGTTCTTACTAAAAAAACCAAGAAAACCTGCCTAAAAACATATATAGTTGTTTATATTTTCTACTTTCTTCTAAATTTCAAATGTTCCTTGCTTTATTCCTTGTAAATTCTCTGATCTGGATTGCATCTAATAAAGTGTATCCCCAGTTGGAATTTGTAGTGACATAAAATTAATACTTCATGCAATTTCAATTAAAAAATAATTTATATATACTCTGTGTGTGCTTACAAATTCATGAGTTTCATCGTGAAAACAGATTTGTGCCAATCTCATTAGCATCAGCGAACTAAGTGAAGTAGTTGAACTTGTTTGGACTTCGTGAATTTTCCTCTCTTAAAAGCTCGTGTGTACTGAGATTTTTAAAGAATATTGTAAGTCTGATAGATAGATAGATAGATAGATAGATAGATAGATAGATAGATAGATAGATAGATAGATAGATAGATAGATAGATAGATAGATAGATAGATAGATATTTTTGTGTGCTGTCACTCCTATTTCCAACTAGTGATGTTGTGTCTTTTTGATTCTTGTATTATTTTAAGTAGACTTTTGAGAGGGGAGCAAATAACTGCAGTTCATGTCACAAAACACACATTTACCATAGATGCTTGCACCTTCCCTGAGTTATTTCTAGGCATCTGCAAAAATCAGAAAACTTCTGCAGTGCTGCTTCAGGATGTCACTTACTCTGTGTCTGTGCATCCTTTTGATGCTGTGTTTCTCACAGCAACATTTTGTTGTGCTCTCCTACACACCTGTGCATATCAACCTCTGCTACAACAGTATGATAAAAATTCAGATTTTATCTAGTGCTATTCACCTGAGAGGTGCAGTGGTGTTTGCCAGGGCTGTGGAGTGAGCTCGCAGGTACCAGGGCTTTTCCTTCACTGCTCTGTCTCCTTGACAGTGCCTGGTGAAAACATAGATGGTTTTGTGATCCTGTGAACTAACCCAATTCCTTATTCCGCCTATGTCCTTGAATAGATTTCTCCAGTATTAATCCCTTATGTTTTTTATAAGTTATACCTTGCAGCAAGACTTCATAAAAACTCAGGCTGGGACCCAGCCAGACTCCTCAGAGCTGGGCATATTTTAAAGGCTAAGATGCAGAGCTCTGAGGGTTAAATGAACTTAAGGAATTCAAACTGGAAAAAAGCTGTAACTTCTGTGTTTGCAAAGGGCAAAGTCTGTATGTTTTCATAAGAATATTGTCACTGAACCACTCAAACAACAGAAAAAAATATAAGTTGTTGAGATGTTTTAACCATTTTTAAAATACTTTATAATTATAATTAAATGCATGTTTTTGAGCTGAGACACTGTGTCAAATCATACCAGAAGAATTTCTGTGGAGCTTACAGTGCTGTTAGTTTTGATCAGAACCTACATATTTTCACTATCTAGCTAAAAGTTGCCAATTTAAAGTGATTTTTAAGATCACTGACTTAGCACATGAAAAACAAGAAATGTAATGAACAGGTCAGTTGTAGTGCTTGCATAGTTTTGTTTATTTGTTTTACCAGTAAGGAGTATTTGATTTAATTTAACTTTGCAGTTTTAGCTTTACCAGTGCTAACTCTAACTACACCAAAGGAGTTTATACCTCATCACTGATGTTCTTTCAAATTTAAGCTGAATGTGTTGGTTTTGTGCATCTGGCTGTGCTGTATTCAAAGGCTTGGTTAGTGCAAGACCGGCACTGCAAAGGGGTGGTGCATGACTGGTTAACCTTTCAACTGGATTTCATAGGCTGGTATAAGCAGTAACAGGGAGAGGCTTTTGGTCTTCAGGTAATAAAGGAACCATTCACATCATATCATACCATGAAATGTGTGAAATCTGTGGGTTGGTGGGTCTGGTTAGTACCCAAGAATGCTTGAAGGAGCTTCTTTGCATCTACTTGTGGTGCTGCCTGAATTACTTTAAGAGGGATGTCTCGTTCCTTTGGGGTTTCCAGGGACTGAAGACACTGCACACTTCATCCTGCCAACAAGTGCCATCATGAGGAGTGATGTTACGTAGAGTGGTACAGGCCAAGGCAGAATTACTTATAGAAGTAGCTCTGGGGCCAAAATGATTGCTTTAGTCAAGAACTAATGAAATAAGGTACTTCTTTGAGTCAGGTTTTGAAAGAAATTACTATTTTTTAGAAATACATGAACCACTGGAGAAGTAGGATGTAGTCATTGATATTCATCAATCACAATTGCTCTTGCACATGTTTGTCTTCACTGAGGGTCTTCTCATTTTTCCTAATGTTTAAAAGGTGCCAGGTTGACATTTCAGTCTGAGTCAGACAGAAGTTGCACTTGCAGGTTCTGTAACAGATTTCAGATGCTGCGGAATGACACTGGAATGCGATTGTGCAACATCTTTAAATAAAGATGTCACTGCCCTGTTCTGAGAGCTAGTGGGATCTGTGGGGCCCATACTTGTCATGGGGTTACTAATGCAGCAACACCTTCGTTAACAACAATGAGCATGGTGACATGATCCCACTGAAGCACATAAAAGTGACTGGGTTTCTGCCCTCTAAGCCAAGCTGTGGTGGATGAGTATGTGTGTTTGTTCTTAAGTTATAGTAATGCAGAGAGAAACAGGTTACCTCACTTGTAATACTAGAGCTCTGAGGCCTTCAGTTAGTAATTTAGGCCCATTTTAACCTCTTTGTAATGGCTTAAGAATGCCTGTATTGCATTATGTGTTTCAGCTGAGAGGGACAAGTGCCTGTCATTGTCTGACTGTACACATCCTTGGATTTCATGAAATTCCTCAAACCATCACCCAAGAAATATCTCATTAACCAACTTTGTCTCTTCCCAAAGTATTTGTTGGGGACAAGCAGCAGGACATTAGAACTAGGGAAGGGGACTTACACAGAACCAGAAATATCATGTCATGTCATGACATTACTGACATTTGAGCTGTAGGATCCTTGACCTTGATTACTATAGCTTTTAAGCAGTAGCCTTTCTCTGGCAATTTGTAGTCAAGCTTGGAATATTGTAACATGGAGCATAACCTATGCAACCTGTTTTTTAAAAGGATCTCTAGGCAGAGATCTTTGAAAGCACACTCCTTTACTGTTTCAACAGTTGACCCGTACTGAAATGCTTACTGCACTTTTTGGCAGGGAGTGTTAAGACAAAGGTGTTGCAACCTGTGTTCTGACTCAGACTGAGGGATGAGACTGCAGCATTAGGTCAGGACCTTGAAACCCAGAAGAGGGGAAAAAAAATCTCTTTAACGTAGTAAGAAGCTCTTATGGAGCAATGTATAAATTTGTTTTGTATAAATTAATATAACAGTACTGGCCCTACAGTATTTTCAATTTTTTTTCTTAAAATATATATAAAGCATAATTTCTAATTCTTGTATATATTTTTAACTTTCCCACAGATATGCACTTATTTGGCCATTATCCAGCTCATGATGATTTCTATCTTGTAGTGTGCAATATCTGCAATCAGGTAGTCAAGCCACAGGTTTTCCAGTCACACTGCGGTAAGTGAATGTTTTCTTTCCTGAATTACAGTGCCAAGCTGGCGTGTGGTTCTCTTAAGAATCATTGCATACAGTTATAACAGAGGCATTGCAGATAGACTTTTCTGGTTATCTTGTGTTATTTCCACAGAAAATACCAGCAATGCCTTCAAATAAGTGTATTTCCTGTAGAGGAAGTTAAATTAGTTCTTCTGGAAGGTGAGCTTTTCATGTTGAACTGGTTATACTAAATTAACCTATTACAACAAATAAATCCTGTTAGTTAGATACTAGCTAGGCTAAAACTATTATGACCTAACATTGGGTTGTCTTTTATCAAAGCTGCAAAGTGAGGTCTGTGATACTGATTAACTAGAAGTTGGATGTTATGGATTGTTTTCTGGTGGGATTTATGCATAGCTATATATAGGGTTTATTTTTATATTTATCAGAGGGTTTAGTTTTTGACGTAATTGGAATTTTGAGTCGCATTTCTTAACGTTTTTCAGGAGAATCTTGAGAAGCGGCAGAAATATGCAGATATTTATTTCTGAATTAGTATGACAACAGCAAGATGACAATTTTTATGTTGGTTATTTGTAAGCAAAATTACTCCAGTTAGAAATTTTCGGTATTGATTAACGAACTACTTTCGATTATTTCTGGAAAAGCTTCATCCCAAGGTCTGGTTTATTTATTACTTCTTCAGTGGTTTGTTTGTTATTTGTCCAGTGATTTGTTTCTGTGGTTATTTTTTTTATTGTTTTATTATTTTTGAAGGATTGCAAAATGTGACTGGAATAGCTGGCTTTGCATGAGATTTAATGAAATTTAGTTTAATCAAAATAATTTGAAGGTGATTGTATAATAATGAAAGGCAGCTAGTACTGAGGATAGAATCAGTTAAGAAAAAAAAAAAGCCCAGCGAGATTTTCCTTGCCTAAATATAACAAGTAAACTTCACAAATCCTGTACCCTTTTCAGTCTTCTTGACAGCAAAGCAACTCTGTATGGGGAAAATCTAAGTGGGATGGACAGAAAAGAAGTTTATTTACTTTTGAAGACATATTACCAAAATAGTGCCTTGTGTTTGTATGGACATACTGCTAACAACCAACCAGGAGCAACTGCATTCATGTGAGGCCATTGTATCTCTTGCCACCAGCTTTGAGCTAGATTGAAATAATTGTGGAAAAATGGTAACAGTGAAATACCCAGTGAATAACAAAAGATTTGAAAGCATTATTAGAGGGTGAGAAGGGCTTATTAGTTTAATGGTGGGAGCAGGTGTTTATTTTAGTGTTTTAACTAGCCATTCAAAATTTGTTTCTTGCTCTTAGTCTTATGGTTCCCTTCTTCCCAGCCTGAGGTGATTGGTGATGATTTCAGGGACAGTAAAGCTTCTCTGTATGTGGTCATAGGTACAGAGGGTGCCATAAACATGGAGCTGTGCATCAACAAAAGATCTGCTGCAGAACAGAGGAACCTGTGTCGCACCTTGCTGTAGCCTTCTGTAGCTATGCTCTTTCCTGGACATCTGGTTCAGGGAGCAGTATGAAACTTGGTCCTGTTTTCCTGTATTAGGCACATAGATTGATGTTATTTCTAGATGAGAGAAAATTACTCCATGTTAGAAAGGACTTTCTGTGCTCTTTGTAAGAAACGAGGTGTCATCAGTGTTAGTGTGTTGCATGTAAACTGCAAAGATCCTGTGAGTTACTGACCTTTTCGTTTCTGCTCTTCTCCATTACTCCATTATTTATACGATTCTTTTTACTTCATCTTCATTATAGCAAACTGGTTACAGTGGACGATTGAATGTTAAGCTCTGAACTGCTTGTTTTAAGAGCTCACAGTCAATAAAGACTTGAAAAAATAATTGACTATTAAAAAAAAAAGAGGATACTGAAAGTAATTGACAAAGGTGTTAACTCTTGAAGGTTATACTTAATCCAGTCAGACTTGTTTCTAGAATGGTGTACAGGAACATTGCTGAAAGGCCTGTGAAAGAGCTTTAAATATATAGATAAATTCTTTTGTTTTAAAGAAGAAACAAGAAGGGTGATGTACCAAAATCGTATAAAAGGAATTTTATAAGTCAGAAGGTTTTTTGGTGGTCTTGGTAGTCATTGTAAAATAACTAAAAATTTATTTTCAAAAAACTTAATCTGTTAAAAGAACAATGTGTTGTATATGTGAAATGCATCTACTAACATATAATTGTTTTCATAAGAAATGGGTAAGATCTAAAGAAGAGCTACACATAGATGTTATTAATTGATCTGTAATTGCATTGACTGGTTAGAAAATTTAAAAAATCTCCCATTAGAAAACATATTAACCATGAGCTGCTTGTGGCTGAATAATCTCTCGTTGGATATGTTATGGTATGAGAAGTGCACTGAGAAAGGTCTGGAGAAGGCTTTGTTTGAGACATTGATTCTGGCTGCATGGGGCTCTTCTGTGAAGAAGGAATATTTCATTTTCTGTTTTTTTTAGGGTGTTATCACATTTGGACACAATCATTTTGATGGATCAGATTTTCTTTAACTAGTTAGAGCATGCAGCAGTATACCTGTAAATTCAAGGGTGCTGAGAATGTCTGTCAGTAGACTTTGAGGTGTTCAGACTGTCGTATTTACCATAAAATGCATTATTATAAATGTCTTGAACTGCAGCTTCAAAGTTGTAACACAAGCAATTGAATGAGAAGGCATTAGAAACCACTACTGGTTTTTTGGCTCTTGTAGGCTGTGTCATGGGGAGTCTTTATTGCTACTGACAAGGTCTTGTAGAGATCTATCCCAGAATCTCCCACAAAGTGTGGTTTGTTGTTAATATCCCTGGTAAGATCCTGTCCATATTCTCTCAGTAAGGAATTAGGTCCATGCCAGACACATGCTTTATGTTTTTAGGTTCCCTGCATTGTAACTTGAAGGTCTTGGCTTTGGAACAGCACTGGAATGCTTAGTTTAGTAAATGTTTTTGTAGTACTTCTCTTGAGCCCTTACTGGCATTTTCCTTTCTCTGGAGTGTAAGAAGACCCACTGTTTAATTTGCCTCCAATTTCAGACATGCGGCTGCCATCCTTGGCTTTGGGAAGTTGAGAAGATTATAGAGGCAGATGATATTTAACTTTTAAGGATTTGATTCCTGGAATATCAAGCAGAAAAGAAAAATCTGGTTGTGGTTCAGAGTATTTTTAATAAGAGGCAGTGCATCATACAAACTTAGAAGTCAGGAAGGTAAAAGAAGAGGTCTGACTAATTAAAAGCTTGGCTTGCTAGACTTGAGAAAACATGTGGTGAATGCAATGTAAAGCTCAGTGTTGCAAGGTAGTGAATCTGTTCTAGCCTCTAAGTCAGAGAAACACTGAATTGTTTTTAAGAGCAATTTCACATTCTTGTATCTGTGGGATAAACATTTGTGTCCATTAGTGAGGATTAAACCATTCATGTACATGTGACAGGCTACTGGATAAACCATGTAAATCAAATAAATTCTTGAAGTCATTCAGTATTATTGTGTATTATAGTATAACGTAATGTCATCAACAAAAGCATTGAAATATTGTTGTTTGCTACTCTAGCCATTTTTTTAGTACCTTCTTCCAGTGGTTCAGTATCTTGGACTTATTTTTTTAAAATGCACAAACATGTAGTGTGTATTTATTGCTCTGCAAGGTAGTTTGAGATAAGAAGGCAGTCTAGTTCTGCAGCTTGTAGCATTTTTAAGTGTACTTAGCATGTGAAGAATTTGATTTTGAACAAATTTTAATTTGTTCTCAAATGCCAACCTCAATGAAGACAGAGCACCAAAATATAGTGTCGTAGTACAATACTGAAGTACAATAATGTTCTTCCTGTTTGTTTGGGGTTTTTTCTCAAATATATCTGTTTTCTGTGAGGTTTTTTTTGGCTGGCAGCCTATACTGAGCTCTGGCCTTATGACTTCTGTTAACTCCAATTTTGTGTTGTCATTAAATACTTGTTAAGATGGCACCCATACCATTTCCCAGGAGACATGTCCATTTTCCTTTGGCTCCAAAAAGTGTAAAGGTTCATATTCTTCTACTGCATTGTTCTTTACTGGACTAAAGAACATCAGGTGCAGTTCTGGGGTTTGGGTATTTTTTTCATGCTCTGTACAGTAATAGTCTCATTAACTTTAGCCTTTCCCTGTTAAAAGGAAAACCTCTCATAAAAGGTAGTTCTGGCATAGTAATAATCAAGCAGTGTACATACGGACAACTTATTGAAACATCTTGACTTTTAATGTGAGGAAATAATGATGGGAAAGTGTTAAAAATAAAGAATTAAGTTGAGGGGAAGAGGTGAATTTCCCAGCCTAAATAATGCAGCTTAGTTAAACAATAATAGCAGTATGACCATCAAAGAAAGTTTCCAAGCATGCTCTGAAACAATTTCCAAAACTGTGGATGGTATCTTAATGAAATGAATAGCTAAGATCCCCATTTGATGAAGTCATAGTGTACAGAGGAAACCAGTTTTGCTTTGTCAGGAAGAAATGACCATGATGGCCTCTTCTTTTGCTAATGTCTATATTAGAGGCTCATTGATACCTATCCTGTCTGTCTCTAGGGTTCTTTTAACAGGCTTCTAATTAAGAAATTCTTATTCCTTAAAAAAAGAAAAAAATCTGCACTTGATTTTCATTACTTCTGAGCTCTAAATCCCCGGGTTGACATCTTCATGTTCTCATGAAAGTTGCAAAAGGATATTTCCTTTTTATCCTTCTGTTTGGCTGTATTATTGTCATTTAAAAGAAAAACAAACTAGAAAATAATGGAGTACTGAAGAATATAAATAAATTATTTTCCCTTCCATATAATAATTATTTTCCTAAGAGAAGTTATATATTTTGAATTACTCAAGCTAGCTATTTTACACTATGCTAGTTGTATGTTACAATTTAATGAACTATGATTAAAGACAAGAAGGCTGAGCTTACAGTATGAATAAAAATTATTTGCTTTTTTAAAATTAGCTGGAACATTACTAGTTGGCATCTCTTTTGCATAAAGATTTTGGTTCAGGTATCACTGTCACGTTCTCAGTTTTTATATTTTCAATTAGTCAATGCCTTGTTTTTTATTAAATACAGTTCTTAAGGGTTTTATGGTTGTTAGTATTTTACCTATGGCATTTAACCTTTTATCGGAGGAGCATTGTTGTGCTCTTCAAGAACATTGATATTTTGAATGATTCTGCTTCTATTACTGCAATTTTCTTTTTTTCATAGCCTTGCCAAAACTTGTTATGTGATACCATTATTGATTAGATAACTTTATCCTTGTCACGTGGATAGATTTCACTGTGTGAAATAATGATAATGGTAAAACTTGCTCTTGTCCCTTTGGCTTTTTGTTCAAAATGGAAACAATGGTAGGTAGAATAACAAATATCCCAGTTTTCTTTTTCTTTTGGTAGGGATGGTGACAGAAGGAACTGAATGTTTTGTGTAACTTTATATAATATGTTTTTATTTATGTGACTGCCTAGGAGACACAAATTTTGTCTGCAACTTTCAATTCCATTGCTTTAAGTTGGAAACCCCAAGTTTCCAAAAAGAAATTTCCAGTAGCTTTACTGTCTTTCTGTCAAAAGTCTTGTTCCCGAGACAGAAGTACAGCCAGTGGCATAAAGTTCTGTCTCCTGTCAGCAGTGAAAATCTGAGCTGTAGTTCCTGCAATGAAACATGTGGGTCTGTCATGTCCATGTCATGGCAAGGTTTCCAAGACCAGCATAATGGCAGATGTTGTGAAACTGGAGTCACAAGCCACCTTTTGCACCATTCCCTTAGAAGTTAAATAGTGCATCACTGCATGGGCCATCCAGGTTGAGTGAATATTACCCCTGAAGAGGCAACACTAAACCAGTACTCATTTGAATTCATCTTTTTCCCTACATATTCTTGGACTGACGTATTTTTAGACTGTTAGCAGTTCTTGAGACTCTGAAGAGGTACAAAAGAGCAAATTTTGTCTTTGTTTACTCTGTTACAAAATGTTTCTTTGTTTGTATCCTGACTGCTGACAGAGTCCAGAAGATTCAGATTCAGAAAAGCACTTAGAAAAATAAAAGAAAATCAATTGACATTTTAATATTTGATTGAAATGAGGCAATGAAGAAAACCCCTTCATAGTTTTCTTGTATGTGAGAGGATGTTGGTCACCTCAGTATTATCTGCTGTGCTCACCCAGGACTACAAACAGTCCTGGGCCTTTTCATATTTTTAGTGAAAGATAGATTGGCAAGGCCTTTTTCATTCAAGAAAAACAACAGCAAAATCCTAGCTTCTCTGTACTTACTTGTCCAGGAAGTAAAATATTTGAATTTAGTAACCTTACCACCTAGGAGCTATTCTATCACCTTCCACCTCCTAAGACAGGAAAATGTCCTAACCACCAGGCACACCATAACCCAGGCAAGACAGCACATGCTTTTTGCATCAGAGATGTACCAGATGAAGTGAACCTGAATGTAGAGAGTAACACCGTGATCCAAGGGATGAGCTGTGATGGGACAGAAAAATGTGCATCTGATGTTCAGAGCCACATCTTGTGTCTTCACGTTGCAGGTTGCTGAGACCTGCTCAAGGCTGGAAGGAGTTTGTTGTGCTTTCTTGTCTTAGTCCAGCATATGAATTAAAAATGGAGTGGTGTTCAGACTTGCTGACCTCTTTCTTAGAAGCAAGTAGCACAATATTTGAAACGGTTGGCTTTTTTCTATGTTTTCTGCTATCATGTCATTGCTTAAATGGCTTTCTTCTTTATTATTACTAATTCATCATCAGTGATAGAGCCTAAAACAGGGAAGCAGGTACAGAAATAGGTATGATACATGGAGAGTTACAAGGTCAACAAGCAGTATAAGTAGGAAGCTGACAGCTTCCCCTAGAAGACTCAGCCCTAGGTTGATGTGCTAATAATTTGAAAATTTCTTCATTCAAAAGATTCTTTGAATGAGAAAGCGGGAACACATGGGAGAGTTGAATCTCAAAGGACTGTACACTGGAGAGCAGTAAATATTCAACAGGAGAAAACATTCAGCCCTGAAGAGAATGCCACACATGTATGCAGTTGCTGTTTAGCATAGTAACCTACACACCCTCCCCCTATTTCTGGTCCTGTGTAGGAAATTGAAGTCTGGAAGTGAAACATCAATTAATTGTCTTTTCCCTGATGTTTTCTACTAAATACTTTACAGTGCCTTGACTGTGCTGTAATCTTACAATGCTGATTTTAAATAAATCCACGTGAGAAGGAGATTAAAAGAGTAATAGTGACACCGGGCTTTTCAGTGTACTGGTAGTCTTATTGTTCCAGTTGATACATAATTCCTGTCATTATAAATTAGCTTATCTTTTTCACATCATGTATTCACTGGTAGTATTTTATTAGTGAACCCTGTTGTATTTTTTTACTTCATATGAATTGTGGTAAATGATGCAGTACATGCTTAAACTGGGTATTATTGTCATGGCAGTGACGGGCAATACATATCACATGTAATTTCTTTCAGTCAAGATTTTAATAGAGTTGTAGTTTTAAATAGTAACCAATAAGGATTTCTTTTAAGGAGTGTCCATTAATAGAACTCAGCTGTTGAAGGTTGACTGTAGCATTAGGCTTAAGTTTAATCTCCTACATACTATAATTTACAGGGCTGTGTTTAGTGCATCAGTCTTCCAGCTGCTTCACTAGTGGTGAGATAGGGGTTGGGATAGTGAGGAGAAAAGTGTAGGCAAAATTTTCTATCAGAATCTGTAAAAACTTGACAAAATTAAAATTAGGATTGTTTAATTTGAAGTCTTCCATAGCATGTCTGAATAAGGTGGATGTCTTACATCTTAGAGAAGGGAGGTTTTATAATAATTTAAAAGAGAACCTTTATGGTCCTCTTCCTAGATAAAGTCAAAAACAGAATTAAGAGCTTTTTGAAGTCACTGTTGGTAAGTAAAAGATAAGTAAGACCAAATCCCTTCTTATATCAAATTGTGATGCACTCTAAAGAGAAGAAATTTGAAGTAGAATCTGAAGAAATCTGAAGTGGAATTTGCTGAAGACACAAATAACAAGTCATTGTTTCTTCGCTGTAATCGAAAGTGTAAGAGTGTTAAGAGCAAGTTTCCTCTCTCTGTTATCTCTTTGTACTTCCTGAATGTGATTAGACAAGGAAGATGTGATGGGATTTTTGAGTGTGGGGTGTAGGGTTTTTTGCTAATATTGTTTCACTTGGCATGTGTTACATAAAGTCATTAACATTTGAATTACCCACTACCAAATATTTTAAGTTCCATTTCAAGCCTTAATAAATCTGCATATAGCCCTACCCACTAACCACAACTCTTAGTAGTTGTTCAAATATTTTGGGTTTAGTTAATTTTCTGACTGTTGCAGTTTCTGCTGGGTTATTGCTTAGCATTTTCTTGAAAAGCATATTACAAGTTTAGGAACTTCTTACTGTCCTTTTATTAAAATCTTTACTATAAGTTGGCTTATAAAGTTGATTCTTGTCCATTGACTATTGGCTTTTCCACATGAAAACAGCAGCACTTCTTTTGGGTAGCGTCTTCTCTGGCAACTGAACATTTCCTGTGCCATGAGT
Source organism: Serilophus lunatus (assembly GCA_013399895.1). NCBI lineage: Eukaryota > Metazoa > Chordata > Aves > Passeriformes > Eurylaimidae > Serilophus > Serilophus lunatus. Next base: position 1,257,736 of record VXBA01003293.1, read on the forward strand.
TGTGGTTGCTGAGCCTGCAGGTGAGGTGTCAGGTGGGGCATGAGGTGTCAGGTGGGGCTGGAGGTGTAACTCATCTTAGGTATTCAGGGCTTCCTTCAGAGCTGGAGAACTGGGCCTGAGAGAAGGTTGAATGACCTCAGAATGTATCTCTGGCCCTCACAGCTGCCTTACTGTGTACATTGGTGAGTGGAAGCAAAACTGTCATGGCAATTAGTTAGGTTCTTAGAGGCCAAAATACTTCTTTCCAAAAATCTTTCCATTGCCTTTTCTGACACCTACAGGCCACTTGGGGTGCAGTGGGGAATACAAAAGTCCATTGGCATGCAGGCAGATGACAAGGTAGTCATAAGTCCTTTTTTGTAGATGGACAGCAATTAAATTAAATATTGGACTGTAGTTCAAGAGTTGGGGTTTTTTTAAGCTGGAAATACTTATATTAAGTGCCTTTTATGGAGAAGTATTTTTTGTATTTGGTTTTTTATTTTTAGTAGAGGGAAATCTCATCTGTGATAATTTAGCAAGCACAAGGCTTGCAAATCTATTTTTGCCACAGTTTTCAGTAGTAATATTTATCGTAGATTTTTTTATATGTTTTAATCTTTTAAATATTTCTTCTCATTTATTTTAATAATATTTTTTAATTTAGTGTGTAAGCATGTTTGTCACAGCTCCATGTTTAAAATCTATCAAGTTTTGTTTATTTTATTGTAATAGTAGTATATAACTTGTATACCTGCCTAGTGCCAAATCTATTCAAAACTTTTTATTTGTGTGCATAGAGTACTGTACTTGAAAGTTCTCATCATTTCAAATACATCTGAAGCTCCTTGTGTTTCCCATTCCATAGCCCTGTAGTGATTCATATAATTATCTTAATGGCTTATTGCTATTCTCTTTAACTGGTGATATTAATGTAATAATTGTCATATTATAATCTAAAATATTGAATTAGGCCGTGTTCTAAAATATGTTTTATTATTACAGGTAGATTAGACATACTGTAGGCTTCTGTTCTAAAATAATTTTTTTGCCTTAATTTAGATAGTTTAATGAAAATATACTCTTCAAGACATAATGAAAGAACTGTTTAAAATATGTTATGCAAATGATGATGGGTTACTGGTTCACCTTACTATATGCATATTTTCTTTATGATTAGTTTTCAAATACTCAATTTAGCTTCCAGCACCAAAACCTACCTATTGTTAAGATGCCTAAATAAAATTCAGAAAACTTGCCTCATTAGCTATTTGTGTTTGTGAGACTATTGATGCTGTTAACTAGAAACATTTTCTTTGACTAATGTTCTGGGAAATAACGTATTTCACCCTACTCCCTTTTTTGGACAGACTTCTTGTTTCTGTGAAATACTCTTTTATCATGCCTTGCATCTTCTCTGCAACTGATGAAGTATAACTAATACCATATATATATAAAATATCAAGCATTTCACATGAGAAATGCATTTATGTATTATTATCTAATCACACCTTCGGTTTATTCCCTGTGTTGTATAAGGTATTCTTTTCATGAGTGTGTCATCAATATTATGCTTTAGTAATTGGGTAACTAGAGAATTTAATGTGGGGTTGTTTTTTTATTTAAATGTAGTTTTAGGTTTAAGATTGGTGTTTGAAAAATTGTTTTGTTTTTTAATTCAGTTGGTTAGGACTGGCAGGGACAAGTCTCATTTTGGTGCCTCTTTTACCTCAAAATATTGAAGCAGTCTGTGCAAGCTGACATGTGGACCAGTAACTGGCCGACAATACTGTAAAGGTCTACATTGATTATAGGCGTTCCAGAAGACATCTGTGTGTGTGTGATGGTGACAGGTCTGCATGAACTGTGGCCATCAGTGCACTACTTGCAGTAGTATTGTGCATGTCCAAGTGAGTCTAAAGGCAAGTGTTTCTTGTTCTATGACTCTAGATAAAAACTTTGATAGGAGTAAAAATAATGCTTTTGAATTTGACTAGGACAAGAAATTATTAGTTTGCAGTTTAGATAACTTTTTTTTCACTGTCTGGTGCCAGATGACTGGTGAGAATGCTGAAATGAGCAGTAAAAGTTTTCAGCATTTTTGCACGGGCAGGAAAGGCACAGTCAGGACCAGACAGATAAGGCTGTGAAAAACAGCACTGTGCAGAACTGCAGGTTTAATAAGATGAGTATAGAAATGGTGCAGCAAAAAATGAAGCCTTGTAAACAGAAGTCTGGTGTTTGTCACTGTGCTGCTAAACAATTCTAGTGACCCAGTGGTTTTTTTGAACTTAGTGGAAACATGGGAGCTAAGGGATCCCATCGAAAAGATTCTAAAAACTTAGCTATATGTTTTGTGAAAGAATATCTCATCTTTGGTTTTGTTTTTGAAACAGCAACAAATGATCATTTCCTGTCCACTTTCATAATGAATGTGATCATAACCCTCCTCTGTCATCACTCATCCAGTTTGACAAGACCAAATTGGTCTAATTGTCATTCTTGTGGAAACACACAATGTCTTTGCTATGTATTTTTATATCTTGCCTAATTCTTCTAAACAATTTTTGAAGGTGGGGAAGCCATGGCACAATGTGCTGTTTTCCTTGCCTAACATTTGGTTTGCCTTTGTCACCACCACAGATCCTTGAGATGATAATTTCACAGAACTGTTACAAGACCAATGTCTCATTACTGTGTAATAATAACTCAGAGACTATAATTTTTTATATAAAGATATTATTTTAATTATAATAAGATAATTTTATTCTTCCATGTCTGTATGGATTTCTCTACATAGAATTTCATTTACTGTTTTGTTACACTGGTCAGTATTAGGTCTTTCTGCAGTGTATTGATTTTCTTCCTTAGTACTCTTGAGTAATTAGATACCAAAGATCTTGTTCCCTCACTAACTACCATGTTTTTGGAATCATTTCTGGATATGCCTTGGTGCAGGCTCTTGATGAATACCATTGCTAAATTCTTCACTCTCTTTTCCTTGCCCTCTAAGTAGTTTCTTAGCCTTTGGGCAAGGGTTTCAACCCTCCATTCTGTCTTAACATCAGGTATCTTTCTGCTAAGAAATGTTTAAGAAACATGGCCTCGTTTCACTTGGAAGTTTAAGTGGACTGTGTCAATTGGATTTCCCTTGTCCAAGCCACCAGTGCTATTGGAGATGGGATTTCCAAGCCTGTTGGAGGTACTGGACCATGAAGGTCATTTTTGCCAGGTCTATAAAGGAAGCTAAGTTTTATTTGTGCATATGTGTCTATGTTTGTGTATGCATTTCTGTATGTATTCATGTATATTTGCTGATCTGATCATTGCACCCTGAATGCAGTTGTAGCCATAATTCTGGAATAACTACTAGAGGGTGATTGATTGCCACTTCCTGGCTAGATACAATTGGGAAAAAAAGGGATTTTTTTTTTCCTCTAGCTTGCTGAAGAAGGAAACACAGAGGTTTTTCACATTAAAAAAATGGCTTGAGTCTAATTTTTCTCTCATTTTTCTACCAAAATAATTTCTATTCCCAAAGAGGTGAAGTGTTGCACTTGGCTTGGGGTAAAATCTCTTTTAAGAGACTAAAAAAAAAAGACAGGAAATGAAATTCTAAGTCTGCAAAATTATTTCCGATTCTTTAGCCACCAGTAGGGTGATTAAAACAGTTAGTGTGTAATGTGGGACATCTTCTTTACCCTTTCTTTCCTAATCTGAGGGGAGTTGAATCAAGAGCACCTTAAGCAGATCACCCAGTGTTGATAGGTGTTTGCTCTCCTTTCCATAAAGAAATACTAATGGGAATTAGGATATCCCATCTGCTAGGGAGAGGTGGAACAACTCTTTTTGTGAGGCCTTGCCTGCTTCTCCGGTTACGTGTTTTATATGGAAAAGGAATGGAAAGGATTGAAAAAGGCTCAGAATTACCTGCAGGTTGAGAGACTGAGTGCTTCTACTACTGGAAAACACAAGTGCCTGTTCACACTGGTTTCTTCTTCCCTTTTGATGTTTTTATTCTGCATAAAATAATTAAGCAGCTGTTGAACAGAGTAAGAGGGGGACTTAATCCCTAACTTTGACAAGTAAGATACTCGGCATCCAATCTGTGTTTCAGGAAACATGTTTATAAAAGGTTGAAATAATTTCGGCAGGAGGGAGAGAGATCACCCCCTCAACACTCTTCACAAGTCTTTATCCTCTTGTTCAGAGCCCTTTTATGAAGAGGGGAAAATTTAGGTTCATATTGATTACAGAAAGGTTAGTGCTTTAATCAGGGAAGTAGTCATCTTCCTTCCACCACCTTTCTCTTGTTTAGAGACCTAGCACTTAATGACTTTTTAACTAAAAACAAACAAACAAACTTATTATTCTATCAGTCAGAATTTTAAATACAAATCCGCCCTCTGAACCAAACCAAAGCAATTGATTGTAAAAGAGAAATAAAGCCAGTTATAGAACTGTCACAGAATCATAAATTGATGGGGGGGGGGAAGCCATAATAATATCAGCTGCTGTATTTGCAGTGATAACTACTGATGTACTGTGAACGTAAAGTAGTTTTGAGGACAGTCAGAATGCTCAGGCAGCAGTTACCAGCAGCAGGTTGGTTGACAAAACCTGAGCATTCCATTATGATCCCATGACATAGTTAATGTCCAGTTGTTCCAGGTGGCTGTAGAGAGCTATGGGCTATACATACACCGAGTTAAATATTCCCTATCGCATGGCATGACAATACTTCAGGTGCCCTGTAATATTTGCGCTGTTGAGGTCAGAGTCTTATCTTTCAAAGAGGTAAAAGGGGGCAGGGGGGGTGTCACAGAAAAAAAAAACAAAAAAAACAAACTATAGCAAAAACATAGAAAACCAAATCCTTTATATTGTCTCCCAAGAGCAGAAGAAGGAGGTGCACAAGGTTTTTACACAAAACCCTAGTGCCACAGTCCACATGCCGTAACTTGGAATCCTGGGAGTCATGAGTGCTTCATCTAGTGTCTGTTCTTCAGACTTGGGAAGAACTGGAATATTTGGGCTTTCTTCTTCTTAATGTCCCAGATCCATACTGCTCCATAAACATTATCTGGCAGATAAGGAATAAACTAGATCAAAATTAGCCTGTCTTTGCATCTAGAAAGGAATGAAAGGTGAATGGCAATGCGGCAGCAAGGAACACACTTAGCAGGGTTTGGGGTTTTCTTTAAGGGAAGTAGGAAGAGAGGCAGGTCACAATATTTGCATATCCAGTCCATGTTACATTCACAACTTTGACCCTAGTTTATTTTCATAAATTAGAGAAACAAAACCACAAACACTAAGCTACCATGTTTCATGGACACTAGTGATTTTGAGGTCACTGATACTTATTCAGTCATCCTCCAATTTAGGAGTTCTCAGAAAGTGACAGTTGAAAAGATTTTATCTTACAGTTAGCATGGATCAAGTGAAGAACATTTTATACCAGTATTATCCCTGTGCTTTCCTGCCTTCCTATGGTGATTCTTGTAGCACTCTGGGCAAATGGTTGTAGGGAGGCATAAGGGAACAAAGCTGAATTGTTACTTTTGCCCCAATTGGAGGATCCTGTCATCTTGAACCTGTGACTGGCCTGTTAGTACTTTGTGTAATGAAAAGTCAAAATACAAAGGCAGATTTTGGAAATGCAGGTGGGAAAGGTGAATTGCCTTTCTCCTTTGCATTTTCAGACCTATGTCAGTGAAACCTGACAAAATTGACTTCAGCCTCTTCTGCTGTGCTTTCATCCTCAGAGGGACTCAAGTTACTGAATATCCCCTATGCTAGGACAGTTTTATTTCCAATTGCTTATCATGTGATCCAGTTAAATGAAGGAATCACCAAGTTGTTGCCAGCATTTGCACCAGAACCACTCTTTGAGAAGATTATTTTGTTTTTTAACTCACAGGTTTCAATGTGACAATTCTACCTAGATAGTATCGCTGAGGTGAAACAAAGTTCAAACAAATGATACATAGAGCTTCTTAACAGAGTGCTATGGAAACAGATACATCCCATGGAACACTTAAATTCAACTAGTTTAATGCAAGACTTTGTTTTAACCATTAGTTATTTGTTGCTCCATAGTTCCTTTTTAGAAAACAGAAATATTTTCAATTTTTGAACTTAGTTTAGTGTCATTTTAGTAGAACTGCCTAATATCTTGATTTTGTTGTTTTAAACTTTGATGTGAAATATAGGGTTAGATTGACCTTTTTTTCACCCAAGACATACAGTGCAAAAGAAAGTACAATGTAATTATTTTTTTAACACTTAAAAAAAGTTAGAATTATCTGTTGGAAAGTTCTGATTAATTGGAAAAGAATATACGAATGCCAGCTGACTCTGCAGTCAGAGTTGCATAATATCGACTATCAAACAAATAAAACAGGTGGTGCTTACATGTTTATGATCTAACAAAACTGTCTTCTCTGCCGAGGCAGCACGTCACACCACTTTCCTCCTCTACTTTAGCTTAGGCAAATACAAACTATGCTCCACTCAGATCTATCCGATTAGGATTTTGAGAGGTTTACTATTACTTTAATTTTTTTAAAAAGAATTACAAACTTTGTAGTTTCAATTACTGTAATCATCTGAAACTTATGTGTGTCTGTGTAAGAGTCAGCCAACTGCAGATCAAAACTGGCCATTTTATGTCTGTGAAGGAAATTAATGCATAAAGCATGGCTCAGCTTTGTAAGGAGTACCTCTGGAGTTGCATGAGATGCCAAAGTACCATTTTCTTGATGATCTTCTTGTGTTTTTCGTGTAAATTTTGTAGCAGTCGTTTTATGTTCTTAGGTGGCTGTACAGCATCTGCTTAAAAAACTAAACGTTAGTATGTGAAGCTATTTCATCACGCATAATGTTAGGGAGCAATTCAGAGAACAAAGATCTGAAGGTGCTCATTCAAGTATGTCATATATCTCCTCTAAAACCTGATGTGATACAATATGATGTCTTTTTTGATACACACATGTCTGTGAAGCTGATAGAATTAATGTTTGTTTTACTGCCAGTAGAAAACATATTAAGTAAGTGTGAGGAGTTGTGACACAGGAAGGGATCAGACCCTTGCTTCATTCAAGGAGGAAGCTACTGCTCCTTGGTGTTTGTGTTGCAAATCGTTCTGGGCTTTTAAAGGCTCTATTTCACCCTGCCTGACCCTCCTTTTTTTCCTTTCCCTTTCAACTAGGATTCTTTTTTTAGTGCAATTCACATAAGACATTTACACTGAATGTGACTGCATCATTGTTGACCTAAGCTGGTTTTACTTGTTACGCTTTGCCTTTCTCATTTTTCTGATATGCTACACTTTCAAGCTCATCTTCAACTGAACCACATGAATCAGTCACAATTGGTTTTTAAAATGTTCAATTAAATGGTTATTTTTGGAAAGATTGGTTTGTTCTTAAATAATTCACTCCTCCAGGTTGAAGGGGGACCATGGATACAGCACAGACATGTTACATTATGCAGGTATAGCTGACTTCTTTGAGATTCCTTTGGTTAGCAGAATTTGTACTGGCCTTCTTTGAGAGAACTGGCTTGGAGGCTCCACATCTGCAAAGCTTCTGCCAAGAAATTCCATGTAAGTTTTCCAAGATTTGATTAAGTCAAGTGGCCACAGTGCTGAGCTAATGCCACTCCTTGCACACTGAGAGGATAAAGCATGGCCAACATAAAGGCTGATAATTCTACTTTTTATGTCATTGGAGACTGCAGTTGGATGTATTAAGTGTCTGATTCAGATCACCTGAAGATTTTTTTTTTAAATGTGTCCCTATTTGCAATAACTTAAATTCTGCTATTCTAACTAAGACCAAGGAATTTCTTTAGACTATCTAGAACTATGCATAGAAGTGTTGCTGGGTGAAGCTGTAGTAATTAATAACTTGTTTAAATTGAAGAATGACAGCTATGGTAACTATTGTATAGGAAGCTGTACTGTGGCTTAAAATGTTTGATTTACATGTAAAAAGGAAGAATGGTGAAAGCTGGAGAGTCAATATTATTACAAAATGTAAGACTTTATCATGTGGACTTTCTACACATCATCATGTGGAAAAGGCATGGAGACCTGGCCTTACCTGTCTTTAGGTGAAGACAGTATAGACACCTCTGTGTAAGATGCTGCCAGTTCAATATTCACTTTGCATAAAGAAAAGGGATTTTCATAAGATTGCACTGATATTTAGCAGTTTATTTGAATTATATTGAAGAAAATACTACAGGAGGAAAGGCTGAGCAACTTTGTTTGTTTTACTGCCCTATATTTTCCCTGTGATATAAGAATATCTGCCTTACGTTCCCTGCAAGCATTCCTTGGTATGCAGTGCCTCCCCCACACTGTGGGACTCTGGCCGAGCAGCGCCTCTCCCCATTAGTCATCACTGCCTTTCCTGGTGCTGTGTGCATGAAAGTAGTTCTTTAAAGTAGCTGCTCATAGTTCATTTTTTTAGAGATTATTTCATAATACATCTCTGCAGTAGTACCTTCTTGTAAGCATGGACCAAATTTTGGTCACTAAGCATAAGCATTTTTAGGTGGAATAAAAAGATACCTTGCAAACTAATCACTACTTATTTCCTTTAATCTAATTTCCAAATTGTTTGACTTTTGCCCTTCGACACAGCTTCCATTCACATGTTTGGGAAGCTTTTATAAGCATATGAATGGTAATTTCCCCAATTTTTCTGGAATTTTATGTAGTTCCAGCAATGTCTGCAGCTGGCTGCTTAATAAAAATGACTTGCATTCCTAGAAACATTAGATTGTGCTGATGGCAGAAATGACTGAACAATTTTAAAATGTAACCCACACTGTTATATTAAAATATATTCTGGCTTAGTTGATATTAATCTAAAGTAAATTATTACCTGCAGTGATGTTTAGTAGTGGTTTTATTAATGTGGATTAGCCATTTACAGAGTTGTAGCAGTTTGCTTTTTTGAAATCCATTTATTCTTACATTATCGAAAAGCTTCCTGATGTCTGTTGCTCGAGTGATCTTTCTCTCCTTAATGTGTGGAATATTCATATAGTGTTGTCAGAAAGGCAGTAACCACTTTGTGGTGCAAATGAACATTTATGCCTTCATTAGTAACTGTTACACTGTCTCTCAAATTGATTTTTCTTTTGATAGGCAACCTGTGTTTTATTTATTCCATGCTGACTTACCAGTTTTGATATAGTGAAACTTTTTTCAAATGTAGAACTTAATTTCAATGTAGTGAGATTATTTTTTTAATTCTCAATTTATCTAAAAAACCATGGTTTTTAATTAACTGAGAGAGAAAATAAATAGCTCAACTGTTGTATTTCCAGTTCATATTTTACTTAAAAACTCTGGGGTGAACTAAAAACACAAAATATTTTCACTTTAAAATTTAGGATATAAAGAATTTTCAGTGTCAGGATTAGATTTTTTTTTTTAATACACTGTATTAGTCTCACAAAGAGGGTACTAATATTGTGATAGTCTTCATGGAGAAGCGTTATAACAAACTCCCTTCCTCTGTATTACTTTTCTAATAGCCTTTTCTTAGATATGCAGAAGTCACTGTTAAAGTAGGTCTGCAGTGTCCAGTAGGCTCAGCAGCTCTAAGTTTTTCTAGTGATTTGTGCTGGAAAATGAAATGCACTTTTTCTTGGTGATGCACAGATATAGTGAATAAAGAGTTTCTCTCATTCTGTATCCAGTTCTTTCCAGACTCCTGATCACATTTCTCAAAATTAGAGTTAGTTCCTCATTCTTACTGTATGTGTCATGTCCTGTCTACTGCCATAACTGAAGGCAGATAGGTTAACTGAGATCAGCCAGCATGGTACAAGTATCAGACAATTGATACCAGACTGTCACACTTGCCATTGTTTCCCAAAATAACATTGTTATATACCTCCTATTGAAACAGGACAGCAGTCAGTGATGTTTCATGGGAATGGACTGTTGGGCCTCAATTGATAGCGATTGGAAGAAGTCAACACAGGTTGGAGACTCAGCTGTGAGAGCAGTCCCAGGTCACAAGGTGCAGTGATTCTCTTTTCCAGTGAAGACTGATCACCAAGTGACAACCGTGGTCCTTGTAAAAGACACAAGAACCTGTTTCAACAAGAGCAAAACTTCAGTAGCTTTAAAATGTTATCATCTCATCAGACTGTTTTCTCTGTTGGTGTCATCAGAGCCCTTTATATAGTTGTCTTGACCGTACAGCACTGTGGCAGGGTGTTACTCATTGAGCATCTAATGGGCACCTGAACAGATCTGAAGGCATGCTGCTGCAGGGGGCACCTTGTTCTTCCTACCCAGTCCTGGGATCCTGTTCCTTTACTGCTGCTCATCTTACCCTGTAGTGACACTATTCCCAAGTTGGCCAGGAGTGTCAATCTGCTGGAGGGTAGGAGGGCTCTGCAGAGAGACCTGGACAGGCTGTAGAGATGGGCCAAATCCAACGGCATGAGGTTCAACAAGTCCAAGTGCTGGGTCCTGCACTTTGTCCACAACAGCCCCCTGCAGCAGCCAGGCAGAAAGGGACCTGGGGGTTCTGACTGACAGGAGACTGAACACGAGCCAGCTGTGTGCCTGGGTAGCTGAGAAGGCCAATGACATCCTGGCCTGTATCAGGAATAGTGTGGCCAGCAGGACCAGGGAAGTGATTCTTCCCCTGAACTCAGCAGTGGTGAGGCCAAACCTCGAGTGCTGTGTCCAGTTCTGGGGCCCTCACTTTAGGAAGGACGTTGAGGGGCTGGAGCATGTCCAGAGAAGGGCAACAAGGCTGATGAGGGGTCTGGAACATGGGTCCTATGGGGAGTGGCTGAGGGAGCTGGGTTTGTTTAGCCTGGAGAGGAGAAGGCTCGGGACAGACCTTAACACTCTCCAACTACCTGAAAGGAGGCTGTAGCCAGCTGGGATTGGTCTCTTCTCCCAGCAGCAGGATGAGAGGGCACAGTCTTAAGCTGCACCAGGGGAAGTTTAGGTTAGACATTACACAGACGTTCTTTACATAGAGTGACTGGGCACTGGAATGGGCTGCCCAGGAAAGTGGTGGAGTCACTGTCCCTGGAGGTATTTAAGAGGAGATTGGATGTGGCACTTAGTGCCACAGTTTGATTGACAGGGTGGTGTTAGGTCAGAGGTTGGACTGGATGATCTCAGAAGTCTTTTCCAACCTAAGTGATTCTGTGATTCTATTAAACTTGTTATCAAGTAACAGAAGAAAGCCATTCCCTATTTTATTTGTGATTTAGCACCTTTTCCCCCTTTCTTTGGTTAGTTTTCTGCTAGTTAGCAAGTTAAGCTCACTCATCAGGGAAGTCAGAGATGGTGCAAGCTGAAAGCAGGGAGAATGCATGGTTCAAAGTAGCACTTACAGAGGGAAGAGCAACAGCAGCAATTAATTATTAATTCAGCTCTGCCTGTCTTCTTGAAACTACAATCTTAAAAGCATTTCTTTTGAAAAGGACACCTGACCTTGAAGATAAAAGATTGATTGTTAGAATTTATCTTAAAATGGTCTTTTTCTGTGCTATGCCTGTTCAGATTTGAGTATTGTTTTTGGTAGTTGGGAGCTACAGGCTGTTGACATAAATACATTGATATATTGCCAGTGGTATCCTGGGCTTCATAAAATCCAGTGTGAGCAGCAGGTCAAGGGAGGTAATTCTGCCGCTCTGCTCTGCTGTCTTGAGACCGCACCTGGAGTGCTGTGTCCAGCTCTCAGGCCCACAGCGTAACAAGGACGTGGAATTGTTGGGATAAATCTCGAGGAGGGCCACAAATAATGATCGGAGGGCATAAGCACCTCTACTATGAAGACAGGGTAAGAGACCTGGAGTTGTTCAGCCTGGAGCAGAGAAGGCTCTGGCGAGACCTTAGAGCACCTTCCAGTACCAATTGGGTCTACAGGAAAGCTGGAGAGGGACTTCTTACAAGAGCATATGGTGTTAGGACAAGGGGGGAAGGGCTTCAAACTGGAAGAGGGCAGGTCTAGATTAGATATAAAGAAAAAATTCTTTACTGAGGGTGCTGATGCATTGGAACAAGTTGCCCAGAAAAGTTGTGAATGTCCCATCCCTGAAAGTGTTCAAGGCCAGGTTGGATGGGGTTTTGAGCAACCTGGTCTAGTAGAAGATGTCCCTGCCGATGGCAGTGGGGTCGGAACTAAATAGTCTTGAATCTCCATTCCAACCTAAACCATTCTATGATTCTTTGATCTACAAATTGGTGGCAGCATGCTGTTTTGGTTTTTTTGACCCAAAAGGTCTGCTCTCTAACAGAAATTCACAGCCCTGAAGAGGTGAGGCATAAGTTTTAATGTGTGGAGTAAGCTGCTAGTATTATCAAAGACATTGAAAGTCTAGAAGACAACTCTAAAACTCCACATATTCTCACTGACTACAATTAAAGTAAAAATTTTAATTTTTAGAAAATGAGATTTAAGTGGAAAAAAAGGTGGTGAGGACTGTTGGACTGCATGTCCAGAATATTGTCTTCTGCAGCACTGAATTCATAATATCCATTATATGGAAAAAAGAATTCTTGAAGTCTATGGTGATATGTGTAGTCACAGAGCAAACAATGGACAAAAGCTGTGATGTCTGATTCAGGAATTAAAAATGTAATAAAACCTGTATTCCTTTGATGCATGCAGATGACTTTAAAATGTGTTTTCTTTGTGTACTTTTGCATGTTCAGATAAATCCACTCTGGACTATTTTTGAGGTACATGTCAGCAAGCAATTAAATACTGGTTTGATGGTTTCAATCAACTTCTATGCAACTTGCAGCAGATTTTTGCAGTACTGTCAAAACATGCATACCCACAGGACTTGAAAATTATGTGAATTTAACTTAAATCGAAATCACTGATTGGAATGTGGGACTAATTGAAATAGACTCTATTATCAGTTGAATTAAGTCAGTAAGAAATACCAACTGGTACCCAGGATTGTGGAATTTCACAGCTAAGAGGTATAAATAGCATTGGGGTGCTTGTGAAGATATATGCAGCTTTGCACACATCAAGCAACAGATTGGTTCTTCTTGGCTGTAAGTAGTTAAAGGACACATTTGAGGCCTTTCCATGTAACACCCTAAGGAATCAATATGTGTATAAGGAAAAAAGTAATAAACTTTGGAAACCACTTCAATGTATAGCAGCATTGCTCCTGTAAGAAATATTAATTTTGCATAGGTTGCTTGTGAATCCATTAGTTCTTTATTTATCATTTAATGTGTGAATATTATTTAAGAATACTCAAAAACTTTCAGAGCCATAGAGCAGTGGAAGTAGTTGTATGAGAGAAGTACTGAATGGTCTGTTGTCTATGAGCTTGCTTGAAAAATTGCAGGTGTAAGTATTAGAGGAGGAGTATTTATTCCTTCTTGGATTAGTTTCATCAGTTATCCTTGAACACATAAGCACAATGCTGCACTTCTAATGATACTGCTGAGTTCCATGGCACTGGTGAGGTGTTTGAAAGCATAACTTATAAGTGAATGAGAACAAGGACTGAGTATCACAAGTTTATTTTGGAAAGACAGTGTGATCATTTCTTAGTACTTCAACTTGCCTAGATAGTTGAGGTTAAAAGATTTTCAGCAGGAAAACTGCGTTCAACTCAAAATGGAAACAATTTCTCCTTTAATTTTGTAGTTACAATAGTTTGGTTTTAATAAGAGAAACTGATTTCTAGGAACCCCTAGGGAGCCTGACGAAGAAACAGAAATCCTGTGCTAGACATTAAATAAACACTTTCTGAAAAGATGATGTTTTCCTAAGAAAGCAGATGGTAGGTTGTCTTTTCTCACACTGTTAGAAGCTGTGTTTTAAAATGTGATTTGTATACATATTGGCATCTAAATGGGCAACACCTTCTTGGCCTGGATGAAGAATGAAAAGGGAGAGAACTGTGTTTGTCATAGATCTCTGTATGAGAAGGATGGAGCAAACCCCATGCAAGGACTGAAGTCAAATGAAAGGGAGCAGAGTAGCTGTTCCTTGCCTCGAATATGGACAAATCTGAGATACATGGAGGGGGCAAGCAGAAAAGAAAAAGTATCTCAGGGTATGGATAGGATTTCCCAAAAATAATAGTCTCATCTGTGAATTTTAGGAGTGAATTGTGCAGGGTAAAGCACTCCTCAGCCAAAGCAAGTGTTCCTCGCTTTTCATTTCTAAAAGTTTTAGCCAGAAACCAGAATCCTATGGCCTTTCTGAAGGAGCTGCTGTGAAAATTCATGATTGCTGAGGCATCAGTCTGATCTTTAGGGTAATGTAAGCATAACTGAGTGTTTGTCAAGCACTACTTGTTAGTCAGAGCTTTGTACTTTTCCTCAGTACAATAACAGTTTAATTTATTTAGGAAGGCCTATAATGCTTTAAGAGTAACAGGAGGGTTTTATAGGCCACAAACACAGCTTTGTGGAGTGTGTTTCTGAAAATGAATCAGATGCTTGACCTGTTGGAGGAGCTGAGTCAGGATACTTGGAATTCATAGAAATCTGGGTCCCCTCTCTTCTTTTCTTCTTGATGTGGTTTCAATAAGACACCCATTGGTAGTTTCTAAAAGCCATCTGAGGAAATTATCAGCTAGAGTTTTAGAGATTCTTCTGAAATAATCTCCACAGGCAAGATGAGTACAACTTTGGCTTTCCCAAGCACTGTGACTTGCGTTTCACTAACACCCCTCTTCTGTCCTTTGTTGATGAAATAGCCATGGCACTGAAACATAATAAACCTGATGTCGGGCTCAGAGTAAGATTAATATGCAGCCACAGAAAAAAGCAGAACACTTCATACAGCTGCCACTCGAATATACGTGCTAGTGTTTTGTTTCTCTGTTGGGTTAAAGTTTTTTTGCCTGAAGTCTGTTCTGTTGTTTTTGCTGGTGCTGAATTGCTGAAGCTGTAGCCTTGTTTCTAAGTGGGGAAAAAAACCCTGCATGTTGACCTACCTAGCAGCATGAGGAAACAAAATTAATTTTGGCACTATTTTAGGCCCACACAGCTTTAGCAAGAAACATGTATACTCCCAACAGATTGGACTCTTGTTTCTGCATTTTGAAGTTTCAGTCCCAGAACGCATTCCAGACCAGGCGATTTCCATGTAGTGGGTACTAAGAAATGTTCCCAGGTTCAAGTAGCTTAAATGTGAAAGCTGTCTGATAGTGCCAGTGTCCATCAGGAAAGCACTTAATATTTAAATTTGGGACCACCTGTTAAAAATTCTGTGGGAATATTCATCTGATGCACAGCATAAAAGAGTGGCTATAAAGTGCTGCTGGCCTACCACCTCTTTTTCTTCAGCAGGGACAAACCCAGCCTTGTCAGTCCAAAACTAGATACAGAGATTAGATGTTTTCTTATCAAGATAATCTTAAAAACATCCTGATATTCTAACTTTGTGCTGACATCAGGCAAGTTAATGTCTATATCTAGGCTTTGGTAACTAGACAGTCTCCTTGATGTTTTTTTTTTAATGTAGTATTGATATAACCAGAAACATATTTATAACCTGAAAAAATCAAATTACAAAGGAATCACTCTTAGCTACTCCTTATTTTATAGCCACTTAATTAAAGCCTGTAAGATGAGCAAAGAAAGTAATCCTTTTAAAAAAAATCCTTTCCACCCACGTATTACTTACAATTAGTTTTTGTTCTAACTACTGGCTTGTTTTGTTCTCAGTCTTCTTGCAGATCATGGGTTCTGTGCTAAAACTTCTGTAGTAATATTCTACAATTTGAAAATACATATTTACTGTGCAGTATTTTCTGAATGTGTTTTAGTGCAGAACTTGTCTCATTAGCAAAAACTGTGTCTGTTACCATTGTATTGTATAAAAAAAAACATTTACAAGATGTCAGTCTTTAAGGTGAATGTCTCTGGTCTTCAGCTCAACTGTAGAAGTCCTTTCCTTTTTAAATAAGTGTCTTGATATTGTTTATAAATTTCCCTTTTTAGATTGAAAATTAAAGCCTTGGATATCACTTCCTGAAACATTTGGCTTAGGTGATCTATTATGGACCACTTGAGATGCCTGATATTAAGATACAATCAGGATGTTGACAATTTTCTGTATTTTAAACAAAAGCTAACATCAGCCTTGGTTTTCAGAAGACAGATTTTTATTTTCAGGCAGTGAAAGCATCACTTTGAATTTATTTCTGCTAGATTGTTTGCATAGTTACTGTGCATGCATATTTCCCATCCCCCCTCAAATTCTCATGTGTTTTTTTGCTTCTGTGTGGAAGTTAACCCTTCCTTAACATTACTTTGTTATATTTTAAACATTCACAACCACAAAATGTATTATTGGCCACTCAAGACCCATAATATGACCTTTATCACACGCTGATATGAGGCAGGAATCAACACTCACATTGCAGCAGCCTTGCAGCCCCATGGATCCTCAGGATTATGTGTTACGGCCTGCTTTGACAGCTGCTCCATGGACACGAATCTGAGACATACAAATAGGTATTAGCAGTGTCTAACTTCCTAGCCATAAAATGATGGAGGTATGCAATACAACCCAGAGTTTCTTTCAGGCCTCAATTTCACAGCCGTGCTGGAGCTTTTTATGAGCATATATTTTTGCTGCATTTTTTTTCCAGTCAGTTTTAAACTTTTTACTCAACTATTTGTCTTATTATTTATTCACATATTGATATTGCTTGTCTATTATTTCTATACCTATTATTGTTTCTCTTCTGATTATTTATCCTTTGATATTTTATTTTGTTTCATTATTCTTTGGCTTCAGTGATTGCCTCTTCTGTGAGGCTTGTATACCTGCAGTGAATGATTTCCTGCACAGAAACACCATAAGTATTCAGGACTATTTTGCTTAGGTAGGTTTATTCCTCAAATATATAACCTGTTTTATTTTTAGCTTCAAGCCCCATGTTCAAATTAAGTTAAAAACAAAGCAGACAAACAAAGCTACAACTCAACTGCTTATGCACCTTCAAAGATCTGTTGGCTAAATTTCTGGGCTCCTCTTTTTTGATCCAGTGGATCCAGATATCTTGAATACAGTTCTGTCTTCTACCCTGTTGAAGCCACTGCCAGAAGGACCCTCTGAAGAGTTTACCTACCACACCTAATCTTTGAGAGTTCTGGTTCTGTGCTTTTACACTCCATCTCCTTCCAGGCCTCAGGCAGAGGATTCTGTGATTAAGAAACTTGAATAAATTAGGGCCATTCCTGCTTCTGCCCCACTGGCATACCTGCATAGTCAGAGAGGGTGTGCAGCCAGGGAATTCAGCACTCCAGAGGACATCTTCTAGCTTAATTTTCTGGGGAACACCGCCCCATGCATGCATGCAAATATATGGAATTTAATCCTAAAACATTTTAAAATACCTTGTGATATGAATTTGTGTTCATCAGTGCATTTCATGTCAGACGCAGCTATGAGAATAAATTCGAATTTAAACTGGGGTCCCATGCTGTTCTGCTTCAAGTTGATGGGTTTGGCTGATTTTAGTGGACAAACCAAGAGTAACTCAGCTGCAAGGAGCTGTAAGTATGTGGGAAGAAACGAGGGGCTTCCCTTTTAAATCTAGTTGGAGAATATTACTTGTAATGGCATCAAGTAAACATTAAACATACCACTACTCCAAATCTTGAGAGTTATGCCAAAGGAGGT
The DNA here is from genome assembly GCA_013399895.1 of Serilophus lunatus. Classification (NCBI taxonomy): domain Eukaryota; kingdom Metazoa; phylum Chordata; class Aves; order Passeriformes; family Eurylaimidae; genus Serilophus; species Serilophus lunatus. The sequence goes on from VXBA01003293.1 coordinate 1,275,387, forward strand.
ATTTCTGGTTAAATGGGAAACCCACCATTTCCAGCAGCAGTCATCTGGCTGGGAGTTTGGCAGAGGGATGCTTTAACATGAAGTGCTGTGCCACAGCAAAGCTCAGCTTGTTGATTTAGCCTTTTATTTTGGGTGGTGACACCATAGCTCTGATATCTGCATACTTTTGAGTATGGAGTACTTGTAAGAAGAAAACTAGGTGATAAAGAACTTCATGTTTATCCAGCAGCTGACTATAAAAGGATTTTAATCCTGGGTCCACTTATATTCCACACTGTAAACTTCAAAGCTAATCAGATCCTCGAAAGTTTAATTTTTAATTACCAGCTACAATACATTATTATGTGGAGTTTAACAAATGCTAGAGACCGAGGGAAGTGGATGGAGCACAGACCTTTGCCGGCAGTCGCTGAAGCTGTGGCACTGCTGGCACGTTGGCTGCTCGAAGGACTGGCTTTCCCTAAGCCTCCTGAAACGGAATTAGAAATTTTACAATTTTTCAGCAGAAGAATCCAGCGATAAATGAAACGGAGTATTGACGATGTAAAGTTTCGCGTTTAACTGTGCCGATCCCGAGGGGTTTTTTCGCTGGTGAGGTTTTTTCCTGCTCGTCGCGTTGAACGCGGACGGTCCAGAACAGCAAGACGGATGTCGGGAGCGGGCGGCGGGCCCGGGAGGGGGAGCTCCGGGCCCGCTCCTCTCCTCTCCTCTGCTCTCCTCTCCTCCTCCGGGCCCTTCGCTCTCCTCCTCCCGGCCCTTCTCCCGGCAGCCTCCCAGCCGCTGACGGCGCCTGCGGCCCGGCAGCCGCCTCCGAAGGAGGGCCCGGAGCCCCTCCAGCCGAAGCTGTCAGCGCACCACGGGGAGGTGCTGCTGGTGGGTTTCCCAGCGGGGGTGAACGCGAGTCAGGGTCGCTACAGCCCCTGCCTTCCTTTGTTGCCACCGAGGGCGAGCGGCGTGAGAAACCTGTTGTAGGAGCCGCACGAGGCTGTGGGACACAACCTTCGCTGGAGAGAAGCATCCACAGAATGACAAACGTGCGCAAGGAGGAGGGAGGTGACGCGTGTCTGAGGGCTGTCAGAAACACCGGCGGTGTCGAGCTGGGCAGGGCGGTCCAGGGTGCAAGGATGCCTCCAACTCCCGCCCCGCGCCGGGAGGGTTCTGCTCTGAGCCTTGTGCAGGAGCCCCGAGCGCAGCCTCGGCCTGCGTGACTAATTGTGGCAGTGCCTCTTGTGGCCCGAAGACCTTTAAAAACTGGCGTAATAGTTTATAGTAATGTAAGGGAGCAAAATCAGGTGTAGCTATATGAGGGTGGGGAGAGAATAGCAGTTCACTAGTTTAAAATAGAAAAACAAAATAGATTTCATTAAGAGCATTTTAGACTCATAACAGGAAGTGCCAGTACTGAAACTTTAAGCATAACCAGAACTTTGACCCTTGGTTATCTGTACTGTGATTATTTTTACTTTTTTCTCCAACTATATCAGCATGCTGTTGTTCAAATATGGTCGCTCATGTTGCTTACAGTCTTGGAATGTAATATAGTTTGTGATTTTTAGTTTTATCTGCAAAAATCTACACAAATTACTGCAAAGATGTTTAGCTTGAGAGCAGACACTGAGCTCCATTTGCAGCAGCATCTGAAAGGTTAAAGAAAAATAGAGGCAGGTAACTAGAAACTTAGCAAGAGCCATATATGCAAAGAAGTTACTGTGATTTCTTCCTTATGCACAGTATGTATTTGTATGTTCTATGTTTTGGGTTGCTACATATATTTCACATATGACAATGTGGTTAAAAAAATAGTGCAAACTATGTCTGATTATATTGGTAACAGGTAGGTAGTATTTTAGAAATGTGTAATTCATAGGGTTGTCTAAAATTTGATTAATAACTTGACAGTGGTACCAAAGTAGTTTAAACACAATGTGCTACCATAGTGGGAAACTGCTGGCTCTTGAATTGGCAGCTGTCAACTTTTTTATGGACTCTTTTATATGTATTCCATAGAGCTTTTTAAATAAAGAAAAAGGCAATTGCTGAGTGTTTGCTTTTTGGGAGCTTTGATATGGGAGCTTTGATATGGTTCTAGATGTGTAAGTTTAATTTAAGAGGAAGTGAGCACTTTCATTATACTGAATTACTCTTAAATATATCTGATTTCTCTCAGTGTGGAGCTCTTGGAAAGAGGGATTACCTGCAAGCTTTAAGGGCTAAATAGTATCAGGTTTAATGTTGGCATTACCACTTTACCTCTGCTATGCTGTGGTATGAATTACAGCTGAATTACTTGCTGTGTGCATAGATTACAGCCTCCCTCTGTTCTATTGAACTTAAAAGGAGAAAAACTTTAAGTACTGTATCTTTGTTGCATTTTTTTAAATGGCTGTAAATCTAAGTGATGCTAGTATTAGAGTCTTCAGGAGAAAACCTACTTGTTTACCTGAAACCAGTGTTATGTGATAGAGGTGATGTCTTTATAAGTCTGTGGCTTTTAAATGAGCTCTAATTTCTGTAAAGTAAGAGATGTCCTGAGGTATCTAACCAGTTCTACTTTATATTTAATTTAAATACAAAACCAGTGTAGAATAATTTGTTTGAAACTCACTATGCACCAGATTTTGACAGGTAATTATGAAGGGAAAGACAGAAGTCATACAAAAGTAGTCCATGTAACTACAGTATTTAATAATGTTACAGTTAACCAGGAAGGGGGGGGTAGCATGTAACATTTGTAACTTGTAAATTGGCATAAAATTACTAACAAGAGAGGTGATACAGGATGAAGCAAGATTGCTTGTGAAAATGGTTTCAGCAAGCCTATTTCAGTCTACTGAATCTATGAGGCTACATCTGGGGAGACAGCAATGCATGCTGTACTTGCAGGGCCAGAGCAGCCTATTCTAGGAAGCAGCTGCTGAAAGACTCAAGGTTACTCTATAAAATGTGTCCAATTTCATCCATACACTGTAATTCATCCATGAATTAATACCAGGTTGGAGCCAAAGGTGTGCCAGGAAGGTTTTGAAAGGGAGGAAGAGCAGAAAAAGAAATTGCATCTCTGTATGTTCCATGGTAGGTCTGCAACTGTAACATGCAATGCCTGATGCCAGCTACCATGCTTTGCTCTGGGGCCTTCAGAATATAAAAGGTCACTGTCCTTTTGTAAGTGCCACCTCTGAAAGTGTATGAAAGTCTATTGCTAATTAAATTTTTGGCTAGAATTGATACCTTGGAGTGGGGGAGGACTAACAGAGCGGAAAGTTTGTGTAAGAGCAGTTCACCTGCATGTGCCTGATAGATACACAACCAATTACCCGGGTGTTACAGGCTGAAATTTACTGTGACAATAGCCCCCATTCTTTGGGTTTCTTTCCTCAAACCTTACGGTAGTTGGTACTTTGAGCAGGGCAGTGTTTTTGCATTTACAGTCATTCCTCACTTGGTGGGGCTGAGGCAGAGGAGAGTGTTGACCTAATCTCGTTACAGTAAACAAGAGGTAAAGACTTTTAAACCTTCTGTTGATGTGAATTATTGAATGTTTAACAGTCCTTTCCTTGTTTACAGTAATTGTCCTTTCCCTTCTAGTGCTTGTGGTGCTCTCCTCATTAGTATGTATTCCAAGATAAATACAACACAGGAGACTTGCAAATACTGTGCAGGAGAAGACCTGTTCTCTGTTTTTGTTTGCTGAATGTTGCACCTTCCAAAATATGTTAGTCCCTAATACTGAGAATAAACTTCATGTGCTTAGGTAAAACAGCAAAGACAGACAGCAGACCTTCTGTAACTTTCCCTGCTATCACCTTATATTTCAGGGATCTAAAATGCAAGGAGAAATAAGAACGACTAAACTGCCAAAGTTCTCTGATAAATAATGTCTATCATAGTGAATTTTGCTTTTGAACTACTTTTTTTCTTGAGTTACTTTGTTTTTTCCAGACCTTAAGCAACCTGGAAAGTCAAGATATTTGGGACTAGGGAGCAGGAAAGGAGGGGTAATAAGGTTGTAGATTTAGCACCTGCAGATTTCTTCAAGTCTTACAATGCTGTTCTGGTGGAATAGGTGGTAACTCTCTTCCTCTACCTTATCCTGCACTCAGTAACTCCGTTTCTAGCTATCATTTTAACTCCATTTCTAGCTATCATTTGAAACTACTTGGGCTGTTCAGTGTAAATAAACCTTTCTCTCTCAATACTTAGATATGGTATGCAAATCCCAGGGGTGATAGCTCAGGCATGGTTAGTTTCACTTGTTAGACATTGCTGGTTAAATCTGCTGTACTGTCTAGCTACCAATTGGCAGACTCAGCAAAAAGCTTTAGAAAAGACTTGCTCTGTGATCCATTTGCCAAATACAGAGTTTAGTTCCTCCTCTGTAATCAAGCTGTAGTCAGTTGATTATAGCTGAGATTTTTCCTGTCAGTATCCTGCTTGTTGTCTTTTCCCTGGCTCTTTGTTCAAGTGACTTCCATTGCTGAAAAAAAAAAAATAAACTGAATCTCAAAGTCCTCTAACTTAGAAGTATCTCTTGTTGTCTCTAAACAGCAGTATTTCTTTCAACTATAGCAGCATCAATTTGATGAAAAGGGACAACTTCTAGAAGAGTCTAAGGAGTATATAATCTCTTCTGGAGTTTGCTGTCTCCTAACAGATGGAGAAGGGTTCCAGTCCTTGAGCAGGAACACAATCTGATTCAGAGGAAGCAATTGGTAGGTAGGAAGCATAATGTTGGATTTTTTCCATTTCCTTCCCCATCCACCTTTTTATTTCACTGTTAATTACACTTTTGGCATTGTGGCCAGGAAAACAGCTTCAAGCTGGGTTGGTATTACTGTGGCTGTGTTTTTCTTATGGTTAGGAAAGCACCTGTGTTTTAAGTTTTCCCTTATTTAGAATATCTGGTTGCAGTGACTTAACTTTAAATTGTAATCTCAATTTCACAGCTCAGTGTCTCTGCATGGGGGCCATCCCAGCTGTGTTTGAGGTGACTGCTGTTTGCCATGCTGGCTAGTGCCTGGCTCCTGTGTTGTCACAAGTATCTTGTGCTTGTCTGCACCCTGGTGTCCCAGTGAGGCTGCAACCCTGACACAGGATGCAGGAATGCACGCAGCCAGCTCAGGCTTGACACCGTGCCTGAGGTAATAACATTTCTTGGGACCCAGAGCACAGGAGTAACACTGCCAGGCAGTGGCCTCATCTGAAGTCTTTGTCATTTTCCCCAATTCTCTTGCCTTTGGAAATGCTATATGGAAACGAAGGAACTCACTTTAGATTGAAAAAAGGACTTCAGTCTTATGCTGAAAAAAATATGTTGCATAATTTCTGAACCCACACCGTCCCTAGAAGTATAGGAATATTTGCACAGAGCTGCACCTAGGCTAATGAGCCCAGCTGGAGCTGATTTGTTTCTGCATCTCTTATACAGATAATCTGACCATGGATAATTGAGTGTTGACTCTATAAATAACCCACTTTGAAATCCTTGTCTTAAAATTGTTTTCCTTTCTTCCTGTTAGCTTCCAAGCTTACTCCCTCTGTAATCATTTCTTGGCTGACCAAAAGCTACTCTCTTCTCTTGACAAACAGATGTACTAGTCATTCTTCTCACCTGAAGTCGAATGTTACACTAAGCATGGATGAAACCAGGTTCTACCACTATAAAAAGCCAGCTAAGTCCTGGTAGGAAATCATCATCCTAATGTCCTACCTATACTCCAATTGACTCCTGGTTTAAACCAAAAACAACTGATGCACATCAAATATTTGCTACCATGGAAAGATGTCTTCTCAGAGATATCCTGTTGCATATACAATAGCTAAATGCCTTCAGGTAAAACTGATTCCTTCATATGGACTTGCTGCAAGCAAGTCTAATCTTCATGATCTTGCTTTGTTTGCTTACTCTCCATGTTAAAACCCACAAGAATTGTTCTGAGTTGACCTACGCCTTGTTTTAATGACAAGAGATTTTTTTTTCCCCAATGGGCTTATCTAAGTAATTACAGCAAGTAATTAGAATGCCTCATAGGAAAAACATCCTGTGTCTTCAGCTGGTGGGAATCTACACATTTCTTTTTACCTAGAAGTTTTTATAAAATATGATATATGTGTGCTTCTGAGGAGATGCAGAGAAAGTTGGAGCACCTGCACTGGATGACAGGTTGTTCACAGCATTGAAAGTCATAGCAGGGAAAACCGAATTGCACAGCTGTGCTGTCACAGCTGAGCCACGTTGTGCAGTTCATGCACCTTGGCAGGTAGTTTGGAAATCTCCTGTCCCCTTCCCCTGTGCCATGCCTGTTAATCCATAACAGAGGCAACATCAGTGGATGAATAAGCTTGGAATGCTTTCAGTTCAGACCTGCACTCTAATGGCTGCTTGGCCTTGGAAAACACCTTTCTTCACACAGTGTCTGAAACACTGACCAGGCTTCAGCAAATTTGGGGAGTCTCAGTTTGTTATTGATTATATAGTAGCTTGAAAGAAACTAAGTAAAGGCCTATCTTAAAAAAAATGTCTTTTATATATATAGGCATAACAGACATTTAAAACTGTAGACATAAAACACTCACATTCAGGACAATGATGTATAAGCTGCTAAAATTATGAATGGATAAATAATTTTAAAAAGTCATTGGTAGTATATGTGAAGTTTGTTGCAGTGATGAATGATCAAGAATTCCATGCAGAGACTGAATATGGAGTAGTTGTCACTTGGACACCGAGTTGGATTTGCATTTGTTTCATTCATGTGTGGCTAGGACTGAGTTTCTTTAGTTTACACACTTGGAATCATAAATTATGCAAATTAAAGTAGAAACTAACTTTCTAGTTCTAAAGTTGTATGTAAATATAGAACTAAAGAGACTTTTAAGGGGGTGGAAGAGATGAAAAATGCCCTACAAACCCACTTTTGTATTTGAGTATGTCTTTCAGTGTTATCTGGTGAGTTTTGTTCTGTAGAAGGTTAAGAGTTTGGTTTCTTGTTTGTAAGAGCTATTGTATGGACATGAATAAGTGACCTCTTCAGGAATTATTTCACACATTCGCTTTGGAGGCTGTGTGTTAGGGAGTTATCCATTGTGGGTATTCATGCAGCACTCTAAAGAATAGGTTTTCTTACTTCTGGCAAATAACGTGCCTGAAAGATGAGTGAACTAATTTATCTAAAACATCTGGAATGAGGAAATATTCTGAACTGACAGTTATGCTGCTTTTGTAGCAGGTTTTGATAAAGCAAATTGAAACTTAAATGTAAGCTTATTTAATTTTTAAAATAAAACAGTGTCCTTAGTTGGGCAGATCTGTTTAGTTACCTCTACTTTGAAAAGATGTCAGAATATTCCAATGGAATTAATTTGATGCCTGGGAATACCCATGAGGAGTGGCAAACACAGAAATGCAAGTAAAAAAAATAATATATAGATTTTTAACTTGGATTTCCTAGAAGATTCTAATTATTGTTATAATGATATTAGTAGTAACAACAATAATAGCAATAAACCTTTTTGTGATTATCCCTATTTTGTCTTATGACTCTCTGCTAATTTGTTTCAAAAATACAAAGTTTCAGCAGTCTTGTGAAAATTAGCAACTGTGAAAAGACACCTTAAAGTGCCCCAAAAAACTATTTCATGTGCCAGTAGCACAGCTGTAGCTTGTACTGACAGTTGGCACACGTGTACCTGCAGACCGAACAGCTAATCCTCTCTGTCTCTGGGGAGAGGGGAAAGGACTGTGGATAAGGGATGAAGTGATGAGGGTGCTGGGATGCAAAGAAGCTCCAGAGATGAAGCAATTTAGGGTTCAAACCTACATATTTTTGGAAAAAAAAAATTTCCATTATTTCTGTGCTTAGAAAATAGCTTGTTAAGAAATACATTGATTCATCAGATGCTGATTTTGGATCCCAAGTAACAGAAAAAGCCAGAAGGCTTAAATAATAGATTATATGCAAGTCCTGCAAAGCTATTATTCTGGGCTAGTTTCAGAGAAGTTACTGTTTCTGTATAAGTTTTTTCTAAGATATGATAAAATTAACTACTGGCATGTTATCTTGTAATTGAATAAAATATGATGTCCTGTCTTGCACAAAACCAGATCAAGAACATAAGTCTCCTAAAAACAATACCTTGTTTCCTTTGAGTCATTGTACAGCATTGTTTTTGCCAAACCACCTCAGTAGTCCCATCTCACTCTTTGATGAATTTTGTTATCTGTAAAAAAAAATGTCTTTATATCTGTTTGGATTAAGTAAAGTGTTAAAGAAGTATCACTTTTCTGGCTTAGGATCAATGAGGGGAAACATCCCATTAGTTCTTAAAACAATAATGTACATAATTACTTTTTTGTTATTGTTTTATAAATATAATGAAGATGAAAATAGAGATGCAGTAAAATATTTTACCTGATAAGTAGATAAATAAAAATATGTTAACACCAGATGATCTTGAATGTGAAAGCTCTGCCTGAGGAAAGAGGCCTGTTTCACAGCATGAAGCATGAGAGGATGGCAGTACTAAACTTCCCTCTATTTGCAACAATCTTGAGTGAAATTATGTAACTTGGGTGTTTGGAGGAATGAACAGTTTACTGAACAACTAATAGTTTACCAAACAACTCAGTTTGTAAATTTTTACATTTAGTAAACAACTTCTCTTGTTGTATTTCAGTCTTAAATGTAAAGATGCTTTTTTCTTTCATCCAATAAATAGCCAAATAAAAGATTTCTCTTCACATACAAAATGACACAGAAAATTCTGATTTATTGACAGTGCTTACCTTTGAAAGTACCCTGGCTTGATTACTAGAAATATGTTAGCATTTCACCTGATGTGTTTGTCTTATGTTTTGAGCTAATAATACATCTCTCTCCTCTGAGAACAAAAAACGGTGAGAATGCCACTACCACTGAACACGAGGTGTGAGATGTTATTTAGCTCAAACACTCCCAGACACATGAGGATGTCTCACTGGTTCATGTTGGACTACCAGAGCATCTCCTCCAGCAGAACGGGAATTTCTTTGCATAAGCTTTCCTTGCTTTTCTGTGGTAGAATGTCACTCAAAAAACCGTGTGTAGCCAGGATTCACTTGCTCTGTTATTTCTTTTTTTGCCTGGGGATTTTTTGCCTTGCTGAGCTGAGAAATACATATGATTTAGAATTGAAAATTGTCATTTTTTCTGCAGTAGCAATACGTCAGGTGGCAAATGCTGATTACACGTGTGGAATTGTGTCATTACAGAAGTGATGAATTCCTGTTTAAATCTTCAACTCTTTTTTTATCAAGTTAATACTCTAAGTCATTAATATCCCCTTTTATAGCTGCAAAAACAGACCTTGACACTACAGTTAAATCTAGGACTTCCTGCTCAATTATGTGAAGATGGACATTGTCACCAGGGCAGGGAATTTACACTGACATTGTTTTCCTGTCTCTCTGATGCTTCAATGGTACCTTGGAGCTTCATATTCAGATCTTAGAATCTTTGTAAAAGAAGGAAACAAACACCAGGAAGCTTCATTAATTATTTTAGAATAATTAATTGCACTATTTGAAGCAGTCTTTTACATGCTGGAGTTCCATTTGACCCTTCCTTTTTTTTTCATGCTTTTTACTGAAGAGGAATGGAAGTGTTCCGGGAAATGCTGAGTGTGTGGCTTTTTATGGAATTTGGCCATTTTTAAGACATTTGGCCACCTAAGTATAATTTAGTGATATTCTAGAGATTATTTCTCCTGTCTCTTCTAAGAACCCTGACAAATGCCGAGTTATTCCATGCATACATTTTTTTCCAGGAAAACAGAATGTTCATCCGACTGTGTTACAGCCAAACACCCTCCTCCTTTCCTGAATCAAGGAAGCAGAAATGCAGTGTCTCTCTCTAAATATATATTTGTGGGGTTTGCTGCTTTTAATTTTGCACTTTGATTCATTCCTGCAGTTACTCGAGTTGTATCAACAATTATAAAAAAAAGAAAAGAAAGGAGGAAAAAAAACCCTGCAGCCGTTTTCAGCTCATGTTGTTCTTGGCATAGGTTCAGTTCTGGTGTCCAACTGGTAGGACCGAAACTTGGTGCTTAACAAGTGCCTGTAGTCAAAACAGTTGGTGTGTGCGAGCGCTGATCTGGTATTTGCTGCAGCAGGTCATCTGCCTGATTTTTTCCCGTGTGCAGAATACCTAATCACGTTGCTGTGTTTCTCTGACGGCATCTGTGGCAATGTGAATCGTTTCACGTTCCAAAAGTACATGTTTACAGTCGTCGTAGAATCAGATTAAGTTGGCAGCCTGCTCCTCTCTGTAAGTGGCTCAGTTTACATTTCTTCTTCTAGCAGGATGTTTTGCATAATTTTGCTGATCCTACTCACTTGTAGACTTTGTGAAATGGAGAATCGTTTTAGTGGGTTTCTGTCAGAAAGTGAAGCTTGTGTTTATTGTAAATAAACACCAGCAGAATGGTGGTTATTTTAGCACTTGATAATTTCCCAATTATGTCATTTGACCTGGAATGAAGTTTGCGATTGTCGAGCAGCGTTTTATGCAGCAGATCAGTCTGGGGGTTGGAGCTGGCAGTTTATTTCCTTTGTCAGTTTACAAGAAGTATCAAAATGAAACCGACTGTGCTGTTTCCTTTCCAATGCACAGCGCAAGAAGGGTGGAACGGTTTGCGGATATTATTTCCCAACTTTTTCAGCTGGACTTGGAATAGTGTTTTGTCAAAAAAGCTGGTAAAGTTATCCTTCAATCTTGCAATGTTGTGCTGTAGTTTGCTGACATCAAATCCAGTTTTATTTTTGTTTAACCTCACATACTGGGTTTTGCTAGGTTTTTTTCAGACTGTGGCTGCAAAATGAAAGTGCTTACAAGGTGTTTATGAATTCTTGTTATGAACCAGCTGCCAGTTACTGCAGGATGACACATTTCTGCAAGAGTCTAGTTGTTCAGTTTTCTGGTTATTTGCTGTTTCTTTTCGGGGATGTGTGGGTTTTTTCTGTTTTGGTTTTATTAGGGTTAATGCCAAGTACATTTGCAAACTTTGAACTGGGATCAGTACAAGGTGGTAGGTTTCATTTACTGTTTACTGAAATTGTAACTATACATTGCTCAACTTTGCATCATGAAGGGCTGGGCAACAAAACACTTCAGGATATACTGTAAAGAAAAGCTGTCATTTTTGCATAGGTTGTGTATGAGTTACCATAAGTAACATCTTTATCAACATGACTGTGATATGTTACTGCTACAGAATTACACTGGATAAGATACTATATTTCATTATCATCTGCTTAAATATTATAAAGGAGGCATAACAAACAGTATTCATATTGTGTTAAGGGCAGTCAGATCGGTTACTTTATGCTATTTTAAGTGAAAGGGCTGTGAACTCAAGCGTTGTAATGAGTACAAGCTTAAAAGGAGTTTTATTATTCTGTAAATGTTTACTAACAGCAAATAAATTTGTCTTTCCTCTCTGAATTTTAACAACTCTATTTTGCTTGTTTTTACCAGGTGTAATACCAAGCTATAATCCATAACACTGGGTCTCTGAGTTATTCGTGGGTCAACCAAAAATTGATTTTTGCTTTGGGTCTCTTGCACACAGGAAGTCAGATCGTGCTAAACGAGAGTAATGTTTCAAAATGACTGGCACTGACAAAATTCTACTGTGTGTCTTCTGACAACGTTAAGAGGGAATTTTTTGTTTTGTTTCAACTGCCTGGCAAAAACCCACTGGAAGACCAAAGACATATCTTTCTCTATGCTCAAACTGTATAGTGACTTCTTTCCTTCACGATCTTCTGTGTTGTGTTGATGGAGAAGACACTTAACTGAGGGCTAAAACTGTTCACTTGATTGGATCGATTTAGAGTAGCACCTGTTGGGTAAGAATGAATGTAGGTGGCATTTACTAAAAAGCGTTTTTTGCTTGTAGTCTGAGTTAGAGATACCTGCAGTTTTAGGATCACATAAAGATCTTTTTCGGTAGAAAACTACTATGATGGGCATCTTTTTCTGGCAACATATTTGCTGTAGTGTCTTTGTAAGGTTGGCTGTGAGCTAAGTGCGTACTTGATCTTGTGTGAAAGAGTCAAGGCAAAAATTCAAGAAGAGACTTTCTACTCAGAATGTGGTTTTGCCTCGCTTTCCCGCACGCCGCGTTCATGGCTCTGGAGCTCATGTTGCCCCTGTACTGCTTTGCTTTTTTTGCTTATGATTAGAAGGAGATGTGGTGTTTCCTGCAAAACAGCTGCTAGTATTCCCTGGTGACCTGTCAGAGAGGATCCAGCGGAATTGCAGATTTACAGGCAGACCTAGAAGACTTTGGCAGCTGCAGCAGAAGTTTGGGGAAAGGTAGGGGGTTGCATTGTGCAGGATGCAGGAAGGGGGATTAGGAGTGGAGTACAAGGGCATAGGAGAGAAGCTGTGGAGATTCAGGGACTGTTAGGTCTCCAACAACATAAGGACTTCACATCTACAAACAATTCAGATTTGGCTGAGAAAGCTGGACTATATCCATGTTTCCATAGGACATGGAGAATCTCCTGGAATGGTTTAAGATTGTTTGCAATGCTACTGATGCAGAGTTTGCAATGCGCATTAGGACAATATGTGGCGCAGGGCTTTAAGATTCTTGCCTGTAACTAGAAAAAATAAGAGACATTGATCTGAAATTGATTCTTTAGAAAGTGCAGTTAATTCAGTGAGAGAGTGTTAAACTTTCCTCCAAGATTAATGTCATTAATACGTTAACTGTTTGACAGCAGAAGTCACATGTTGCTTGTCACTTGCTGCAGAGGCTGCACTGAGACAGCCGAGAGGTTGCAGGAGGATTAATGTGGTAAAGAGGATTGTAACTTTGATTGTGCTCCTGTGCTCTTGGATTTGACAGCAACTGGTATTTAGAAACAAAACACAATATGTGTTGTTATTTATGTGGAATGTAAAAATCCATTTGGAAGTATTTAAATGGATCAGGAAAGTTGTCTTTCAAAGTTTAACAGACATTCATGGATAGCATTGCAGGTTTCTGCAGAAACTGAAAAGTGTGTACAGAACTTGCGTTAGTATCTTATGAGTGTTGATAACTGGTCTTCTAGTTGTCTGGCAGGACTTTTTCATTTTTAGGGGCAAAATCTTTCATTCTACTTTACATTCATTTATGTCCACTGATTGTGCCACTGCTGTATGTGAACAAGGACAGCCATGTCCACAGCTGTGTGAGTACAAGTTCACCTGCCATGCTGGATCTAATCTGTCTACATATGAACTGCAAACAAGCATAGAAATTGTAACACAGATAGCTGATTATCACCTGAATATGTTAGCATGTGAATATTTAATTTTATAACAATTATTTGATGTGAAAATGTCTTTTGTTCCCATATTAATTTATTAAATAGTCTGTATAGTAGCAGATTTTTATATTGCGTGTGATTCCTTGTATATATGCAAAATAGGAACAGACAAATTAGTACAAAATTTTAAAAGACAGATTTGACCAGGAAAGTCAGTTTGATAGAGGAGCCACCCCCCCCCTGGTTTTAAGCAGTTGATTTTGACACCTGACGGCCTTCTTGTTTTGTCATATATTACCATTATTTCTCTGAAACATACTGCCAGTGTCTGAGGCTGATTCACTACCACATATCTAGTAAGGAAGGAGGAAGCAAGAGGAAACCTGACATCCTTGAGAAGGAATAAATCAATATTTAGTTACAATTTATTCCCCAACCATCAAGATTTGTCTGAGAATTCACACCTTTGGCAAATCCAGCCTCCTGTGGCCATCCTTGCCCAGCTCAAACAGGGATTCTCTGCCCCTTTGTGGGGAGTTTTTCTTCTGGCTTTCCACCATGCCAAAGTTACAAGGTGTCGCTGTCTTCTCCTGCTGACACTAAAGTGACATTCACTTCTATGAGTAAATGTGCAGATTTTCTCTCTCTGAGCAGTGTCTGAGAACACTGATGGTTTTGAGGCACTGGCTATTTATGTTCTTTCTCCTGTATGACTTTATAGTGGTCACAGTTTCCGTTTCTGCTTCTAGGAAATTTTAAGAGAAGCGTAAAATTCTCATAGGTAATGCTGGTGATTCTCACCATCTAATATGTATTAGAGTCTGTCTAAAAGGTGGAAGATTTTCTGTAGCCGTGCTTTGAGAGAAGAGGGGAGTTTGAGGAGGTAAAAGGAAATGCCTTATATAGCTGTTGATTCTGATCACAAGAATGGCCACCAATCTGACACACTCAGCTAAAATAAGTAATCATGTAATCTTTTCCTGGTCTATCTTTTAAGTAAGCTTCCATTTAAAGTAGTGGGATGCACTTTATTATATTGTCATATCACAGCAATGCCTCCTCCACCATTTTCTATGTTAGAATAAAAAATCCAAGGTTATTGTACTGGTTTGCTCTTGGGAATTAATAAATTGAGAAAGTTGTCTGGGGAAAAGCACCAAACATTTAGCTTGACTAAGAATCCAGTAGAAAGAAACTGTTAGAAAATAACTTGCGGTGGCATGTGGTACTTAGATGACTTTATATTTTAAAGTTAGATAATCAGTATCTTGAATGTTCATCTTTCCAGAAGATTAATTTTAATAACAGAGTAAAATATTTCCAAACATATCCATATGGGTGATGGCAGTGACACAGTTTACTAGAAGGCAGTCAGGCTTAAGAAAACCACTGGCTGTGGTGAAAATTTGAGTAATTAATCCTTAATTTATATAATTTGTGTGTGGAAATCATGGTTTTTTCCCAAGTTTTACTTTATATATGGCTCAGTTTTGTTGGTTACTTAGCAGTTCCTTTTCATCAGTCCTCAAGTAATTAAAGGGGAAAGTTGCAAATTGTGATTAAGCTAATTAAAATTGATTAAAGAGTTGCCAAGAAGGTTTGTAAATATTGAAATAATAACTATTATTTAACAAAATAAATGCTCTGTAAATGGAACTTTGCATTTCAGAGGCAGATGCGTAGCTTGCCACGATTGTTGCCAAAAATGTGAGGTGAAATGAATGTAAATTCACTGCATCCTGCAAAAGAGTTTTGAAGGCAGGGGCTGCTGTGTGATGAAAACTGGCAAATGGCAGTTGGCATTTTTGGAAGTGAGGAGAGATGCTTTCTGTATTTGAAAAAAATAAGATTGTTTTTTTCTTCAGTTGCAGGAGAATCTGGCATTGGTAATTAAAGCTGTGAATGTGAAGATATGGAAGTGCTTGCTCTTAAATAGAAAATGCCTTTCTTTAGTAATTGGAGGTCCAATAGAAAGAGTTTGGAATATTCTCTTCTTTTTTAAGCATTTTTCTTTGTTCTTGAGGTATTTGCCTATTGCAAATTAATCATGGATGAATCCTTCTGCTACTGGCAAGTTTTTACTTGCGAGGATGCCAGACAAATTGTCATGTTTTGATTCTCTGTGGGAAAATTTTTCTTAGTTATCCTTGAAATATCAAACTAGCAAGTCCAGGGGTTGATGATGCAAATGCAAAACCTTCCCTTGCAGCAGCAGCAGGTCACTGTTGCTTCCTTAACCTGCTCTTGGCTGACTGGGCGATGCTGTTCAAGCTCCCACTTGGATTCTGCGAGTTAAGTGCTGAAGGCTTTAGACAAGGAAAAATTGCTGTGCAATGGAGAAACTGCAGATTGTTCAAAGTTCTTGATATATGATTACATTCCACTTGTTATGTTTGATTATTGTGTCATTAGAGGGGGTACCTGGCTGATCCCCTCCATGGAGGCTCTTGGTTTGTGGGGCACCTGCATGCTGCAGTCAGCTGCTGCTGAGCACAGTCCTGCTGACTGGAAAATTCCTCTTCCCCAAGCTCATCCATGCTGCCTGCTGCTGCCTCTGGCTGGGGAGCACCAGAGCAGCTCACTGCAGGATCAGGGGGCTGGGGAAAGTTGTTCCCACAAATGAGGGGACAGGATTGTTAAGGATTTATAGCACCTCTCAGCAGAAATCTACTCCTCCCTTTTGTAGTATTTTGTAGCTGTGCTTAAGTTCACAGCACAAGCCCATTTTTTGCAACACAATGATCCAGCTGGCTGGCCAAGCACTAGCCAGGAGAAGTACATGATTTGTAAAGACCAATTTGTAAAGAAGTATATGACTTGCAAAGAATGGTCAAGTAACCTCCATAAAACAATCTTACAGGGATAGGATAGTTCGATTTTAAAAAGTACTGATAACAACCAAACCCTAACAATTTCACTGAAGCCTCTCTGTCCTGAGGCCTGTTCTGTGGGATCATCTAGGCCTTGCTTTTTGCAGTGCTGGAGAGGTCTCTGGTGGGAAAACAAGCAGTGGTGACCTCCAGATGTGGTGTTTGGAACTGCGACATCAATTTCCTGGGTTTTTGCACTTGCTATTTGCTCTGTGTGGAAAAAAATGTTTTTACTTTGAATTGTGCTTGGAGATAACTTCCAGGATTCAAACCTGCCTCTCTGGAAGGGCTGGGGGCAGGAGACCTTTTGCTGCTTTTCAGTTTTCCTGCTGTTTTCCTTATAGTTACCTGCTAAACTTGAAACAAGATAGTCATGAAGTAAACTGTCCAATAACCATGTCTAGTCCATTCTTCATAAAACATTGTAGGAGCAATCTCGTGTCTGCCACACATCATTTTAACAAATCATCTGAGCTGTTGTTACACATTCTCCTCTTTCTTCTTGACATGAAAGGGTTGGGTGGTAGTGATTGCTTATTGCTTAAGAGATTATTTGAGATTTCTTGGTGAAATTTTCTGCGGGATTATTACCGTTTGGTTTACTACTTTCTACATTTTTTTTCAGAGCACTTCACGGAGTTGATTTTGTTTAATTATCATTTACCTTGATTACATTCAAGATAGTAATGAACTGGTGTTCTTTGGAGTGATGAAATCATTGTAACTAGCATAGAGAGGAACAATTTCCTCTTTCCTAACTTACATTTTTTTCTTTTAGCCTATGAAATGTTATAAAATTCATTCTTTTTCATTACAGAACGAAGACACGGTTCAATGTGTAAACCTTCCCCTTCTCCAGCTTCTCCAGCCTGTAATTCCAGGACATCCCTAATACAGATGAAACCGAAATCCTGTATCAGCGGCCATAACCCTGTCAGCAGCAACTCAAAGCCATTCAAAACACCCAAAGACAATCTACTTACCTCCAGTAGCAAACAGCACACAGTCTTTCCTTCAAAAGTGTCACGGGATAAACCATGGTAAGTACCAAAATAATGGTTACCGAAATGTTGGTGTTCAACATATGTCTATGTATATATCACAGTCATAAAAAAAAAATCGGTATTCTCATTTACCTAAGTCTACACTTTAAGCCTCTACATTTATAAAAGAAGAAACTGGGATATTTTTTCATTAAGAAAAAGCACTTATAGGGAAAGGAAAAAGGACCGGATTACTTTTCTGATGTTCTAATATGTCTGCTTTTTTAAGATGCATGTAGCAAGTGAGATATTGGCCCAGTTTGCTGTCTTTAAGGTCCATCATTCATTACAATATCAGCCCTTAAAACTGATGCTTTTAAATAGTAGGATAATTTTTGCAGAGTTCTTAATAATGGCTTAACTGATGTTCATGAAAACTTACTGGTTGTAGTCATTTATCTTCAACGGCCTCTGGTCTTGGAGTTCATTCTGTATTTTGATAATGTTTGATGTCGTATAAGATGGCAGATGAAAATTCTGGCTGCAAAAATCACTATTTTGGGGGCGTCTTACATCATGTACTGTGATATATATACACATACAGGCTTTGAGACTGCCATGCCCATCCTCCCATGACTGTGATGGTAGCAGCAGAGTTGCAGAAATGTAAATGAGAGCAGAACTGGGTCACTACTTTATCTCATAAGAAACTGTTTTGTCTTTAGTTATCTACAGGAAAAATGCTTTGTGATTAGGTCACTAGTTTGGTGACTTGAGATTGACTTGAGATCTTGGTTCAGTTCCTAGTTCTGCTACACCTTAGTCTCTTCAGCTTCAGTTCTCTGTCTGTAAATTTGAGATAGTGAGACTTCCTTTTTCTTAAGGTTTATCTACTTTCTTGGTAAAGATCCTTCCCTTTTATATGTAATATCTAGCATAAGAAGGTTATGATTTTAGGCAGTGTTTCTAGACACAACTGCCTTAAAGCAGTAAATCATTTAATGCAAACCATTCACTCAAAGACAAAGCATAAACTCAAATTGTGTTAGAGGAATGCTTTCTGCATTCATGCTTTCTGCCTGAAACATATACAAGTTGGTATGATTTCAAAGACAGCTGCTTCTGCCAAGCTGTGGAATTTACTTATATTGGAACAAATATGATGAAAATCTAGTCTTCCTATAAATCTGAACCCACCATCTCTTTAAGCATGATGAACATTATGGGCAATTATGATAAATAATTCTGAAAATAGAAAATCTGAATGTTTAGATTACGCACATATACACGTTAACTAGAATAGCCTCTATCTCACCTATGTCTAAGTTCCTCATTTACAACTTAAACCAAAATATTATTGACTGAATAGTAACTTTTCCTTCTGAATGTTAGAGGGGAATTTTGTAAAAGAGAAGATTTCTCTTTTAAAGTCTAATTAAAAGAAAATATGAAGGGACATCAGAGTATTAACACTATTGATTATAAACCTGTTTCTCATCCTACTGTTACAGACACCAACTTACATATCCACATTTCAGCAGACTAACTGAACCTGTAAACAGTATCTTCCGTTCTGGCAACAGATGGCTTTCTGGCAGTCAGTAAAAGCTGGAAGGGAACAAAATAGCTGAGCGTTTCCACCAATCCCTTTTCCCTTTATTGGGAACATCCCAAATATTTACTGATGATTAACAGGATAGATTTAGACATTCAAAAGTGTTGTACTGCTCTGTTAATCGTTTGCCAATGAATATGACAGTAGTTGTACCTGAGAATTACCCAATTCTTGCAGCTCTGCTGGGAGATCATACTGCAGTTTTGTTTACCAATGAGGAAAAATTAGGCATATAGCAGTTAAAGATATTGTAATTACCACATAACAAATCACAAATACTCTGAAGTGAGGACCAGTGAAATTGTCAAATTTAGTGTTAAGTGCCTTAGATTATATGACTTGTTAAAGAGTAAAATCTGTTGGATAATCGTCACAGGTTATAGAGCTGACAGCTGTTACAGAAGAGTTTGTTCCTATTCTATTAGAGGATTATAAGATTTATTTAGAATTCTAGAAAATATTCGACACATCTGATTTTTTCAGGAGAAAAGAGAAATTCATAAAATAAATCATAAAAATTATTATTTTTTTAAGATTCGTTCTTGTACAAGCCATGAAATTTTCATATGTTATCTTTTGGAAAGAAATACTCAATTGACACAAAAACATTTATCTCAAAAGTGCAAATAGGATTCATTGTGTATCCAAAGGTGTCCTGGTTTATGATCCTCAGAAGCTTCCAGTTGTTCAGTGCTTTTGTCTGTTACATTGTAGTCTCATACCAAACATTTACTTGACATGGGTTCTTCCAGACAATTGTCAAATTCAGGTATTGTATCACTTCTATGATTGCTTTCCAGACCTGAAATAACCTTTCTGAGGGTTTGCCTGATTCTTTTGTACAGCATCTCCTTTAAATTTTAGCTATTACACTTCGTAATGGCCTCTGCAACAGCATGGCCCAGTAGATCTCTGTTGCCATGCCTGCCTTCACGTAGACCCAACTCTTCTGTTGTTTAATTCATTACAGGTTTGGTTCAGACGTGATCTTGTCTACTAACAGGGTAGCTCATTCTCTTCTTCACCTTCTGTTTTTTTCTAAGATGTGCTCTAGAGGTTTAGGTTGCCCCATGGCTGATGCTTTAAAAAGCATGATCAGAAGGATCAGATGGAAGAGATCTGGAAATGTTTCATTTTTTAGCTGCTGTTTCAATACTTCCCTTCCTGTAGTTAGAATATACAGTGTTATTGTGAATACATCATCCAGAAATATCTGTCAGCTCTGATTTTTTTCCCCCCTGTATCTAACATCGTTGCTATTAATACAGCAGTGCTTAGAGACTGGAGCAGAGCTGGAGCACCACTGCACTGTGCACAAGATAACAGCAAACCATCATTTTCTTCAGTTTGCTGTAGAGGTACAGCAGAAGGGTAGGAAATAGAGAGAAAAAGGCAAAGGCTAAAATGATTAGTAGCAGTAACAATAATAATGAAGAAGTGATCATAATGAATAAGCACAGTCTAGGTGCTTACCCGTTATAAAAGGCATTCCTGCCACTAGGAGCTCTCTCTTTCTCTCATTACTAAGCTGCCCAAAGGATGCTGCTTTGCTTGCTGGAAAGCACAGCTTCTGGGTACTGCCATTGAGGATTTAGGTGCTGTGGTGCTACAGGGTGTTCATTTCTACCTATCCATGATCCTAAGGCAGTACCAAATTGGAGTAAAATGTTGAAGTAAGCTACCCCTGAGATACCAGCTGAAGCAGGTCTCCTTGACCTCCCTTTACAAAGCTTAGCCATTGCCTGTCATCCTGAAAATGAAGAAAATTAGATGGAAATGATGAGGGTTTCATCAATAGAAAACTGACACTCTTTCTGTAAAGAGAAATAGGATCACAAAGGCGAACCTGTGGGTAATCATTTAAAATTTATAAAGTCACTTTACAAGTATTTTTTAATCATCTCTTAGTCTTTATGTTTCTTGCATTAGGCAATACCGTTGTTCATACTGAGGCTGAGAAAGGGAAGATAGTCATGATTTAAGGATATTCCTACTGCAGCATGGAAACACTACTTAAATTAACTTGGACCATATAGTCTAACATTATATCACAAATACTTTGTATGTTGTTAAGGCAATCCAGCAATGAAGAATAAAGCATTATTTTGTGTTATTAAATGTGAATTTCTTTTCTCACAAATTTGAAAAGGGTTGAATGAGTGGGTGGACTTTTAGAATTAACGTAGTTACGAACGACCAAAACATAAACCCAACAAAATTACGTAACAGCAAGGAGAAATATTTTTTAAGAACCTGAAGAAAGGAAAACACAGGAAATAAGGAGCTCCAGGTATAAGAAGTGTTGTGACATACTACAATTATTTTTCTTGCTCACTGGAAGGGACCTACAACGATCATCTAGTCCAACTACCTGACAAAACATGAGAAAACAGAAAGAAATATTATCTTGTCTGAGAAAGAGAATGAGCTTCTAAAGCCTGTCATGTTGAAGCACTTAGTGTAGCTGTCAAATGTTCTTGTAGACTTTTTCTGCTTCCCTTCTAATTTATTAACATGGATATTGTACCACTGGTCAACAACACTGGAAGCCATATTCCAATATTAGTATAACCAGGAACATATGGGAACTGTTTTTGCTCCCTGATCATATTTCCCAGATTCCTTTTTTGATACAAGCACAACAATACAATGAAAGCTCATTGTGTATCCACTGTGACCACTAACTATTTTTGTCACTGTTTTCCAGTATGTTGTTTCTCTGTATTTCACTGCAGATATAACAGCTGGTTATTTCAAGTGTAACTTTACATCCACATGTATTAAAATGTCTTTTTGAGTTAATGAACTTTACCAAACACTCCATTCTGCTTTTTATAACTTTTTCTTTTTATAATTCTTTTTCTCTTCATTATTTAGTTTCCCTTGATCCTGATTCTATCAGTGAATGTTAGCACCAGTAACCTTATATTTATTTTTCAAATCCACTGAAGTTTTCAGTCATGTCAGACTTGCTAATAATGGTCAAAAAGTTTCCCTAGCAAGCATCTTTAAGGAATCAGAAATCTCTGAAAAACTAGTTTTATGTTAACACTTGCTTTTGAACTGTTCTTACTTGTGTTTCATGATGCCTTTCAAAAATTGAAACATTTTCACAGTTATCTTTGTCAGTTTAACTGGTAACCTCATCAAAAAGTGAAACCAGATTTTTTCCCAGGTCAGATTTTCAGCAAAACGATGTGAACTAATTTTTTTACCAGTATATTTTTATTAACTTTTCCATTATTTCTTCCAAGACACTTTGATTTGAGTTTTCAGCATGGATGCAAGAGCAGCACTCAACTAGCTTCTCTATGTTGCCAAATATTCCAAGATTCAATTAGAAATTAACTTGCTGAGACCAAATATCTCTCCAGCTCTTTTGGAACTCGTGGCCACATGATGCAGATTTCCTTACGTTAAAAGGAAAAGACAATTATTATTTTTCAGCTGGCATTTGACACTTACTGAGGGAATCAAAAAGCAGTTGTATCTGATTGGAGAAATTATCACATTTCCTTCTTAGTACAGAAGAAAAAATTAATGTTTCTGACATATTTGCATTGCTAGTAACTATTTTATTGCCCTGTAGGTAGACACTGCTATTCTTATTAGCGTTTCTTTTGGAAAAAAAAAAAAAGTAAACTTGTCTCTCCTGTATACAGATTTTTTTCCTCAATTTTTATGTTTGTTTCATGTTGTTTTTATAATTGTCCCTTTCAATGGTTCCCTTTAAAAAAATCTAAACAAGCTCTCCGTTCAAAAAATCCTCTTAAAATATAGTAAATAAAATTAAAACCCTGATTTTTATTTTTTTAACAGACTTTTAAAATAAATCCTCAATTTTTACTCAAAAAACTCCGGAAAAAGAACTCTTTCTAACCATCAAGTATAAATATAACCATTTGTGATTTATTTAATTTTTTAGACCTTAGTAGCTGACCATGGTCACTAGTCCTGTGCAGCTTCCAATTTGCGTTTTGGTTCTGAATTCATCTTAATGTGTTATGCTGAGATTAAACTAGAGTTCCTCACTATTGAATGCAGTACCTTTTTCTTTATACTAAAAGAGAGTGAAATTATCATCTGTAGCTTCTGAAAGCTTCTGAAATCTCAAATAATTTACAATAAAGTCCCAGGAGTGTTGTAGAATGTGTGTGTCCTCAAATACTGGAGCATTTTTCTCTTTTCTTTTAAACTGCAATGAAATGCATAATGAAGGTTGACTTGTTGATCTGTAACAAAATGAAGCAAAAATATTCCCCCCCCTGGGCATTTTTCATTATCACAGTGATCCATCCATATGTGCCCTAGGATTTGAGATTCTGAACACTTCAAAATAGAGAAATTTTTTTTATTCCTATTAACTGTATTCTTTGGTACAGAAAATACCACTTGAAGATTTTTCTTTGGTTTTGCAGCGTTCCTGTTCCGGTAGTCAGTCTAGAGAAAATTCCTAACCTAGTGAAGGCAGATGGTGCCAATGTTAAAATGAATTCTGCAACCACTACCACCATCACCTCCTCCTCTGCCTCTTCATCCACCATACCTGCTCCAACTTTGGTTAAATCTGGTTTGACATCCAAGTCAGTGCCACCATCACCAGAAAAGATCCTGAACGGCAAAGGAATTGTAGCTCCATCAATAGACAAGAAACACCAAAATGGCACTAAAAGCAGTAACAAGCCTTACAAAAGACTTTCAGGTGAGTGATGTTGTAGTTCATATGTTGAGGTTGTCTGTCTTTCTTTGTTAATATTTCTGTAGCTGATAATACAGCTGGTAAAATGCTGTAGCCTATTTTTGGTTTGATTATTTTTTTCATTATAGGCTGCCAGTTTGCATATATGAAAAAAAAGCTTTCACAGTCTTAGCATGTGAAAAGTATTTTCAAAGTACACATTCTCTTTAGCTTAAAATTACTGGCCAATAGGCCAAATATAAATTTTTAAGGAATTAAATTCATTAAAACAGAAAGGCAGAAGACTTCCTCAAGCCATTATGGGGTCTGGGTTTGTTTACAACAAAAGAAAATGTGCTTTGGTTGGTTGACTTCATTTCACTCATTATCAAGTTGAACAGTTGAACAGATTTTACACTTTGGATTATCTCCCAAGTCATGATTTTTTAAAGAATCTTTTATCTTAGTTTTAGTTACTAAAATATTCTGAGAAGATACAGGAAATGCTGGAGAAATCTTTAAAGTCATAATTCCCCTCAACCCCTACCCTCCTGCAATTCACACATGAGTGGAGGCATTTCTAGCATGGGGATCTTGATCTTTCTCAGGAAGACAGGACAGTGGAGGTGAGGAAGCAATATTAACTGGGAAATGCCCTGGATGGCATACAAGGTAGTTTTGAGGATGTAGGTCCCTGTCCAAACCTGCCACCAAAGCACAGAACGTGACGTTGTGGGAGGGCAGAGGCTCCATTAGAAGGTTGCCATCCATTGGGAGGAAGCATTCTTTTCCACGGAGTTCCCCAGAGCTGACCCATGCCAGCTGTTGGGCAGAAGAGTAGAGAATTTGCCCCCTAAAGCTGAAAGCAGATTCTTGCTCTGAATGAAAAGAAACACAATGTTTTGAGGGATTTCATTTTACGTTTTTTTAAAGCAAAAGTAACTGACTCAAGTTTACAGCTCCAGAAGCTGCACAGGGTCTATTCATCAGCTGGCAGTACTTTGTGACTCGGGCAGGAACTCCTTGTGTGCACTGAAAGGCTAATTTTGCTAATGGCAGCATGATCCACATTAGATCGTCACTTTGGCACAAAGTTAGTTCACATGATTTCTAAGTGTGCTCTAGTTATGAACCAAGTATAAGTTGTACAAGATAAATGGTTTCACTTCCACTTAATGAGTGTGTCCCATTTTTTGCCTGAATATCAGGTTTATTTTTTTCATTTTCTCAAATTTGGCAGTTAGCCTATGGTACTGCTACCTTGGCTGGGTTCCAGTCCAGTGTGAGGTGTTTGCTAGGGCTGTGTGGGGCATGGAACAATGCCATTGCCTGAAAGGATTCAGTACACTGATTGCTTTCTTAACTAGTTAAAGGTGGCGTATAAGAAGACAGAACTGTTGTTCATTTACAGTGTTTCACAAAATGAAAAAAATATTATGAGGAAATAGTTTAAGATGAGGCTTTAACCCTTACATTTCACATTCTAAGATCCAATTTTATTATTCTAATAAAAACTCTCAACATTTTACAGTTAATGTAATATGTTGCTTCCTTTTTACCTATTATTTCCATTAATGGTTTAGATGCTTAATTTAGCTATTCCGTTTTGTATTTCTTCTTGGGAAATTGAGAGTGGTTTTCCTCATGTACCACTGCAGGGCTGTAGGTGACATTTGTACACTTTTGTACAAGTGCTTTCTGAAACATGTTCATAAAGGAGAATCAGTTCTGTAGGGTCTTCCTGCAGCTTGCTGGCTTTTTCTGTGGATGTGTCTCCTGCACTATTCTGCCTCTAAGCTCTCAATTGCAGTATCTTCTAGGCTAAAAACCATCTCACTGGTGGAAATTTCTGCACAGGACTGATTGAGCATCCCGATAGGCATGTGTTTACTTTTATATGGTTAACAAATCCATAGAACTGAGAACTTCTTTACAGCTCCTCTGTCATTACCAGATTTACAATCTGTTCAGTCTTACTTCCACTGCCTCAAGTATTGATGCAGGAACACAATAATTTAGCTATGATGCAAATAGCAGAAGTCCTGAGAGCACAGAAGATGAATTGCCTGTAGATTGTGTGTCACTATGATGGATTCCTCTCCATTGTTACACAGGATTATACAAAGGCTGAGAAAAAGATCTTGGAAGGTCAAAGAGATGATTATTTTAGATATCCTGTAATTTCATTCATTTCACGTTAAAAGAATGAAACGGCAGCTAGGGGATTTAGGTTTCCCTCAGTTTGCTGCTCTGGAGTTGTACAGATGTTAATTTCTGAAGCTCTTTAATAAATTTGGCCAGTTTACATCTGTTTCCTTCCCTTTTTAGCAACCTCTACTCTCTCACACCATTTCCCTGACTGTGATTGAAGTTTTTTTTCTTTGCTGAGAGCTGGTGGTTGTTTGGGTGATGAATGAACCTGCCCTCTTTTCAGGAGCACTGTCCTTGGTGAGAGAGAGGAAACAGCTTGTGGAACCACAAAAGACAGTCTGTAGCTGCCCAGCATAAGTGGATCAGTGTTTCCTAGTAGCAAACTGCAAAAAAATATTTTTTTTCCCCCTAATCTTCCTTGGTTCTTGTTCTCTCTGGGGTGAAGTTTAAGAATGCAGTTGCCCAGCTTACACCAAGAATAGCTGTTGTATTGGCAGCAGTTTATGACAGTTCAGTTTTGGCCCTTCCTCTTCTTTCAGGGAGGTTATAATAGATGCCCTCTACTTTGTCCACTCAATGTGAAGGGTGGAATCCATTCCAGAGAAACAGCCTTCTCAAGCTGTGCCTGTGCACGGGAGTCTGGGGGTTTTGACATTGCACATTTCCTAATACAGAAGTAGTCAGAAGCTGCATTTTGTTACTGATAAGAAGGTGATGAGTCTTCATGTAGTGTGTTGTGCACAACAGGTATGTCTGTAGCTGGCAATTAGATATTCATGATTTCTCTGAAATGGCCACACATTTCAGTCAGGAGAAATTTGTTTGTTTTCTGTTTCTCAGGGAAAGCATGCTATTTTGTTGTTGAGTCAGTGGTGGAGGCTTCTACTCTTTTTTACTATAATTCCTTATGATGATTTCATTTTTATATGTTTTCCTAATAGCTGGTTTTGTTATAATCAGTCCTGCAAGTCTTAGTTGGTTGGGACACTTATTGACAAGTGGCAATCTGGAAAGCTTCTGGTTTTTGAAATATGTTTCCCTGTGGGTCCAAAACAGTCCCCACTTGGTGACTTTCAGGATACTTTCCATAGCCTTATGATTGCCCTCAGAATTTATTAGGCCATATAGTCTATTTAGGTTGTTTCTTTAATTTGTATTGAAGGTTTTTAGTGGGTGGTTCTGGAATCTGCAATAGGAATGTCTTACACTCAAACCCCAAGAATAATTAACTCCATGCATTCATGAACATGTGTTTTCATCCATTAAGGAGAAAAAAAATGTTTATTATATTTAGTTATACACAGCTACTTTTCTGTTTCTGTTCTGTTTCTGTTGTGTTGTAAATGCCACAGAAACTACAACTACTTGAGACGTATTTCAGTCCTTTTGTAGCTTCCACCAAAAATCTGTGCCAGCTGTTTTTTCTAAGCTCACTTTTTGCTATGTCTCTGCTCCTAGGTTGATAAAATTTAATGTTTGCATAAGCAAAATGGAATAGAATATTCTATATTCTATATTCTATTTCTTGTAACACAGGCTCCTTGGCCTCACTTTCTTTCTTCCAGCTGCTCTATTTGCTGTGATGCTGTCATAACATTATAACACAGTTGTGAATCACTGTCTTCCTCTTAACTCTCATTTGTTTGTTTATAAAGAATTTTTAGATCCTCTGATTAAATGTTGTATTTCAGTACAGGATGTTTATTATATCTGAATGTAACACCACTGTATAGTTATAATAGAAGTTGGCAAATAGTTTATGTTCCCCTATCAAACAAAAGCAAACCAGCCAATTAGACCATGCTTTGTCAAGGTGTATGAAGGTAGGGGTAGAGGGTTTTTGGTGGCATAAACTAAAAGATATATGTCCATAGTTTTGTTGCAGCTCTTAATGGAAACCCTAAAATTATATTAGCATAACCTAAAGGAAGTGATGCGGTCTGTGGTATATAAATACTAAAATATTAATGAAAATGGAATATGCAAGTACAGCATATTAAATATTAATGCATTTTTAATGTTAATAATGAGTAGAACTCATGTAAATGCCTTGTTTTCATAATCTGTGCAAACTTTAAACTCCATGCCTCCTTTCACTTAGGGAAATAAAAACTAACATGCCTGTTATTTTTATACAGATTTAGAGGACAGATTTAGATAAGTTTTGTTTTTAAAATGCCACCACTAATCTTGCATTTATTTTGGAGACATCATGAGTTGTTTTCCAGAGATTTTAAAGACGTCAGAAAATGTTGTTGAAGTGCTTTGTGATATTGTATGTGTCTTAGCACAACTCAGGAGTATTCCACAGCCTCAGAGGCAGCCAGCATTAGAGAGGGAATTGAAGTCACAGGGATTGGCTTGGTCCTATGTTTGGGACGCTCCATTGAGTACTGCCCTGTAAGCAGACTTACTGCCATGAAATCTGTGGCTGAAATCCTGCTCTAAATAGTTCAAAACATGCAAGGACAAAAAAAATGCACAACTGTATGAGTGACGCACACAGCACTATTAGGGGATGCTGGGGGAGGGATCAGTGGTTCAGTTTGAGCCTAATTGAAATATGTTCTATTAGGCAAAATTTATAAGCTACTCTGGTTAAAACTTTTGTAATAATCTGCTTTTTCTCCTTTCTCATTCCTTCATCAAACAGAAAGAGAATTTGACCCAAATAAACACTGTGGAGTACTGGATCCTGAAACAAAGAAACCTTGCACAAGATCACTCACCTGCAAGGTATTTTTCTTAGAAGATAAAATATCAGATGCTTTGTTATAGTTTAAATCCTACCACAGTAGTTTGAGAGGTCATACCTGCTCCTGTCTTACAGACAATGGGTATGGTATTCAGGCGCTGTCTTCAGGTAATTCTTTTGAGTAATTCTATTTCTTTGAATCAGAGCATCTGCATTATTCCACTGATATTTCTAAAAATATTTTTTTCTTGTCATTTTATTATGTAGAAAGCATTAACGTTTCATGTAGAAGCCCAAGTATTATTTTAAATGCTCCTTTTTTTGGTTCATGTGTGCAACAAGTATAGTCAGTTTTTAGTTTTAAAAAATTAACATATTTTTGCATAATAAATTACTTGGAGGTTGCCCTTGTGATAGTAATAACTCTCGTGTCAAAAAGTAGCAGCAGTGTAAGACATTTATAATGAACATTTGTATGTGCTGCCTGTCAGTAGAGATGATCAGTTCAATTCACTTTAAAAGGTATTCACATTTTTCAATCCAATTAAATCAATTTTTCATTGGAAGTTAAAAGCTACAATGATGTTACTCCTTAATATCTTAAAATTACTAGAATTCTATTTTCTGTCTTGGAAAAGGTAAGTCAGTAGTCTCTACTACGTGAAAACTGTTGCAAAAAGTAATTTTAGCCTTGATGTTGGCATTTCTTAAGAATTACTTCATAAATTATCAAAGATAATGTGGAATAGCAGCTTTATTTCCATAACTGTGGCTAAATCTGTTTGAAGTAGATTTTATCTTTTAGAGTTGTGGTGTATCAGAAGTATAGAGGACTCATAAACAATGTCATGCACACACAAATGCTTTTTAACCACCCTATTTTTAGACTCATTCACTTAATCATCGACGAGCAGTTCCAGGCCGTAAAAAACAGTTTGACATCCTTCTAGCTGAACACAAAGCTCGATCCAGGGAAAAAGAAGTTGCAAAAGACAAAGAGCATCCACCATCTGCAAGGGAAAGCTATCAGAGCCAGCCCACACCAGCACAAGACTCTCTGTCAGGATCCTCAGTGAACTCTGGGCAAGAATCTAAAGTAACATCTCCTGCAAAATCTAGACCACCAAATTCTGTACTTCCAAGGTAAGCAGTTCTCCAGTGTGGAATGTTGTGTTCTGAAAGCACTGTAAGAAATTTCTTCATCTTTCATACAGTTTGTTTTATAAGCATTTTATAGTTCTTTAGGCTATTGCACAATAAAACATATATTAATTTAAGAATTTCTGCTAGCTTTTATTAACCTAAATCTGTCCATGGTAGCCTCTGGTCTGATTGGAAATGAGGTAAGAAGTTGTGTCCAACTTTGTATGAGAATCTCAGATTAACTGCATTTTTTGAGTAAAATGGCCAGTAATAATTAGGAATAATTTATATTCAAGTTATTCCGGCACATTTGAGGATAAAAGTCTATTTACATGGAGCAGTGTAGGTGTTACTGAAGTACAGGTGAAATTCTACCCATTTATATAGAATTTTTCTCTACAAATACTTTGCAAATTACATCAATGGAATTCTTATTAAAAAACGTGTAATTTAGTATTGATTTGAAACTATTGATAGGAACCTGTCCATAGCATGTCTTCCCTTTTGAAGATTTTTCTTAGAAAGGACAAAAACAGTCTTCAGAAAAACAGTGCAAATTTCTGAAGGCATCCCTTTATGAAACAGAGTCTGAGGTGTTTGATCTGCTAAATTCTAATTATCCTCTGGAAAACTTTCCCATATGTTTTGTTTATTTGTGGGGGATTTTTCATTCTAATTTTGGCTAGAGTGCATAGAGCTAAACTAGTTTGGTTTGTTCATATTTATATTGATTCATCATTCATTTCTTTGCAGAAGCCTTGGTCAAGATTGTGTGCTCATTTGGGGACTTTTGTACTGTGACAGTCTCTATTTCAAAGAGAGATTTCTTGTATTTGCTATCTCAAGTCTTACAGAGACAGCCATTTCAAATGTTTTCTGGTTGTTCACCAAGCCCTAATGAAATTTTATTCCTCCAGAGGTGGGCCCTACAGGGTTTGAGTGAACGGGCAATGAAGGAATACCCATAGATAAATAGTACACATCTGCCTGATTCTTGTAAAAGGAGTGACCTTACACAGTCTTTTTACATAGAGAGGGGCACAGACATACAAGCACATGAGTTTTAGTAGGTGTTACAGTCAAAGCAGCAAAACTTGGAATGCAATTCCATGAGAGTCAGCTGAAGAAATTGCAGAGATAGTGGTACATGAGGGGGAGGATTTTAGCAGTCATACATTGTGTTTGTACAGCCTACACTTCTGTTTCTGCTGCAGTGCCTCTGTTGGGTCATCCTGTCTAGTTTTGCGAGCCGTGCCAGAGGAAAGCCTTGCTGCCTCTCTCTGCGAGCCCTCCAGCCTGTGGCTCTTGCTGCTGGAAGTGGTTCTGTGAGTGCTCCCTGCTCTGCTGAGGTGCAGCTCACTGGGTTCACTGAGGATGGCTTGGCCCGGCCCTGCCGAGTTCTCCTGAAGGCTGCAGAGCACTCGCACAGTCCATCCCTTGCAGCAGCAGCTGCAGCAGTTAGTCCCAGCTGATGCCTTCCATGAGCAATCCCTGCACAGGTCAGGAGAGGGCACCTGTCCACAGGCTTAGTGACTGCTATGTCCCGAGACCCTGAATTCATGGCACCAAAGATCATCTGCAGATTTTGCCCAATGTGGACATCTTCTCCAGCCTCAGTCTCCATACACACTTGGTTGCACAGACTGTAGTTGAGACCCTTTTCCACCCTCACTTCTAATCTAATTTGTTTCCAAATGGCTTTTGAAAGGCAAGACACCATCATTCCCTATGGTGTGAAGGCATTCCTGCTTTGTTTTGTTGGATTTTAGACAAAAGTAAGCAAAATCTGCATGCTGTGAGAGGTTACTTCACTCACTAACCTAGCTGTAGAAGGTGTCAGCTAAACACTTCTATTTAATTTAGTACGCTAATTTCAGTAGGATTTTGATACAGAATATACCTTCATAACTGGACCCCTGGGATTAATCAAGTAGCACAGTAATGGTGCAATGTAAGAAGATTTTACACATCTGATTTTTATTTGTGTTTAATACTTCATTTCTCTCAAGATCTGAAACCCAACTTCATGGCAAGTTTAAAATTTCAGGCAATACAAAAGTCCTTCTGCTAATGTTTAACTTGATGATAACCCCATGATAAATTTATGTCAAGACCAAATGTCAGCTTTTCAGTATCTTTCACTGTCCCTCTTTACATGATAATTTCTGGTATCATTTCCTTGGATGCTTGATGCCGGCAGGTAGGTTTGCAGAGCCTTGGATGCTGATGATTTAAATGTATATTCTCTTTCTAGACCTTCATCTGCAAACAGCATAAACAGCAACAGTTCTTCAAACCACAGTGGGTATGTACCAGAACTGCCACTGCCTTCCATGGGAGGAGATATAACAAGCAGATTGTCCAGTGATGAAGGAGAAGCGGATGGAGCTGAAGAATCTGAGAAATTAGACTGTCATTTTTCTGGACACCATCCCAGACCTCTTGGGGTATGTGTCTGCCTCTGGCATGCCTGGTCATTATTCTTGTGTAATTAGACAGGGAAGAAAAAGTAATTCAGTAAAAAGGTAAGCAAATAAGGACTTTACATTCTGAAAACTGTTCTAAAGAGAATAAATACATTTAACAGAAAATTGTATAGGTAGGATAAAGTTGGAGGAAAGGACTGGTCAGTACATTTGACAAATTGGTTTTAGGACAAGATGAGCATCAGAAAATCAGAAGTTCTAGTTTTAGATTGTCCTCTCAGTAGACTACCATTTGGGTGTAGTTCTGCTAAACTGAGGAAAGTTGCATTGCTTTAAATGTGACAGGAACAGATAATCTCTTTGTTGGCGTAGTTCTTCCAAAACTGTACCTTGCAGTTGGCAGCATAGGCTAGTGCAGTGCTTCATTCATTTTTGTAGTCTAGTTTAAAGCAGTAATTAAATAGCATTTATGTGAGTATATCTGGACTTAGAAGCTATTGCTTCATTCATCTAAAAATGGCTAGGCTCTGGTGGTGGCTTTGGTTTGTGTCTCTGGCAGCTGGTTTCTCTCCTGTGCTTGTGAGAAATTTAGTTGTAATTAGTATAAGCTGCTTTGTGGCATTATCTCTGCAGTGTGAATTTGTTCATTACCTACAAACCAAGAAGCAATGGAGGAACTCTTGAACTTCTGAAGAGTTGGATCTCATAAAAATTGAGCCAAGGAATAAATTTATATGTTTTCCATGTGATATGCAGAATAAAACAAAACACTGTGGTAACTGTAGCATTGTTTATATTCCCTGGAGCAAAGGAGAACTTGTTACTGTCAGACACCAGGAAAAAGTATGACCTGAACATTAAATGACTGTCAGATAAAATTCTGTATTCAGTTCTTACAGAGAAAATCAGAATTATTGGACTCCATATAATACTACGATATACAGGAACCTCTTGTTTCCTTGGTACTCTTGTATTCTACTTTGGTTTTGCTGACTGCTTCTCTGTGAATTAAAAACTAAAGGCTCACTGCATGGGTGCCCACACAATTTAAAAAATAATCTAAGCACAGCCAGGTGCTGTGCCTGGCTTCATCAGTGAAGAATGGCTGTCAGTAGCCATTTTGGTTTAGGATCCTAATTCTGTTTCAAGGCAAACCCACTGATTCATCTGCTCTCTGAAATCTTAGCATCTCTCAATAGAAGCTATTACTGATAGTGCTACTCTTCTTAGTTCATATCATCAGGAAGTCAGAAAGAACGGTGTCAGTCGTCTCCAGCACAGTTTATGTTAAATGGCTGAATTTCGTATTGAAATGGACTGTTTTCCTTACAAAGTCTCTCTCTGAGCTAGGTGGTAATAATTGATGGGAAGAAAAAGTCAGCAGCTTTGTGATTGCCTCTTAGTGGTACCTGATGTTAATGGTAGCTCACTGGGAGATGAGACTAGTTTATCAACATAGGTGATGTTTTTAATTAACCTATTCAACCTTGTCATGAAACAGACTTAAGATGAACAGTGGCAGTCATCACTTGCTGGCCATTAAGCTAAAAAGTACTTTAAGTGGATGCTTTTCTACCACATCAATGTTTCTGCTATCTGCCAGAATTTGACTTGTTCCCTTGTGTGATGGAGAGTTGTCTTGTTTTCTGAGGATGATTCATAGCAGGTTTGACTCCTACAAGTAGGTGTTGCAGCAGTTCTCATCATGGAGATCAGTAAGGCTGAACTGAAGCAAGGGTAGGTTCCTGATCATACCATTTCAGTGTAGTAGGACTTTACAGGAAGTTCTCCAGAGAAAGTGGTGCAAGTTACTCCTGAGCTCTGCAGAATTCTCAAAATATTTACTCCTCCTCTAGATGATTTACATGCACTGCGAAGATTGTGTCCTGTGTTCTATTGTAGCACAGATGCCATGGATGACAATTTTTTACTGAAATGTCAGTGGTTTGTTTATTAAGTACATACTAAAGATGTTCCCATTGTACCTTTTTCCTCTTCAATTATAGTTTTATTGCTGTTATTCAGTTATGAGATTTAATATGCACAGAACAGTGTAACCTGCCTTTCTGAGGCAGTAAGAGTAGCCTCCTTAAAAGCACCTTAGCAGTTACAGTTTCTGTGACACCAATTCTTTAGTGAAGTATGAAATATACTTTACACTGAGCTGAAACATTATGCACATATTTCATAATTCGTGAAAAAAGTATTTATGCTGCAGATAGTAAAAACCACCTCCTTAAAGATATTTTAATGCATGATAGAAATTACAACGATGTTCCTTGATCTATCAATAAGTATTTTATAATGTAGAAATACATTTTTATAAGCTACATTGAAATATCCTTTCTTTCAGTTCTGTTCATATGGCAGTCGCTTAATGGGAAGAGGGTACTATGTCTTTGACAGAAGATGGGACCATTTTCGATTCGCACTGAACTCCATGGTAGAAAAACACTTGAACTCACAGATGTGGAAGTAAGTGGGATTTTTACACTTGGTAGGGTAGTTTATTATTTTCAATTCTGTAAAATTTCAAATTAAACACTCCATAGGCAGCTTTTGTAAAATTACCTCTGTATTAAGGCATAGCAGTAATATGGGTACAAATCTCTTTTCTGTTATAGAATATCGATCCCCACAGAACAATCTCCTATTCTAGTGTAAATTTCTGACAGATTTAGAACTTTTTTTAGTCCTTCTGAACCTGGATTTTGCCTCAATTTTTATACCTTTATCGTGCCCCCATATTACCCATTCAAGCTTTGCTCTATAAGATTCATCTGTTTTAAGATAAGGAACTCTATACACATTTGTCTGTGTGTAAGACAGAATTCTGATAGGTTTTTAGTCCATAGTGCCCTCACTGCCTTTGGGATCTTAAAATTCTGATTATTACTGTTGAAGTATCTCTGTATCACATAGGCAGGTTTCAAGCACTATAGTCTGTGACTACATAAATACATTAAAACAGACTGCACTTCTAAAATAGATTTTAATTCTTCTAAAAAAATAAAATTAAAAATTCATGGCATCTGCAGATAGGATTGATTTTTGGGGGGTATTCTGCTGCAGAATATGCATTCTTCTTCCAATGTAATGACACTAAAGTGCAGTGTTTCATGTCACTGTTTATTATCAGGACTGTGTTATATTCATTGGATGCCAGCCATTAGATAAGGTTTGATTTTTATTTAAATATATTTTTAAGCACTAAAGTTTTGCTTGTCTGACTAACCTGGTAACTTTATGATAACAGTACCACTGTGCTAGGAGACATAGTTTGGAAATGGTTGGATTTGCAGTAAAAGTACCAGTTTTGTGTCTGTTAGGGAATGATTATGCTCAATCTGCAAGTGGTTCCTCTCTTCTACTTCGCAAAGTTGGCTGTTAACTAGTGTCTGTTGCCTTCCACAAATGAAAATATTTATGTTTCTTTAAATAGGAAGATTAAAACTTGTTATCTAATAGCTTTGTTTGTCAGGAGAAAAGATACCCAAGCATCTGAGAAAATGTGTCACTAGTACCACTACTATTATGGAAAACAAAAAGAACCTCTATAATAGTTAATTGATACAAGAAATAAACAGGCCTGATCCTGCTTCCACTAAATACAATCATAAATGTTTTCCCGAATTCCAGCTGTTTACATAATCTCTAATATTTTAATGAATTCCAGCTGTACTTACTTGTCTGTATAACACAGGAAGCTGACAGTGCTTAACCCCTGTTGTATCCCCCTCTTGTCCCCAACCCTCCTCTGGACTGACCCCTTCCTGTCCTCCCCAAGCCAGGGGTGTGTAAGGCTGGTATTTTACAGCTGGTGTAGTGCAGCAAAGCAGCTGTGGCTGGGATGAGGAACAGGGATGCAAGGATGAGAAGTACTTTTATCCCTAGTTCTCACAAAGGTGGGAAGGAATTGGTGGCCCTTCTTTAAAAACAACCTGAGGAATGGCTCTGATAAGCAGCTTTGTTTGCATCACAAGTGACAGGCTGTAGGAATTCCTCATTTCTGGTGGCATGGACTGTATGTAATCCCTTATGTAACTGTAACAGCCTCCATAGGAGGAATTCCAGGAGAGAACACAGGTAATTAGGATTTAGGATATAACAGCACACTCAGGGCTGCTCTTTTATTGTAGTTCTGTGAGGGCAAGAGTAAGCCTTTACAAACTGAAAGGTGTCAGTAGTGAGGATAACAAGAGCAGAATTATGGTAATGTATGGCTTCCTAACAAAGAGGGATAGGATTAAACTGTGAATTAAATTTTAGACTAAATAATGAGAAAAGCTCACATGATGATTTTCCCAGAGACGTTATGAAAGTCTGTTTCTTTGATAACACTGCACTAGATAACGTAATAAAAGATGATGGCTGAATGGGAGGGAATTTGAATACATTCTACTAATTTCATAGGTAATATTATTAGATTTTATTCTCAGAGGAGTATTTAACTATTTATAAAGCTTATCAAGCATTGTTTAAGATTTTGTCAATTTTTCAATATCAGTGAAAATTAATCAATAACTTCCCTATTTAATCCTGTCTAACCAGCTCTAAAATGAGCTGTTGGGAATAGCACTGCATTTGGAAATGGATGAGCTTTCTTATTTAAGCTCAGTGATTAAGTGCTTCACAACCGCCTAGACTGGCTCATTTACTACTTTGATCAATTCTATCCTATGACTTTAGGTTGATATTGAAACTGTTCCTTAAATTGAACTTTAAAGCAAAGCATGCAATGAATGAAATTCATGCATTGTGACAAAGATGTTTATAGGTAGCACCATCGGCAATTTTATTTGCATTTTTTATTTGTTTGGTAATAGGAGAGGAAAAAAGGAAATTAAACTTGTAATAAAGGGATTAAATTGTAATACTGTACACTTAATTGTTATATGTGATTGGTAGAATAGGAATCAAAATTAGAATGAACTTGGTTTACCTTTTTGAATAAGTTAGTCCTTCACAGAAATTGTTTCCTTATTTGCATTGTTTGGATGGATTTTTTATGTATCTAATATCTTCTCTTTTTTTTCTTTTTTTTTTCTTTTTTGTTTGTTTGTTTTGTTTGGGGGGGGGGGGGTTTGGTTGTTGGGCTTTTTTTCGTTTCCTTTTCTATTTAGGAAAATTCCTCCTGCGGCCGATAGTCCCATGCCTTCTCCAGCAGCGCATGTCTCCACTCCTTTTCCAGCATCAGTCTTACAGCCTTTCAGCAACCCCAGTGCGGTGTATATTCCTTCAACACCTATCAGTTCAAGAATCACCTCTTCTTACATAATGACATCAGCCATGTTATCAAACGCAGCCTTTGTGACAACAGCAGAGACGAATTCAATCATGTCGCACACTACAGCTTTTCCTCATGTGGCTGCAAGCCTAAGTATCATGGACTCAACTTTTAAGGCACCATCAGCTGTGTCACCAGTGCCAGCAGTCATCCCTTCCCCATCCCACAAGCCATCCAAAACAAAAACCAGCAAATCCTCAAAAGTGAAAGACCTGTCATCTCGGAGTGATGAGTCTTCAAGTAACAAAAAGAAAAAGCCGCAGTCGTCGTCATCGTCGTCATCATCGTCCTCGTTATCTTTGCAAACATCTTCCTCATCTTCATTTTCAGGGTCCCACAAAAAGAACTGTGTCCTGAACCCCAGTTCAACGTTGAACTCCTATCAGGCTACATCCTCCTATAACAGTGTGTCTGTGCACAATACCAATAATGGAACAAGCCCACTCAGTGCCAAATCGGAGCCCTCAGGACGGACTTCATTATCAAGTAGTTCAACAGACTCAGTGAAACACATGAGCATGGTAGTGAGCAGTATTGACTCTTCTAATCTGTCTGTATCTTCTCTCGTGCACCACTCAGGGGATCACTCCCTGGGAGCACATAATGCAGTGTCTTCTCTACCCCTTTCTTTTGACAAATCAGAAGGAAAAAAACGTAAAAACTCTAGTTCTAGTAGCAAAGCCTGTAAAATCACTAAAATGCCTGGTATGAATAGTGTTCATAGAAAGAGCACTGCCAACCTTATTTCTGCGGTGCCAGATCCTACAAGCAGCTCCATCTCTCGGCAGGTAAGGGACTCTTCCAGTTATTTTTTTGCAGATCATGTTTGACTTCCATGAAATATTTCATGCATTCTGAAAAGAAAATACTATGTTTGCTTCTAATTTGTTTTAATCACACAACTTACGTTCTAGGTTAATACAGAAACATGTTTGTATTTGTTTTGTACCAGTCATAGAAAGATGTTTTGAGAGTTAAAAAATTATATATATATACTTTCTCAACATATTTTTATGAAATTTTTATTCAATTAATAAAGTAGCCATTTCTATCTCTGAAAGTAAAATTGAATGTCCAGAACATTTTTTTAAATAATTTTTTGCTTAATTCTCATCTCTCTGAAATAAATTATGTCATTAAAACAGGAAAAGGAGAGTCAGAATTTCAGGGTTTTTTCTTTTCCCAAACTTTTTATCAATTAATTTCTTAATGTTATACAAGTCTCCTCATTTCTCTTCTGTAAAACATATCTACCTTTCTCCTGGGAAGAGTCTGAGGCACCTGACCTCAGATGCTGTTTGAAACTGGAAAATTAAGAAATTGAGATCTTAACCAGATGAGCTTAGTGGACATTTGCTTATCTTTTTTAGTGTACATGTGTGAAGTCAATGCAACAGATAAGGTTACACACATTTCATTATGACAAGCTACAGAGTTTTGGCCTCCCTTTCAGTGGTGCTATATAAGGACAAAAGTATATGTGAAGTAAAATTTGGTGGGAAAACTGCCAATACAATCTTTATAACGATCTACTGTTTCATTCTGCTACTGTGTACACTGCTGTGCAGTGCACAGAAAACAACACTTAGCCCTGGCATCTGGAAGACAAAGCCATAGAAAATAGAGAATCCAGAGAAGGTAACTTAGGATGTGTGTTGTTTGTGAAACTCTCATTTCCTAAAGATACTGCACATAAAATGGCATTTGGAAAAGGAGGTGGTAAGGGCAAGGCAATCCATAAGTAACATCAGGCAGAAATAGGAGTGGAAAAAAGGGATAAATGCATCCTAAAGCTGGTATAGCAGACAAAATGAAGGTCTCAGTGCACGGCCTATCAGGTATATTTTCTATTTCCTACTTCCAGTAGAGGTACAACAGAGATGACTTGTTTGCATTTTAATATGAATAGTGGCAGTGTCTTTCTATTGTAAGCCTCTTAAATGTCTCCTGCAATCAGAACTGATCTTTAAGTAACTGAATCAGCGGAGGATTCTGTAAATCCTTCATTCTGTAACACATCTGATTTTTGAAATATGTGTGTAACCAAAGAGATTAAATTGCCCTAAGGTACATGGTGTCAAATGGGAAGAAAAAGTAAGTGCAAACATTGGTAGTAGGAAATGGATTGTATCATCTTTTCACAGGACATAGACTATCTGTAGCTCATGCACTCTGAAAAAGTCTTACAGCTACATGCAGGAGGTTCTGTGCTCAAATTCGGACTCCCCTAGGGATTAAATCTGTTCCTGTGGGTCATTCCTGTTCCAATTTGTGATGTATTTCATCATGTTGCACAGTAATAGAAGTAAATAAACCACAAAGAATCAATCAAAGGTCTTCACTGAATATTTGTAAAAATGTAATCCTAACTTTTTTTTTTACATAAAAGGTTAAATATTTGTAATGAGTGTAACAATATACAGCTGTTTAATGTCTTATATATATGTACAGGTGCATACATACATATATATATATATATGTATGCATGCATATATGTATATATGTAAAAGTTGGTCACAGTTTCCTCTCATACTGCTGGGTTTTGGAGCTACAGTAGTAATTAAAAATAGGAGGAAATATGGAGTTTGTTGTGCTTCAGAAGTCTGGCTGGCAGCTAATTGACAAGGATACTGTATGCAATACAAAATAAATGGAATTTGTACCCACTTAAGCATATGGGTCAAATAATATTACATACTTTACATGTGAATATTAAAGCTGTGGAGAATACAAGCCTTAAATTCCCTTTTAAGCTGTGCTGTTTGACTTGATGTGTTATAGAAATGCAATCACAGTAAAAAATCCCACAAAAAAAAATGGTATTGCTTAAAATCTTGCTCCTGTTCCCTGATGTAATAGAACAAATTAAAGAGACTAAGAACATAGGAAAAAAGATCAAGTGATGGATGATAGGTTGAAGTTTTTTATCATTTAATTCAGCTCTGGACTGGATAGGTTGTAATAGGAAATGTTAACCATTGGACTCTGAGGTATTCTTTAATTTTAAAAGAGAGAGAAAAAAAATTATTTGTGTTTTGGCCTCACACTAATGCTTTTGAAATGGCATTCCCATCCTTCAAGACCCAGCACATCTTGGAATCTTTATTTCCATGGAGTGCTGTAACTGTTCAGCCTGTGTGAAAGGCCCCTCTGTCCTGGAGCACAGGCAGGATGGTGCTGCAGAGCTGTGGTGCTGCTGCTTTGTCTGACCTAGAGAGTCAGTCTGTCAGCTGGAGAAGTGGATGAGAAGTGGATGGAGAAGTGAATGAAAGCCTGAGGAGGTAAAATATTCCCTCTCATGATTCCAGGATCAATTTCCTAGTGACTGTTTGTCCATTTTAAAGGTGGACATGTATTTATTATGAAGGGTTTTATGAGTATTGTAACGATGTACATAGAGAAGAAAGGTTTGTAAGTGTGTCATGATGTTCTGAATGCCTAGGGAAGGTTGTGTATCTTTAGTCAAGATTTGTATATTGAATAATACTATTCCCTAGAGAACAGCTGTGACAGGCAAAACCACAAGCTAAAAGGAACAGGAAAGGCAGAGGCCCACCCTTTTAATCTTTGTGCACCACGGGAGCGCCTTCAGAACTGGCTGTAAATAAAAACTTGAAACATTTCTTCTGGATAGCGTGTGAACAGAGAGTGCTGGTTTAAACTGTCACTGTGTGAGAAAGGGCAGATGTGGAGACGGAGACAGAGGCCACCTTTCACTCTATATATGAAATGGCAAAATAGCAGATGATGTTGTGGAAGGGAAGAAGGCTGCTTTTTGAGGGCCCTGCCAGCCAGTGCCAAACCCCTTCCAAGTCAGTAAAAGCTGGCTGCTGCATTCCTCATTGTTTAGAAGACAGGTCCTTGCTACCTCTCCATTAAATGATTTAAATTGACATTACTGGAACTGCAGTGACCTTGTGAATAACTGTTCACATTCCAGTCATCTGCCATTTGCAGTTAGGTATCCATAGTTAATTTTTATCAGCCTTGTAACCCCTGGGGAACTACTCCTCTGACTCAACAGCTGTCTCCCTTTTTGTATCGCAACAGAAATATCCACACCGTGTTTATGAGTCACTGAAGAAAAACCTAAGACAGGCTGCTCTTGCACAGTGCTGTACTCTCTCAGACACTGAAAGATGCAGTTGAATGTTGCAATATTTTAACTAAGTACTTTGAAAACATATTATGTGTACTACAATTTACACTCATTCCCAAAGAAATTCTTTGATGTAGTAAATGGATACAATTGCAAATTTGAATCTCAAGTTGGTTTCTGGTTAATCTTTGCTTTATTGAGCAATGACAAATGAAGACTCTATATGGAAGAAAATAGAATAACTTAGGGCATGCTCTGGTGCTTGGCCACTTGCTTTAAACTCCCCAGGAGTAGGGAAGGTCCCCTGGGGAGGATCCGTGACCTCAAGCATTCTGTGCTCTCTGACCAGCTGCTCTAAGTGACTCTAGGCACTAGAGAAACTAATATTTCATTCTGGAGAGGTGGGGTCTATATTCCCTTAGCAACTGCTCCCTATGTTTTCTGACCTGTGATATTATTTATGTGCCTTTTAAGGCTTTATTTCAAGTATACAGTTTCTGAGAGATAATGATGAATCTGTCTAAAATGTATCTTTTGCAATAGCAGAATCCCAGTGTTCCAAATGCAACACAATTACTTCCACATTACATAGGAAAGAGAAGGCCATCACCAGCATCTGCATTCCACTGACAAATATGCCTCTCAATACTGCTCAATTAATGTCTTTCAGATTGGAAAAAATAGCAGTGTAGCTTTGTCACAATCCAGTCCTTCGAGTACATCAAACCCAGTACACAACAGACAAGTAAGTTGCTTTAAAAAAGTGTACTTAAGTAGTCTGTAAGCAATTTTGAAATATTTTATACTGTAAAACCTTAAAATACAATTTCTTTATGAATATAGTTCTTTATAGAAGCTGTGTTTCAGTGAACTAACATTAGATTTCTCCTCCCATGTAATTTTTTTCCAGCTATTTCCCCTCCAAGATTGATGAATTACAAATTTCCTGCTTGTTTTTCACCACCTGTACTATGTCTCAGGTGGGCTCATGTGCTGCTCACTGGCTGTTGCTTTGGTGATACAAGCTCAGCAGCAGCAGCTCTCTGAGCAGGGTTCAGCTGAGCTGATGTGGTTTTTCTATCCAACTTCTGCTGAGCAAGGTGGCTCAGGAGAGTCCCCAAACTGGTGTAGGAGGGACAGCGTTTCAAAATAGGCCAGAAGTGAAGCAGCAAAGGGAGGACAAATACAGGACAGAGAAGACAGGGCACTTGGCTATTCAGAGAAGCTAACCTGAAATCATAACTAACGCATGTGTAATTTGAGTTCTTAGTCTGTGAGAAATCCTCAGCGCTCCCATCTGGCTACAAGTCAGATAATGATAATAAATGCTGGAACTCAGGTTTTTTTGTGAGAACAGGTGTTTGACCCATGCTCCAGCTTTTATCTGTCTGGAGAACTGAGACACTAGTTATTTGTTTTAATATGGCCCCTACTATTTGAGTCGTCAAGTTGAGTTACTTTATCAAGAATTCATTATCAAGTTCCTTAGTATGGAAGGGTTTCCCACCTAAGCAAAGTGTAGTCACAAGTAATCCAGAGGACCTTTGTGTACAACCAGTCAGTGCTTTAGAATTCTGTTATTTATTCTGGCTAATTTATACAGGAGTAGTTATTCCAAGTGGTTGTGCTGCTTAGTTTCTGCTGTGTAGATACAGCAAAAGAATGGTAATGATCGTAGAAACGATAACCCTCCACTGTACCCCCATTCAAAATACTCTGAATCACTCACATCTTGAGATGAACTGCCAAACAGTAAATGTTATTTTTTTTCTCTCAGTGCTGAATGCAAAGCAGTGCATGTATGGAAAAAATACTCTGAAGGGGAAAAAGTGGAAAGTTTCTTTATACTTCTAGGGACTGGCATTTTCCCATGTGAGACACTGTCATCCAACTGCCAGTGACAAACTTGGGATAAAACTGCTCTGAAGAGCAAAACTGTTTTCGCTTTAACCTCCTGCTCCTGTGTTAGTATAACATACACACTACCCCAGGAGCAGAACTTGTTGGGATCTGTTGCCTAGATCCCATGGGAAAAACCTAAGAGTACAAAACATAAATTTTGTGGTAGCCTTATGTAAACTGAGGCTATTGCAGAGTTTTTCAGCTGCCTGTGTTCATAACTTCATCAAAAATAGAAATATTTTCTTTTTTTAAGCCCCATGAACTCTCTATTTTTAAAAATATGTTTCTGTCAGTTTGGTAGTTGAATGTGGAGCTCAGAGTACAAATACAAAAGAAAATCAAGTTGATATTAAGTTTTATTAATTTTTTTTTGTTAAACTAACACAGGATTTTAGTATTTGGAACCATGAATAATGATTCCATATTTAATAAATGCTTGCCACTTTCTGATCTGAGCTGCTTTGTTGACAGCTTTCAGCTCTAATCTAGCAATGAAATGATCTCTAAATAAAATTTCATTCTTAAACTGTGCTATAATATTTCATTATAAAGATGTTAATAATCAGGTAACAAAATGTGGATCTACAATATATGCTGTGTCAGTAAAGATATTACTGGGGAACCTGAGCTGTCTTGGTTTTAATGTTAGTGCTGTTATAACCATGATGATCAGGGAGTCC
The DNA here is from genome assembly GCA_013399895.1 of Serilophus lunatus. Classification (NCBI taxonomy): domain Eukaryota; kingdom Metazoa; phylum Chordata; class Aves; order Passeriformes; family Eurylaimidae; genus Serilophus; species Serilophus lunatus. The sequence continues at coordinate 1,319,216 of VXBA01003293.1, forward strand.
AAGTGAGGCAAGGTCTGTAGGCAGAGACAATCTCTGCTATACACCAGGGTTTATAGTTGGAAAAATCAGGCAAGTTTTCATGAATACATCACAACAACAGACTTTTAACAATGCAGTGGGAAGCAGAGTTGCAGCTGACAAGCTAAATGTGTGCATGGAGCAGTTCCTCTGCACTGGCTTCGAGTGCTCCCTGGCCAGGCAACCTGCCAGGGTTGTTGTCTGCTGGTGCAGAGCCAAAGGGAGGAGAAGGTGGCTGTTTCTCAAGAGGAAGGAGAGGGGTCCATAACTCATCACGGGGCTGAGTGGCATTCGGGAAATTGTATTAAGCTGTAAACCCAATGATGTTTGCTCCTGTGGCCACCTGTGTGCAGTGTGACTGGGAAAGCTTCCCACTCGCCTTCCCGAGGCGGCTGGCAGGAGCTGAGGGGACACACGGCAGTGCTGGGAATGTCACCTGCCTCCCGTAACTGAGTGTTTCTCCTTACTGAGCTGTGAGCTGAAGGCAGCCCACAGTTGTTTGGATGTCACAGTGTTTTCTTTCAGTCATTTGCTCCCTGTGTTGAAGTCACTCGGGGGCTGCCATGGGAATGGTGGGTCATGAGGATAAACTGCTGTGGGCCTGTCAGTTCTCTCCCATGGCATTAAACTCAGTCAGGTTAAACCCAAACAGATTGTTCTCAATGTTCAGTTTGAATGTGGCTGCATCTCTTTGAGACCTGATCAAAGGATTGTATACATAAAAGTGTGCCTGTTTTTCCAACTATTGTTGCTTTATTAAAACAATACTACTTTTCTCTACAAAAACTATTTGGTTTTTAACAAACATTAATGGAATGGTAGTTTTACAGTCAAATCATTTGTGCTTGCTAATACAAGTTACATATTAAAGGTTTATTTTCTGCAGATTTTATCCTTGTTCTAGGTTTTTAACTAATCAAGTGTTTTTGTCTTCATAGTGCTTTTAGGTGCCTGAAAGTGTTAACACTTCAAGACCTCAGTATGCGGTGGTTTTTAAATACTGAGTAACTAGATCATTTTATTAAGGGAAGGTGACAACGTGTGTGCTGTGTGAGGATTCCTTGGGCATGAAAACATGCTGTGTAGAGGAAAAGATTCTTCAGCATTGTCGTCTAATTGCTGCTCTTTGTTTGTAATGATACACCAAGTTAATGAACATGAGATTCACCAAAGCTTACTAAAAATCAGACAGTCCCAAAAGGAAAGAATGCTGTTTATTCAAAGCAGTTCCTTTTCTAAAAGGTCTAATGTAGTCAGTAAACAGGGAGGAAGTTTAGTTCAGGGACTTGAAATAAGTTCCTGCTCTGAATACTGTCAGACACAGACATTATTGAAGTGTTATGTACCAAAAGGCATTGTATGATTTTGAACCTGGCTCTGGTTTCTCTTTTAGAAGACATCAAACCGGACTGGTAGAATAAGGACTCTTCCATAACAAGGAAAAGGAACCAGCCTATAATCTCTAGCTCTCAGCAGCCCTACTCCACAGGGTTTTTCTTTTCTATGTCCTGCAGATGGATTTAACCTTTTATGAATTTGTGGTTTTAAAGAGAATTAAATTTACAGAAAACTGTATTAGTGATTTGTTTAGTTTTTCCACTTGTATTTGCCACTGATCTGTGCGTTCTGCTATGTTATGTTTCATGCCTTTTAAAGCTGTTAGCGTTGCAATGCTCCCTTTGTTTCCTAACCAGAACACAGTGGACATTCCAAAAAAAATCTAGATCATGATTTGAATTTATTTAAAGGAACTCCAAATTTTTTTCATTCAATAAAAAATAAAGTAATTCTGTATTTAAGCTTGTCCTATGGATAAAAATTGAGTGCATTTCTTAGTAATTTGCAAACAGCTGGGGCACTGCAACTTTAGGGACTAATCCTGACTGGTGCTCTGTACCTACAGCATTTAATAATTTCAGTGGGAATTCTGAGTGTTCAGCCTCTTCCAGGATCAGGCTCTTAAGGAATCTGTACTTCAATCCCTTCACAGCAGAATTTTGCACCAAACTTTACTGTTATCAGGGCTCAACGTGTAGAACCCCCGAATGTCGGGGGGATTTCTAGACCCTTAAGAACACAGCACTTGATAACTTCAGTGAACAGTTTGGGTTTGCAAGGACAGGAGTTGAGCAGATTGGCTTGCATTAATAGAATTGCACTGACAGTGTTTCTTATAGGATTACTGAATAATTTTTTAATAAAATATAGATTTTATAATCAGGAAGCCAATACTAGGTACTGGAACAATAGTACAGAGGAGTTAATTTTTATTTCTACAGTGTTAAAAGTGCACTTATATGCTGGTTTATTTACATCTTGGGGAAAGGCGAGAGACTGCAAATAGGGAGATTATTACTACTTTCTTTTTTAAAAAAAGAAGGCTTAAGGCAAATTTTAAGACTAAAAATGTTTAAGCAATTATAAACAAGGCTAGACCCTTTGAAAAAAAGTTTAGAAATATTCTTAAAATAAATTTTTATAGTGTTAATTTTGTAATAATTTATGTTTTGCTATACTTCAGAGCTAACTGACTGGTATAGTTTCAGAAACAGTATGAAACTTAGGAAAGTTTAAGCAATGTTTATATTTTTAAAATGTTCTTTGAATTATGTTTTTATTGTACATTTCTTCAGACTGAAAAATGTGTACATATCTTTGTTATTTTTGCACAATTTTTGTCTTGTTCAGTTTTAGGAGCAGTACTATGTTGATTTTTTTAATTTATTTTGAGTTATAAAACTGCAGGATTTTAAAAATGTCAGTAACAAAGTCATCCTCTGTAATCAATGAACTGCTATTTCTAGTTGTTGAGGGAAAACAGTGGTTGTGGGATTCATTGGTTGCTTCTGAGAAATAATGCTAATCAGTGGCTGAAGGAGCAATTTTGTAGTTTTAGGAAGCTTTAGCTGTTTCCATGCATCTTTTAATTGGAAAGCTGAATTACGGAGCCTGTCCTTTGAATGCTGCTTAAATTTTGTTTTCAACTGGCTTACACCTGACAGCATTTCAGGAAAGTTAAGCACGAAGTAAAATCCCTCGGTGTTCTTTCATCATCAAAGAATCATTGTTTAATTAAATGTATCAAAAGTTTTAGCCTGCCAAGTGAAACGGAATAAACGTTTGGAAAAAAAATGGATATGAACTGGACCAGCCTATAATGCATTCTTAGTGTAGCATTCACTCAATAGTTCTTTTTTCTTCCCCATTTGCCTGAAAACCTTGTGATTTGTTTCCAGCAATAGAGGCTCAGAAGCTTTGGTTGTTCCACATACGCAATGCATAGGCCCGTCAGCCATAAAAAGCGACTTGGATAACTTGTATGCCTTCTTTTGTATCAATGTAACAATTGTAAATAGTGCTGATCGACCTTTGTAGAGAATAGTTTATACAGCATATTCTATTATTGCTGATTCTCAGTGAACTATTGTTTTAAAAAAAAAAAGAAGAAAAAAAGAAATTTTTCTATTTACACCTTATATTTTGTTATGCTGTTGACCCATGGCACTTTAACAAAACTCTGTGGGTTTTGCATAGCTGGTCAGTCATGGGATATATTAAATAACTGTTGTTGCACAGAAATGAATTTGCACCTGCTATATTGTGCTTTCCTACTACAGATTTTAGAACCTTTTCCAGAAGACTTTTGAAGAAAGCATGTCCAATCATTCTAAGAAAAAAAAAATGCCATACTTGTACAGCCAATTTCTTTTCTACAATCCATATTTTGTAACACTAAGTATTTTCATTCTTTGTCCTGCACCTTTATGTATTAGCAGTATCAAATAGAATTCATTCCATGCTTGTGATAATTGTAAGCAGAATAAATGTCTAAAGTAGGTGTAAATAGTAAATTCTATGGCTTACAGTTTAAAAAAGGAAAACCAGAACAAACATGTATCTGATTGATACTGCCATGGTTCAACACCGGGCCTGGAGATATTCTCTAGTGAGCGATTGTATTTTTTGTTTTTTGCTTTATTATTATTTTTTTTTTGTAACATGGCTTTGTAAATAAAATAATTTATATGTTTGTAAGAAACAGATGGGGTTTGTCATTATTTCTCCTTGCAAAGCCAAAATGGTATGTATTGCAAGGCTGAAGTACACCCAGCACTGAGAAACCCACGGGTAGTTCAAAAGATCTGCCCAGCTTTCTGTACAGGACCGAATTGCTCTGGGATTATTTTTGGCATTCATGTCTAAAATATTTCTGTATTTACATGTTGGGACACGTGCAACAATCAGCTACTGAGGTTTTTGCACTGATAAATCATTTTTAAATTCTTCTGCTTAGCTGAATGCATTTTCTCGTTCCTTATCAGTGTAAGAATTAACTTTGCTACAGCTGCTAGATTTAGGAATTCTCACTTCAATGGGCAGTATGAATTTATAACTAGTCCTTTTATCGTTGTTAATACTAAAAATGCAGCTCTTATCTAGGCGTTAAGATTCTTGTTCTGTGTAAAGCCTGTTCCAATTACAGATCAAATGAGACTGAAATTGTTCATTGGCTCGACAGCTCTGCAGAGAGGATTGCAGTTTTTTTCTCTCTCAGCCACCCTCTTCTGCAGAACTGGGCAAGATGTACATTTTTATGCTCCTTTCGTGAAGTATCTGGAAACTGTCGGTTCCATACTGCTGTAGGGAAGATGCTCACAATTACAGTATGATCTTTTTTTTAAAGCAAGCAATTTGGACTGCAAACTGTATTTTTGTGTGCACACACTCAGAACTGGCAGAGGAGTTGGGAAGCTGGGCTGCACTACAGAAAACAGGAATTGAAGGAGGGAAATTTTATCTTCTATGTAAACAGCTTTCTGTGTTCACCTTGCACCTTCTGACACCTGTCACAAAAGCTAATCCTGAATTTCCTCTTTACTGCCCAATTAGTGCTTTGGTCTGAGCTGCCTATGTTTTGAGAGTTTTGTTGTTGTTATTGTTGTTTCATTTAATCTTGAGTTTATCTTTTCCAGTGTAAAAAAAATGAACATCATGAATAACAGTAGGTAGAGAAGTTTCATCTGACATGAGTGGTCCCCGTGTGTGGCTGAAGAGTGACACTGTGTTTGTAAGATGCTTTGCTGTTTCTAGCAGCCATTAGAAATTAAAACTACAGCCAAGAAAACAGGATACTGCTGCCATGAGTTGGTAGTTGCTTGCCATCATTGCTCATGGCCAGCTGACCACTGGCTTTATTTCCCGAGTATGAATCAGTAGTTTTTTAGCTCTTGCAGGCTTGTTGGAATGATCTATAAGCTCTTCTCTTATTTGGAGCTGGGTTTCCCCTCCTTTTTTTGATTATGCATCAAGCATTTTGCTGCTAACACTACTCTCCTGCTTGTATTCTCTAACAAACTCTAAATACCGCCAGTTTCAGATGGAGGCAGATCACACCATAACTTTTTTATTCACTGCACTCTGGTTTTTATGCTTCTGTTTTTACCACAGAAGTATTTATTTTAGAAGAAAGTCATTGCTGTGTGCAACCAGTATCTGTTCTATTCTTCCAAATCTGTCAGGATTCAAAATTGGAAAAAATGCCAAGTACTGGTTCCAGAAATATTTGGAGGAGAGTCATACAACAGATTCAGACTTCAGAACACAAGAATGTTTATTTCATGCAAATTTTTATATTGTTTAGATCCTTGAGTACTTCTTGAAAGCAACTGCTCAAAACAAGTGCAGATCTCTTTTAAAAGGTGCTTGCCTAAGTAGAAGAAACCTGAAGCTGGTCATTCAGCAGCAGGTCCCTGTTTGCCCTTTGACTGGAGGATCCAGGGCAGACAGTACACACACTCATGTTCTCATTTTGTAATTCACCACAAATGACACAGGATGGATTTTTTTGTGTGGAGGTTTTTGTTGTTTATGGCTGACCCAGAAATGTTTTGTTCTAGTCTATGACCGACCTCCCTACAGAAAGGAGAAGAGAAGCATTAGGGGAAGTTTGCCAGCACTGATAATCAGGATCCAGGGGAACTCGATTTGAGGGTAAGGACATTGGTAGGGATTTGAGATGGTACACAACATTCAGCTGTGCCCTTTGCAGATTTCCCAAACCTGACAGATGTAGCTCTGAAATTGCATCTGGACTTGATTAGCTTGGAGCAGTTGCTAATATGGTTGATGTGACACCACAAGAGTAGTTTTTCAGGAAAGTTGTCTAGCATGAACAAAATACATTTACAGAGTGCCACAGGTGTGAAGGCCTGTTGAGGTAAGTTCTACAGATACTCCTAGAATTAAAAAGCATCTGTGATCTTAAGAGCTGTGGGCTCAGAGCCACACTTAAACAGACAAATCTACTAAAAGAATGTAGGCTTCTGCTAAAGTAACTTCTTTCTTCCTTTACCTTCAGCAGAAGTCCCATGTCTAGTTCTAGGAAATCAGTTTCTTGGGGTTTCAGGCAGATGGGGAGTGGACAGTTCTGTAAGACAGCAAAGTCTCCTAATACTAAACCAGCCTTTTCATGGCCTATTTTTCATTCTCCTTGGCACAAAAACAAGAAGTATTTTTCTAATTCTTGATATATATTTTTTCCCAGTACATGATTTCTGATGGCAGGTTTAGTCTTTATTTTGCAGTCAGTTGAAAAAAAAAAAAGAAAAAGCCAACATTCACAGCTTGCCCTGACAGCTACAGGCTCTTGTTCTTGTGGAGGGGACTGGGGTGGCAACATGGTGGAGGCACAAGTGATCCAACTACTTCTGTAGTACACCAAGGACAATTTCCCGACAGAAGGGCTCAACAAGCCAAGTGGGGCTTTGCTAGACATGCTGCTCACACCTAAGGAAGGGCTGCTGGGAACAGTGACACTGGTGGCAGCCTTGGCAGCAGCAACTACAAGACAGCAAAGCTTAAGGTTCTGAGGGAAGTGAAGAAGATAAATAGTTGAACTACAACATTGGAATTTAGGAGAGCAGACTTTGTGTCCTGCAGGCATTTTGTTGGCAGAATCCCACAGAAGACTCCCCTGAAGAGCCCAGGAGAGCTAGCTGAAGCACAAGAACAGTCCAGTCTGATCTGCAGGAAGCTGAGTAGACATGGGAGAAGCCAGCATGGCTGAATAGGGAGTTCCTGACTGAAGTCAGAAGGAAAAGGCAAGTACACAAACTGTGGAAGCAGGAGTGGGCTACTCTGAAGCAGAACTAGGAAAGTCAAAGCTTTTCAAAGTGAGGGATGTGAAGGACATTTTCAGTAGGTTAATAATGAAAGAAGGGTAAGTAAAATGTGAGCCCCACTACATGGGGTGGGTAACCTGGTGACAGAGACAGAGAAATAACTGAGCTACACTTGCTGCCTTTGCTTCAGATTTTACCTGGAGAGGTCTGTACTCACAGCTTGGGCAGAGTCTGGGCAGTGATGCACCACCCTGAGAGGAAGCCTGAGTTAAGGACTGCTTATCCTGGATCTATAACAGCCCATGGGAAAAGCCAGGCCTGATTCAAGGCTGCAGGCTGATACCACTACAAGGCTGCTCTCATCCTTGAAAAAACAGGGTACAGGGGTTCTAAGGACTGGAAAAAGGGAAATGCTATATCCATTTTCAAGAAAGTCCCAGGAACTACAGGCTGCTCAGCCCGGGCAGATGGTGGAACAACTCCCCTAGAAACCATGCCCACACAACTTGGATTTGCCAAGAGGTAACTGCCTGACCACCGTGCTTGCTTTCTGTGATGAACTGACTACCCTCAGGTACTGAACAGAGAATGTCTACTTTGACCTTAGCAAGGCTTTTGTATTCTTAAAATGAATTGGAGAGAGCTGGATTCAAGGTAAGAACTATGAGATGGGTGGTAAATCAGCTCGACAGCTGGACTCAGTTTCTCTTACAAAGGTCCATGTGAGCTTCTCACAAATTATCCTAAATATACTTTTAGGATTTGTATACACAGCCAATGCTATCATGATATGAACTGAGGATAATAATCTCTTACTTAAACATGATTCATTATCAGAACATTTTTTCAAGGAAATAAATTGTGCTTCCTTAACAGTGAAATAGAATTTAAAAATATATATTTCTAGTTGTAAATTATATCAGTTTGCTTTGCTTAGTGATTTTTTTAACCATTCCTCAGAGGAACACACTTAAATTTGTAATTCCTGTGTTTATTCCTAAAATTTCAGCCTAAAACATATATATTTCATAATGGTTATATTTGCTGACTACTAAAAGAAAAACATCCTTTGCCCTGTCCTAAACAGTGACCTACCTACCTATCAACCAGTCTTTCATTTGCCCCTTCCTTTCCTGTCTATCTTTCTATCCTTAGGTTTTCAAAAAAATATTTTCTGTGTCTTTATTTCTCCTTTTCCCTTGTTTGTACTTCTCCACACTTCAATCTACACATTCTTCCATCCCTCTTTTTTAGGAAAAATTTTTGCTAATGCTTTGCAAACTCTCTTAAAAGGCAAAGCAAAGTCAAATGCAGGAATTAATTCAGTAACTATGAAATGTATTCCTCAGGAAAAGGAGGTTTCCATGACTGCCAGGTAACTGTCATAGGAGGTAACTGTTATAAACCTACAATTCCTCTAACCCTAATTAAGACTCAAAGCAGGTAACATAATTAAAATACTAGAGAATACAGACAGAGCATGGCTGTACAGTCTCTAGTGCTGCCGTTCTCCCAGTTTATCTGAAGAAAATGAGAAGGCAAATTCTATTAATGTCTTGTGATATTTTAGTTCTGGCAAATAGTTAAATATATTTAGTGCTAGACTTTTCACAGGAATACTCTTATTCTTTATTATATGCTTTTTTTTTTTTTTTTAAGTGAGACACTTGATTATCTTTCTCCTACTCACAGTGGGTAGCACAATCAAAAGCTTTCTTGCCGTCTCTCCTCTCTTGGCACAGGCTATGCTGCAAGGCTCGATAATGATTTTAAACGCGGGCTCTCTTACTCTCAGTTGCCGGTCGTTGGTTTTGCCCCTCGCAGGGCTGTGGAGCCCCGGGCGGCACCTGAGCATCGCGCTGTCCCTCCCACCGCCGGGGATGCGGGGGCGGCGGGGCGGGGAACGGAGAGCGGGACACACGGTACCGCCGGGGAAGGAACCGTGGCTGCAGGTGAGAACAGGGAACCACGGCATTGCCAGCATGGCGAGGGGGAGTCCGACCCCCGCCGGGGCTGGGGCGCCCGAACAGCGAGCCGGGGGAGGGCTTGGGATGTCTCCAGAGAGGGAGAGTCCGGGACCTGCCTGGGCAGCCTGTTCCAGTGCTCTGCCTCCCTCATGAGGTGGAACTTCTTGGGTTTAGGGCCATTGGTCCTCGTCCTGTCGCTGGGCAACACCGAGAAACTCTGGCACCATCCTGCTGGCACCCGCTTCTGAGGCATTTGTACGCCCTGATGAGATCCCCTCCCAGCCTTCTCCAGGCTAAACAGACCCCGCACACACGTTCAAAAGCGCACAACCCGCTTTCCCCACGAGCTCAACCCCCCGGGCCGGCCGCGGGCACCGTCTGTTCCGGCGGGACCGTGACGACATCCAGGGAAACCGGCTCTCCTTCCCGCTGCCCGCCCGCCTCAGCGGAGCCGCCGGAGGGAGCGGCCGCCCCGCGGCCCGGCTCTCCGGGGCCTTTCTCCGCGTTGGTGCCGCCCCGGGCCGCGGGATGGCGGCGGGCGAGCAGGAGAGCCGCGAGTACCTGCGGCGGCACCGGCTGCCCGAGCTGCTGCAGCGCCTCGGAGCGCTGCTGCTCTTCCACCGCCCCGGTGCGGGGAGGGAGCGGGGGGAGGAGGGCGGCGTGGGCTCTGGGCCGCGGGCCCCGGCTGAGGGCCCTGCTCTGGCTCGGTTGCAGAAAGGCCACGCGAGTTCCTGATCCAGGCGCTGGAAAGGGTGAAGGCTGGGAGGCGGGCCGAGGGCGAGTACCCGGAGCTGATGGACGAGGCGAACCTGGAGGCCATGTTCAGCCTGCTGGACGTCCTGGGCCAGGGCCGCATCAGGGCAGCGCAGTACAGGGAAGGTGCGTCTCCCCCCGCTGTTGGTTTGTCTGCACGGAATTATTAAAGCAGTTCCAAAGTTACGCACCTGTGTCCTTTAGAATTACCCACACGCCTGCCAATGAACCACCTAGAACTTGAAAAGTTAGAAGTTACATGGTGGGAAGTTGCATAAGTTTATTTTCCATCTGATCTAGGCCACTTTAAGATGTTAAATCTACCTTTCAAATACTCACTTTTGTTAACTTTAGCTCTTAATACTTTGGGACTGAGCACTGAGGACCTGGAGCTCAGAGATGATGCAGTTATCACACTGGATGTATTCAAGGAAGGAGTGTAAGTTTAATTGAAAGTGGGTTTTCTTGAGGGGTGGAAATGTAAAGGAGATATTTTACCGAGATTTTTTATTTACAAAACCATGCAATTAAAGGATGTGATGGTTTAAGCTTAACCCTGTCACTTTGCAGTGCAAAATCAGAAAGGTCAGTTACTGCCCGACCTGGCTCAGCTTACAGCAAGCCAAACAAAACTCTATTTTCCTCCAGCACCTGTTTCCAGGAGCCTCTCCCAGGAAACGTCTCCCATTACCTGCCCTTCACATCAGGCAGCCCAGGAGCCCCAGTACTAATGCAGAAATGTGAATCAGTGAGGCACTGTTGTCCTCTTTGCCAGGGGTGGTACCACAGCTGTAGCTGAAATACCCAAGTTTCAATCACTTCTCATAGTCAAGGTGTGGCTCTAGGGGCAATTTTTCGTAACTGTTGCAATCACTGAAAGTAATGAACAAATTATCCTCATTTCTATTCATGTTTTCTTTTTCTGTCTTAGGAAGAAAAAGATGCTGGAGAGCTGGGATGTGTATTAGTTTGAGCAGCGGTCTGCTATATATATATATTTAATATATTAAAAATAGGCATCTTCCTCAGTTTCCTCTGGTTTGTCAGCTGTGGGTAGCTGATTTTAAGCACTACTCTTTTTCTTGTCTTCCCCCACTTCAGATGAACAATCAGCTGAAAAGGACAAACAAGAACTTGTTCATGTCTACCAGGCACTGGAGTGATAGCATCTGAGAACTGCTTTTCTTAATACAGTTAGATGGTTCAAAAGAGAGATCTCTCAAGCAACTAAAATAGTGTTTTTGAGTTTCCTTCTTCAGGTTGTATCTTCTATAGTAAGTGATTGTTACCTGCTGGCTCATTACCATTGAATAAAATTAACTTTAAATTGTTTTTTGGGCTTGTGCTGTGTTTTGGGTTTTCCTTATTAAAAAAAAAAAGCTACTTCGACAAGTTCTGACGAATGCCCACAGGTAAAGGTGTGCAGCACTCCCAAGTAAAGTGCTATTTTCAATCTTACCACACACTATTTATACAATTTTTAAAGATAAACTTTTTGAAAGTTAGGAGAGACTCTCATATAGAAAAAAAGGGAATTAGTAAGAATGAAAAAAACAAAGTGACTTACTCCCCCCTCCTATGAATTTTTTTTTAAAAAACTATATAGAATAAGGCATAAAATCAGATTAAAGCAGTTGTTCAGCACAGCATACAGAACTGAAAAAAAAATACAAAGTATAAGTAATCTAGACCAAGATATTAACCATTGCTAAAGAAGTCTTTATTTTCCTGTATTTGGCCAACTAGCTCTCAAATTCAGAAGAATCTCAACATCCTTTTGAGCCAGTTTATAAACTCCCAGTTCATTTAGTGCTGCTGTTGCAGAGGGCTGGCTTGGTTTTAAAGTTTCATTTTCTGAAGCTGACTGTAGGACATCCTTCAGAAGCAGGGCAGAGCCAACATTCAGGTTCAGGATAGTGCAGGCTTCTTTTATGCTAGAGGAAGAAGTTAGAAGGATTAATGTAAGCAGCATCCATGAGATAATCACTGTGTACAAAAATTTTAAGTTAACAAATAACTTCCATGCTCCATGGTTTAAAAATTTTAAGATTCTGCCCCGGTTAGCCTAGGAGTTTGATGCTGGACTCTTTATAGGAGACTGTGGGCTGTGTAAAAAAGACTAACCACAAATAAGATAGTAGCTTCTCATCCATGACAGCAACTAGACTGCTACACAAGGCAATTCTGAGCAGGAACATAGCTTAGAGTAGTCTTTCTTCTAAAAATAAAGTTTATTGTATCTTAAGTGTATCTTTGATTATTCTTTGGCTCCAGTTTCCTTAATCTGTGCTACTTGATATTCCTTACATAAGTTAATCTAGACATCCTGACTGCACAAAATACTCCAGAACACGTCACAGTCTGTTGCTGAGTACAAGCTGCAGAATCATCAACAATCCACTCATTTTAAGAGTGGATGAATAATAACTGTGAAAAAAATCGTGGTCTTATGTAAAACACATGTTATTCACCTGGACACTCCCTTTCAAAATATCAATAGATCAGAAGTTTGCCTACTTACTGCTTGAAGTAGTTTTCTGGCCTCTTGCAGTAGTGTGAAAATAAAGGGAACAGATTTCTGCTCATGTCAAACTGGAGTTGTGCTGCTCCTCCTTCATTGAAATGATTTGCCATAATTATCTACAAACACAAAGAGGTGCATCTGCTGTTCAAGCCAGTCACTGATGCTACACAGTATTGCACAGGTCACAGTGATACCTACTTCCTGATAGATGTACAGATCCACTTTCTCTGCAAGCATTTGCCAGAAAACTTTGAACAGTGAGTGGCAGAGCTGCTGTTCCAGTTGCAGCAAACGGTCTCGCAGGGTCTGCAACATGGGGCAGGCTGTGCTTGATAAAGACATTACTGCTTGCTCTGCTTGAGATGGTAAAGACAACCACCTGAAAGAAATCATGGCACTGAAGTCATTACAATGAAATTATTCATATTACAACAACTGAAGTTAAAATTATCCTTTAAAAAAATCTTACCCATTTACAGTGGTTCAGACAGTTCTCCTTTCCCATTTCCAATCTAAAAGTTATCAGTCTAATGCTCTGTTTGAATTTCATTTAATATTAAACTCATGCTTTAGTTATAAATCTCTGAATATGTCATGCCAGGAAACCCTATCTAATCTGGAAATCATTCGAGTTCTATTCCTTTTATGAAGTACTTAAGAAATTCTACTCAGGAGAAAACATAAAAGTAGCCCTATGAGGCTGAAGACAGAACAGTTATTACAGGCCATTTTGCATTAAATCTTTAGTATTACTATGTATAAAGTAATTCTTGTCCAACCTAGAGAGATCCAGAATTCTTCCAAGGGTTTTTAAGATTATGCACACACTAATTGTGGAACTACTTTAGGAAACATAGCATGAGAATAGTCCTAAGGTAAGCATTAAGAGAATTTTTCAAAACTTACTATCCTTCAGCATTCCTACTCCGGAAAAAAAAAAATCCGCCTGTTATCTATTCCTGCCTTTGTTTGCCTCAGTATTTCTAACAGGAAATAATATTGTAACATGGGAAGAGATTAAACAGACAGAATCACCTCTCTTTTTTGTAGAGCTTTGCAGCATCTTTGACCTCCCTGAAGACATGATCTACTTGGCGTGTCAGCATGTCGTGCTTCAGGCGCTCCAGGAGGTTGATCATTTCATCAAAGACAGAGCTCTCCATGGATGCCAACTGCCCCAGCTGGAGCTGACTGACAGAGTCACTTTCTGCACGAACCTCCAGCTCAGCCTGCTGCAGCTGCAGGAAGAACTAGGGAAACGAAACCAGGTATGACCACTATGGCAAATAATCCTGCTGTTGGAACCTTTCGTTGGTACTTTGATGGAGGGACAGTTCTGGAAGACATTCTCCTGGCATGTTTGTAAACGTGAAAATTTAAGATTTTGAAAACACTTTCTTTCCCTGTGGTCCTGATTTAGTGAAAAACAAAACATGGTGATTTAATTCTAGTGGTGAAACTGAGAGAGGTTTCAGATATGACAGCAGATAGGTAATGGGAATGGATCTAAAGAGACTAAAATGTTAAGACTGACAGCAGAGTGCTGTAAAAAAACTCTACCGTGACCTCTTTAACATTTGCAAAAGTAAACTTTAATTGCAATTTTTTTAGAAATGATCATTCATTAAATCATAAATTTGCTGTGCTGAACAGCAAGAAAATGGAGTGAGTTTACTGAGTTTAATGTGACACTGTGGTCACAACTTGTCCTTATTCACGTGTCTTCCAATAAATCTGAATTTACATCTCATTCTATTTTTTCAGTAATTAACTCTTCTGAATACACTTAAACAGTGCTGAAAATAAAGTGTTTGTTATGAAACAAAATCCATTTTGGATTTTTTTCTAAAGTAGAATAATTACTTACTACATTGTCAGCCCAGTCTGCCAGCACTGTTGCTATATAGTTAACAGCATTCAGGATTGCACAGTATCGGAATCCTAAGGAAGCTCTGGTCTCTTCCTTCATTACTTGAGTTAATCGTATCCTGAAATCATCCACTAACTCCTTCTGTAGGCCCAGGAACTGTAGTTTTCTGGAAGCTGTTGGAAGATTCTTATACCTGTCTGGAAAGACATTAATAAAATGTTTTTAGGTTTTCCAACACTGAAAAAAGAAATGTTACATCTTACTGCACCACCTGTGAGAGCATCACATAGTATTTAAAACTGATGACATTTCAACAATTTCAGGGAAACTACTCATTCAAAACATGCAAAGGAACAACATTGTCCCCCCTCCTGATTTCATTAGCAGTTTGTGTTCTAACACCTGAAGCAATGTGTGGTTATACTGCACCCTCCAGTGCGGCCCCTAAAGTGTCCTCACACAGAGAAAGACAAAGCCACTGGCTATACAACTAAGTGGTGTCTCCTGAAAACATACTTGTGCTCCAAAAAAGCAGATGCTGCTTAATAGCTTGTAAATTGTCAGAGATTCACAAGGAACAGTTGGATTTATTTCTGCATTCCAACGAATTATATTCTGTCAAGTACATCTATGTATATTTTCTTATTTTTTAAACATGTCATTAGTTCAAGATTATTTATGCATTAGTGTCCAAAATACAAAACAAACAGGAAGCTTTTATTAAACTGCAAACATCACAACTTTGCAACATTATTTGGTGACTACTGCTAACAATGAAAGTTTGGTACAGAAATCTGTTAGCTGAAGACTTTTTTACTACTCATGACAAACAACAACAATGCCCATAGATATAATTACCTGTTATAACTAACAAGAGAGTCATAAAAGTTTCAGCACAGTCTGGAACTTTCATTTCATCTACATCAGTGATGTCTTTGTACTGTGATATCCATGCAGCCTCTGATGAAAGCATAGAGTCCATCTTCTGAAGAGCAACTGAGATGTACAAAACTTGTAAATTATTTAAGCTTTTAATTGAAAAAATTCTAACAAAAGCCCCTCTAAAATATATAAACATAAAAGCCTTATTTCTAGTAATTAAAGTTTTGCATTTTCAGGTTATAAAGACTACTGACAACTGGCTTCATACAAAACCAGCTTCAACATATCTGCATTTGCAATGCTGTTAACGGCTATATCAGAGTTGGTTGGGGGTTGGCTTTGCTTTTTTAATAGCAATATATTATTATTTAATATATTATTTAATAGCAATATATTTCTTATGTCTCAAAAACAATGCCTTTCCCTTATTTAAATTAAAAGCCCCCCCTTGTCTGCACACACACACACCATCTGTCTAAAAATAAGCCCACTTGATTGCATACAGCTTAGGGGCAAGAGTCCTAAAAACTACAGAAGCATTAGAGCCTAATCAGTTTTTATTCAGAATAATCACACAGTATAAAAACACACATTTTCTGGTCCAAGTGACTTATCCTATTTGAGAAGGCCAGTTGTGTAAGTATACACATACCTTCTGATTGTGCAATATAAAGACCAACAAAACCCACTGGAAGTCTTACATTTTTTTTCCACTGTTAGCCACCTTTGGAAGCAGGATTCTTCTGACAGAATATGCATGCAGCTGGGAAAGCTGCTGAGATAACCATGAACACTGTATAACTCTCTCTCAAATAGAAGCACCTCATCCACAAGGTGACAAAAGAGTGTATCATCATACAACAAGCAGGGAATATCAGCAGCCAGCTTCTCCAAAATCAGCATTACCAGAGCACGAGAGAATTCAAGCTTTTGAAAGGAAAAAAAGTGAATGTCAGAAATAGGAAGTACTAACAAGTGCAAACATGCACACAACAAACTGCTACTTGACTAAGTCTCACCTCGTACTGAAATCAGGGGAAATGGGCTTACACAAGTATCTACCAGAAGTTGAGTTGGATACTCACATATATAAAACCATGAAAGTGCTCACCCCAGCATTCACTGAAGATCCAGCCTTGTCCAGTATTGGCTGGATTTTGTCATCCAGGAACTTTGCATGATTTCCAATCCACATAAGTACTTGTGTTAAATACCACTCCGGCTTATTTCAAAAAGAAAAGAAACCATTAAATGCATCCAAACAACATTTATTCAAGTGCTACCACTATGTTAGGACAAATTTCTAAAAATGCCACTCTCTTCCCCTGCCTCCTCTTGATCTCAGGTCACACAAATCTTTCATTCTGTTTTATTTAGCTTTGATTTTTATAAAGGCATTACCAGACAAATATTTCTGGATTTGCATTGTCTTAGAAGTACAAGCAAAAACTCCATTTTTTTCCTCCTTCTCTACTGCTTTCTCACTCATGAGAGCCCCTTTTCTGCCTCACTCTTCTATGTGGCCTTTATTTCTTGGTACAAGAGAAAGGATCCACTCTGAGAAAACTCTGGGTTCGATGACAGTAAAAACAAAATCTCAGCCCCACCTTCCCCCTTGAAGTGGAGAATCTATCACCTTCTCATTTCACATTTTCATGTCTCTGAGCTTTTTCAGTTTCCATGCCTAAAAATATGGGCTGCAGGTTTTGATGAACACTTCTTTCAATATGAGTGTTAAGTGGAAGCAGTTCCTGTCTTCCTCACTCCCAACAGCCAAAGAAAGTCCCATTGAACTGCAGAAACATTCTGTGTGTCTGTTTCTCATCTCTGTATTAATTTTCACTTGTCTCATGAATTTTGTCATGCTTGGGTTGTTTGGGGGTTTTTTGACTCCCTCCCCAACTCAGTTCATTGGAACTCTGAGCCTGTCCTCTGAAATACTTGTAACCCTGTCCAGGTTGCTCTTTCAAATGCTTTACACAGGTATTTTCTTTATTGCATTATCTCAGTTATTATTAAAAAAAAAAAAATCACAAACCACAACACTACAAAACCCCCTAAACCAAATAACACAACACAAATTTAAGCAAGGCCCTGCTGAAATATCTTTCTGATATGGCACTAGATTACCTATAAACTTTTCTTCACGAGTTTTTTTTAAATAATAGTTGTTCACCTGTAGTTGTTTGCAAATTTAATCTCTTCATCATAATTTTTCCATTTGCTTTTGAAAAAATTTTGTTCATACCTAAAACACCTCTTCCCCACTAACATACGTAACATTATTTTAAAAAGCTCTGTAGTAGCCTCTATCAAGATTGTGAAATGTATTTACACAAGATTGTGAACACAAGCAGTCTTGTGCAACTGGACTGTTACAAAACAGCTCTCAAACTCTGCTGCAGGTGTACTACAGCAGCATTAACACACTGAAACCTGTTCCAACAGTAATTTTCAGATAAAAATCCTCAGTGTTTGAAGATAATTCATACACAAAATGAGTCAGTTTCCAGCTGCTAAACTGGACATCTCCTGTTGTGTGTCAATTAAAAAATTTAAATCAGAAAAAACTAATTATGTAACAGTGCCTTCAGACTAATCACATTCCAGATACTAACTACAGAATCCAAAATTTTCAGTTACATGAAGGTAGCAAAACACAATGCCAAAAATGAAAGTCACAGCTTCGTACAGCCTTTGAGCCTAAGCGATACAGAACAGTGCAAAACCATTTCAGACAATCAGACAGAGGAAATTAGTCAAACTCCTGAACTGATGGCAGGCAGTGTAACACTGCTGTATTTAAATTGTATAGCTTTCACACTTTTCTTTCTGAAATTAAGATTCTTCAAAGCCAGGCAGTTCTTGTGCCTACCTAAGTGTGGACAGACATCCAGACAGCACTTGGAGACATTTCGGAGGCATTGCTGCAATCTAGCTGTGGTTTAGAAAAGCAATTTAGAAAATATCAAACCACTTTCTCCCATACCTTGTTTAGAACATTGGTTTGTTTATTTCCAGTGAAATGATACTTGAATCTTTTCTGAAGAGGATTCAGCATGATCTGTATTGGAAGGACAATGGGTGGTGATGGGGGTAAAGAGTACTTTTCTGGCAATTGTTTAGGCTTGGTTAACAGTTCATCTCTAATTTTGACAGTCAAGGATCAATTTAAGTGTGCAATTCTCCCAAGATCATCATTTCAATAGAATGGGCTTATAAAAATGAACACTGCTTAGTTCTATGTCACTGGCACAATACGATTATTCAAATAGAAAAGATACTCAAAATATTCCATTTTATATAATATTTAGTATAACTCAGGCCTCTTAAGGATTATTTATTCAAAGACAATACAAATCCCTTAAGTTAGTTTGATTTAGGAGACACATAATTTGAAAAAAAGAACACAACAAACCACTATTGTCAGAACCAAACACAGTAGCTGTCCAAGAGACATCCTAATTCATATTTGTTAAAGGAGGATAAAGCTGCCTGGTACTAATAAATGCAACACATAATTTTCCATTTTCATTTAATTGATTTAATTGACCCAATCTGGCAAACCAAATCTGTTACCAACTCAGGGTTTTGTGTATCTTTCTACTCCATGATTAAAAAGAAGAAAAAAAAAAGCTGCCCTAGTCACAAAAAACAGTCAGTTGGGCTTTGTTTAATTCAGAAAAACCAGAATGAGCAGAAGTGCCTTCTGAGTAACCAGAAAGGCAAACTACTATTGCTGCACAATGAAAAACCTCCTGCAGTCTCCCCTTTTTGCAGTCTCCTTCCAAGACATGCATCCCTCTTTTCCTTCTGGGTGCAACATATAAAGTGATTAAGGCTGATTTCAAGTAGGGCTATAAAGGAAAAGCATTAACTATGTAACAGAAAATATACATCACCATTTTTTTTCATTAAAATGGCTGGCCAAATGTTTGTAAGGCCAAATCCTCATAAAAACTGAACTGTCACCTACCATGACACCACTAGATCTCATGACTTGGAGTTAAAACATTGCTACTGCCAAAAAGGACAACTTTGGCACCTGGAATTTTGTAAAGGACAAAAAAAGACCCCACAACATTCTAACATAAATACAAAGTAACACAACTTCAAATTAACTTCTGTCTTTAGGAAGAACAAAATTACCCCTCAGAATGTGCATCTCTACCATTTATTATTCTTCCTAAAATACACCACAACCACCTGGAAAGGATACGAGGTCTGCAGTTTCAGGAGCTGACAGAACAACATCTCCAGGTTGCTGTACACGTCGGGAGCGTTGGCTGGTGCTGCAAGGCCAAAGGCCTGGGACTGGGGTGGCCCCACGAAGGGCCAGTGCAGCTGTGTGAGCACCTCCTCAAAGTCACTGCAACACAGGGCAAGCACCTCGTGACGCCAACTTACAGCACCAGGCAAGGACCAGGGAGTCACAGGATGTCTCTTACCTCGTCAACTTGTCCTTAAGGATTTTATGCCAGAATTTAACAGTGGATCTCACAAATGCAAGAAGATGAGAACAGGATGACTCCTGAAGTTTAATATCCACTTCTGCCATGAATGCTAGAGTACTGGCTGCTTCTGGAACATTGTTGGTCATCAGATATTGCTGGATGCTATCACTAAAAAAATAGAGTTAAGGCCAAATATTCATTAAAGACAACAGAAAAGAATCATTTGTATATTGAAAAACAGAGACAAAACTTTCTTGAATCTAAAATATTTTAATGATGGGATAAACTGGGCTACCAGTCTTGGAACATATCTACAGTGCTCAGAAACTTTACCTTAACTCTTCTATTCGAGAAATCCACTTGAGATAGGCCAGGTGTCGCTCAATCTCTTCCACCTGACTGATCAGCACATCGAGATCCTCCATCCATGGCTGAGCTTTCAGTAAGTGGGTATTGATCGAATCAGACATAAGAGTTTCTTCCTCTAGAAGGCGACCCAGAGACTGCTTAGAATCCTCTGCATTCTTTAAGGCATTCTGAATTCTTTTAGGGACTTCTGATGAAACTGTAAGTACCTACATTCACAGAGAAATATTAAGTCTGACATAAAAACACTGCACTGTGCAGAGCAGCGCCATTTGAGATGGAGACTAATACATTTCCTTTAGTATCTTAAATATACTTCATCAGCCATACAGCATATTCAGAAGAATTAGAAAATTAAAAAAAAAGATGCTTACTTGTTCTTCTAACTGCCTTTTGTTTTCAGATAGCTTATCAATCAGGTTGTCCAGCTTCCTCAGGGAATCATAGTCATTCCCAACTTCTCTTTCCACAAATTCAGAAACATAGTATGGGATATCACAATGATCTAGATCCCTAGTGGATTCTTTCTTTCCAACAGCAACGCTTGCCATGTTTTCTTTCTCTGCAATACTGAGTATACAATGTCTAATTAGCCACCACTAAGACAGCACAAACAATTGTTGATCTACTGACAACACAAAACTCCATGAACAGCTGGGCAGTTCAATTTAAACAAAAATAAACTCATGAAATATACTGCTTTAAGTGCTACAATTTGCTGGCTTAAGTCTTAATTGAGATGTGATAAAACCTTGCTCACATGTACAGCTGGTGATTTATTATACATCAATTACAGCAGAGAACTATGTCTGTTAATTTCTTTTTTCCCCAAAAGCACAAAATGTGTTAAATATAGTTCAATATACATATAGTTCCTACATATATAACATAGAAAAGTTAATGAAAAGCATTGGAAAAATATTTTTTGTAAAAGACAAAGGAAGATAACTTTCTGGTTTACTTTTTTACACCATTAAAGGATGTTTCAGAGATACCAAGTGATGGTTGGTGCGTACTTAGCAAAGTATCCTGTGTGGGTCTTACAGTGATTTGGAAAGCAAAACCACAACAAATATTTATTAAAACCCCACACGCAGTATAACAGAAGAGACACATATTTGTGAGAGCTGATCACCTATTCGGCACTATCCCGAGAAAACCTGGTGTTCCACTGTACATGGTCATCCTCTCAAAACATGTAACAATGATGAGTGTTTGGCTAGTTCCATTCTTTACTTTTTTAGAATCACTTCCAAAACAGTATTTAAAAATAAAATCTATACACTTGCACTTTATCTGCTTTAATTAAACTTTAATTCATACCCCTATTAAACTGACAACGGGAGTGAGAAAGTGGCGCAGTTGATGAGCCAGAGTTGGAAGGGCAATAGAGAGCAGCAGGAAGGACAGACTGGGGGGGCTGCTGAGGAAGAAGAGAGTAAAGAAAACAGAGCAAGAAAAAAACCTGTTTGCAGCAGTGACAGCAAAAAATACAGCAGAAAACAACCAACCCAGCGGTGCTCTTTTCTCACTGGGGAAAGGATCGGGACACAGGAGACAGGAGCATCCCTCCCGCTCCCTCCCTGCTCAGCCCCGCGGCTCCGCACCCACCCCGGACACGGGGCCAGGCCCTCCCCGGGATCCACCGAAGGCTCTGCGGGCTCCGGGCGATATCTCTGCTCCTCCTCCTCCTCCCTCGCTCCGGGCGCCGCTCCCCTTCGCAGGCCGGTGCCGCCGGGACGGGACAGCGGACCGTGGGGGTGTCCCGGGTCCAGCCCAGCGGACCCCGGGGGTGTCCCGGGTCCAGCCCTGCAGAGCGCCGGGTGTCCCCGCGCTCCCGGTGCCGCCCCCGCCGCGTCAGCGGTCACGGGGCGCGGGGCGCAGGCGCGGCTCGGCCCCAGCGGGAGCGGGAGGGACCGGACGGGACGGGAGGGAGGGAGGACGGGACGGGAGGGAGGGAGGACGGGACGGGAGGGAGCGGCCGCCGCGCCCCGCAGCATCCGCAGCCCCGGACGGGACACGGCCCCTTCCCGGAGCGCAGCCCTGGGGGGTGTCGTCTAGTCACGCGATTTCAGCAACAGATTGGGTTTATTTGGTGTAGAAGGAGGCTGGGAATGCAAATACATAGTAGTTTTTTCCCCCCTCACCCCCGGCCAGGAATGGGCAGGGAGAAGCAAAAAGGAGGCACCTGCTGTAACACGCCCGGCCTTTCAGGTTAATTTATTTTCAGTACCTGTTCTTTGGTACAGGTATTAGCTGGAAAATACAAGTGTTTTCTCAGTGAAAAGTCCCAACTATTTAAAACAGCTGTACACCTTTATAGCACACAAAAAGCCTTGCTAACAGAATCCTCTGCACTGCATCAGTGCAAATGCTACCAGCAAGAACTCCTGCGATACACGTGTTCATCAGTATCTTAATTTTGTTGTAACTCATCCTCCTCAGCTGTAATACAGTGTATTTGAAGAGACTTCAAGGCATGCTGAACTCAAAACATTCAGTGCTTGCCAAAAGAAAGCAAGCTAAACATTCTGCCAGGTCTGACATTATTATAAGCCCATTTCTAAAGATGCACCCATGTTACAGCTCAAGCAACTTACTCATTCAGTAAAAAGCACCATTCACTAAGATCTATATTATATTACAGCCATTTTGCAAATGACTACTGAAGTTAAAAGCTAGCACTAAAAAAACTTAAAAAAATACAAATCTCTTACTGTCAATCTTTAAAGATTTGTACAGAACATGTAAATAAGAAAACACTTTGTGTATGTTAAAATCAAGTCATCCTGCAGTTCATTCAGCGCAACCAGGTAGTATTCAGTTGTGTCTGGTTCTTTATGCTTGTGTCCATTTTCAAAACTTCTCGAATTGCCATGGTAGCATAAGTGGATGGGGGAAGGGAGAACTCCATCTTCAGTGCCCTGAACTTACCATCTATCATAAGGGAGGAGACACAAAGAAAGTTGTTAAGGGAATATGCAATGCTTATTCTGGATGGCATCTTAATTGGACTAACACCTTCCACAACCAAACCAGCCCATAAAGGAGAACAACCACCACCATCACATTTCTATCTACAAGCCACAGTGAAATTTTGTAAAACAAGTTTTTAAAACATTAGAGTTTTCTTCTTTTATAAAGCAAGCACTTTTTCTTTCAAAACTGAATTCTTAGCCTCTCTTCACTCTTCAGGAAAGCAGTGTCAAAACACCTTGTGACCAGAGTTAAGAATTTGAGTAATCTTTTGTGTTCAGCACAAATAATACAAACTCAAGCCTACAGAAAATTTGTGGCTTAAATTCCACCTTTGTTAGTTGTAGACATTTACTGCTAAGCATGTACTTGATTTTACAGATGCCTGTAAGAAAATGTAACAGTCAATACAAACTGCTGGAAGAATGGCTTGCACCCTTGAGAAAATAAGGGTCCTTATTTAACACCTGGCTTTGGAGATTTTTAATGCCATTGCTTAACAGTCTAGTTAAATGAAAACTCTTCCTTAAAATAGCTGTCAATGTGTAGCAGTTGAAAGCAACAGCCAGCTTCGACTTCTATTTTGCAAACCAGCAAAGATCAACTTACCTGTAGGGAGAACTGGCAGTGGTTTTCCTTCCAGTTTATCCAAATCCGTAGTGAATAATGGGATTTTGGGATCATCATACGCAACAACCTCCCTTTATAATATACATAAGATTTATTAGTGTTATTAGTTTTAATTATTTAGGATGACATATTTTCTATAATGTATATTTATTATAATAGCGTTTATTATTATCTAATTTGGCAGTTACAACTGAAATTGAGTTAGTTTTCTAATAAAATATGACTTCTGATTTTTTGATAGAATAAGGCATTTATGGCACAGTAACTAGTAAAGCTTTGTGTAAAAGACTTCCCTCTGCTTGATGAATATTACAACAAAATTATTTATAAATTGGTGAGAAGTTTCTTTGCATAACTCTGTTTTCCTGTCAGGATTTCCAACTATGCAAGAAGTACTGTTCTTCAAATTAAAGGAAAAATAGCGTCAGCACTAAGAATACTTAGAAGGAGCAAAGCCTTTCAATACAGTCTTCTAAACTTTGAAACAACTTAAACACATTCTACTCTTTCTGCCATTCATTTAATTTCATATGTAACAATGAGGCTGATAAAGTAACTGGGAAGTAGATAAGCTTTATTTTAATCAGCACTGATGTTTCAACTGTATAAACATTTGTATTTTTAACCTCTCTCCTAAATGTTCTATACTTTTTTCTTATGCATCAGTGATTATGCCTTTCTGCACATTTGTACGGTTACCTGTTTAAAAGGCTGCCATGTGACAACTAGGTCGTATCTCTAACAACAGTGATAAGTGATACAAATCTTTCTCGTTGATAGACAGGTAACTGGAGACCAACTTTCTCATAGCAAGAATACAAAAAACCACCTGTTTTGAATATCATCTATCATCATTTCAACATAAAACAAATAATTCAGGCAGGCTCTTGCAAGGAATGAATTAGACAGACATCTTAATACTCCTACATCACAGAATCAGAGGACCAAGGAAGAAATAACAAAGTTTCAAATAACAAAGTTTCAACTTCAGCTGCATTAAAAACATGAGAGAAATGCACAGATTCCTCCCTACCTATGCTTCAGTCTACCCAGACATCCCATGGATCAGTTTCATGTTTTTTTGTGTTTAGTCATCTTACATAAACTGTTTTGTCAATTCAAGTGTAATTTCCTTTACCCTCCTACTCACCAACTGACATTCTGAGGTCGAATGATAATTTTTCTGTATGCTCCAGAAAGTGAGTAATCTCTGATCTTATGCCTCATGTTGTTGATGTCAAGATTGTCAGCTACCAGCATTTCCTTGTAGGCCTCGCCAACTGCAGGAGAGGAAAATACTTGGTAGGACAGCACAGTGTGGCCAATTAAAACAGCCTGTCTTCATGGATCATTCCTTCCCTTGTGTTTAGTAGTTTTCAGCATATATGGAAGAAATGCGACACACAAGTCTAAAATTACTGCAAATCTTATTACCTACAATGTTTGCTTCTACATCCCGATTACTAGAGGCAGTAACTAAGAAAGCATCAAATCAAAATTTCATCTGAGAACATAATTTTTAAAATATTTTATTGCCATTTTATTGCCATGTCATACATGTTTTCCAATTATCTAGACTTAAGCAAGACTGATCTCAAGTATTTGGGAAAAAAATTAAAAATAAAGGGCCACACTACCCATTACACTCTGTAAGAAAAAGCAGCAGAGAGAAACAAGCTGACAATGAAGTACAAGAGCAGTTCAACACAATATAGAGGAAAACGTGTGAATATTGGTCTGGGTAAGCAGGGAACTCATGACTAACCTCAAATATAAGGTTACATACAGTAGCTGAAAGCTAAGCCAGCTACAAAGAGGGAACATACCAACATTGTCCAGGCACATAGCAATGGTGTTAGGAAAGCCAAAGCTCAGCTAGAGTTGAATCAATAACAGACATCGAGAGTAACAAGAGTTAAGCTGCAACATCAGGAATGAAAGAATACAAGGAAAACACTGGCCTGCTGCTACATGGGGCAGCTGGTCTAGTGACAGACATGAAGCTGATGATGTTAATGGCTCTCTTGCCTCAGCCTTGACTAGCAAGGTCTCCCAGGCCTCTCTCTGTTCCTAGAGACGAGGTTCAAGTAAGAGAGGGACTATCAGTAGTGGGAGAAGGTACAGGCTGAGAGAGCTGGCTCATGTCATGGTAAATCTTTCTCCATCATCTTTGAAAGCTTGTGGAAACCTGGGGATGTCCCAGGCAACTGCAGAAAACCAAGTGTTACACTCAAATTCAGAAAGGGCAGGAAGGGTGGATTATCAGTCAGACTCACTGTGGACCCTGTGACAAGTAATGGAGCTAATCTCCTCTGGGCACACGAGTGTGGTTTTAACAAAGGGAGAAAAATTATGAGAAAAACCAACCAACCTTACTGCCTAGAAGGGAAATTTCTATGCCTGTGGATGAGGGCAGAGCAGTGACTGTTGCCTACCTTGCCTTTAGCAAGGCTGTTGCAATGTTCCCATAGCATCCTTGTATCCAAGGTTAGAACATTACAGGGGGTGGACTGCTAGGTCGGCAGGAACTGTCTGGCTCATCAGCTCAAGTGAGAGTCACTACTCTTTTAAGCTGAAGAAGCAGAGTTCCTCAAGGAACTGGGATGTGTCCTGTTAAACACAGTTATCGGCATACGTGGAGGAGGAGCTGGAATTCACCTCATGTTTGTGGACAAAACCAAGCTGGGATGGCATTTGATACATGCAAGGACATGCCATTCAGAGAGACCTAGGCATGCTACAGGAATGGGCCAGGAGGAACCTCATGAAATTTAGCAAGGACAAAGTCCTGTACCTGAGACTGATCAATTCCTTGCAGATTAACTCCTACAGGCTAGGGAACAACTCTGCTGACAGTCATCTGGGATTCCCAGTGGGAAGGAGATTAAACAGAGCACCCTGGCAGCATCAAAAGACTGACAGTAATGTATCAGAGATCTGAAACAGTGTAGTCTTAGTGTTGCATAGATTGAATCTTCCTCTTAAAGCAGACTCATGTTTTCAGATACATCAATTAACAGTCAGACTTACTATTATGCTTTGGATAAATAATGTCAAATCCAGGCAATGGCATCACTACATCATGGATAGTGTAGTTATCAACATCTCCTTCTTCAATATGAACAGCTGTGGCTATGGTCAGGACAGAAAAACGAAGTGTTACCCCTATGGATATCTGTGACAGTTAACATTAGCTAAATTTTATTTCAATCAAAGAGTTCGTTTTAAGTCACTCTGAGAGAGATAAGTACCCTATTACATCCACTTAATAGACAACCTGTCCAAGAAAGGAAGTAACAGCCTTCAAGGCTGTCACAGTTACTGGCAGAATCATAGCCTGTTTTCCAGTGACTCAAAGCTGAATGAAGAAAGGACTGCTGGAGTACCCTTACAGGTGTCAGGCTCACATAAAGGAGAAATACTGGGGGAAATGCCAGAGAAAATCCAAGTTTTAACTGAGTGGAGCTTCTGCTTTACAAGATACTAATGCAATCAAAAACTTGTATGGTTAAAACATTCACAACATCCTTCCACAGTGCTTCGCAGCTTAAGTAGGTCTGAGGTCATTCTTGAGAATAGTCAGTCCTCCACAGTCTCCCTTCCCTACACAGTTATTGGCAAACCAAAGCTCATGGAAGTGTAATACTTAACTTCCAATTCCTTACCCAACGTGATTAAAACAGTCCAACAGCTTCAGATATCAATGGGCCAAAATGGGTGAGAAGCAGTATCAGATAAACAGCTATGTGCCTTGTTTTCCTAGGAATTTTATCAACACAGCACCACTTTGGTTTTACCTCCTTTAAGTACGAGATCTCCTGGTACGGCTCTGAGCCCATATTCTTCTATTCTCTTGCTCACCATATTATTCCACACATAACTCTGGTAGCTATGAATATACATTAAACGATTATTTCTTGGTATCTGGAAAAAAAACAAAGTGAAACACTAGAAAGATGTATTTTTAGTTTTTTCTCACAATATTAACCAAAAAGGCATGTATTTGAAATGTTACCTTATCCAGCAACAAGACTAACACAATTTCTTGATATACAGACTTGATTTTTGTTCATTATTTGGAAAAAGGGTATGTAAAGAAATAATGCTTTTCTATATTTGAAATCTGCACAAAAAGAACTGTGCTTAGATTTAGAAAAACACCTTTTTTTTTGTTCAACAGCTGATCAAACACATGGGGCTATTAAAAAAACTAAATTCATACTCAGCCTCCTGAAATCCAGCTGTGAAAGGCCAGTGTTATTCTAATTATCTTCTTCATAAACAACTAATTATTCCTTGTCTCCTACAATGGGCCCAGTAGTTTGCTGGTGATGAGGTACTTTCTCCACTTGATCTTGATTACAGCACTTGAAAATGACAAGTGAATCCATCACCTCTATACCAGGCTGGTTCATTAGTCCAGTATCAGTCTGATTTATACTTTTAAAGCAACAAAAATAATTGAAATGTAACTTTTGCACAGTTCTCAGATCCACAATACACATTTACTAAGTACAAGGTTATTAAGTATAACTGTATTGCTGCCAACATACCAGGGAGATAGTTGTGTAAGATGGAAAGCTTATTATGCATATATTAATTATAGATGTCATCAGTTACCACGCAGCAGTACTTCAACCAAAGAGGCAGGACAAATGTAAAGATTTTAAACCTAACCTTGTACTCATCAAGCACTTACGAGTCGATTTGAAATTCATTGCAATACCATCAGAAGAATGTTCATTCAAATAAATGCCCCCAGCACTTTTACACTCACTATGCCAAATGCAGAGATTATGTTCTTCATTCCATACTTTAAGAGCCCACGTAGAAGCTGTCCTTCCACGCACCTTTTTACAGGTAGTTTCTTGAGGGCAGCTGCTGGGTCTTTAGTCTTTGCCCATTCTTCTCTGCATTTTACTAAGTATCCCTTTTCAGCTAAAATGAGGACGTGAAATAAAAAGATTTTAACTACGCCAAAAAAGCTTCCATGTCACCTTTTGTTAAAACAGTTGAATAATTAAAAAGTTTCGGCAACAGTAATTACAAAAATGAACAGAATCACGGAAGACTTGAAGTTGGAAGGCTTCACATGGAGTCTGAGCAGATTCTGTATTTCAGGTCCCTTTTCACCCCCACTGCAAGAAACTGCCCAGCAAGGAAACATAACCAGACAAAGTCTGAAGATTTCTTCTCCATTGCTAAACAGTCTCAAGTTTGGCATGTGCAAAGCTGTCCTCACAGATGTCCTTTGAAATTAAGAGAATCAAAATCTAAAAGTGTTTTTCCCGAACATACAATTCTTCAAGGAGAAGAGGCAGAAACATTTGTTGTACCATTTTTCAGTCCTTACCTCCTGGTCGTGGTTTTAATATCAAATCCATTACTTCATTCCAATTGTTCTGTAGAATAGCTCTAAGATTCAAACAGGAAAGTGTATTAAGAACCTACTAAATACAATTTAAGGGGATTTAGACAATTTATTTAAAAAAAGGTAGTGTTTAGACTTAGGCAATATTAAAAGTAGTGCTATTATGCAAGATAACTGCTGAAGCAAATTGAAAAACAAGATCTTTCTTGAATCTAAAATTAAAACTGGTACATGCAATATGCTAGAAAAATGTTTCCAAAAATACATTAAGTTACATGGGGATAAGAATAAAATTTAAAAAAAATAGAGGGAGAATGAAAGCAACATATACCTGCCAATTTGATAAGTAGGAACAGCTGTGGTTCCAAATCTTTGCATTCCATAGTAATTAATGAATCCAATTTCCCTGAGAGAGTGCATTGCTTGCTCTATCTGGTCATCAGTTCCTGTTATGTTTCTAGCATAAAAAAATAAAATGTTATAGACAGATTATTAAGGCCTTATGCTATTTGCTATTTTGTTATACCCAAAATATTAAAGCTTAACATCAATACTATATAGCATATATCAAGTTCAATAGACTCCTACAAGAGGACTTCTGTTCTGTAAATCAAGTTGCACTAATATCACTTACTTATTTAAAGAAAAAAATTCTAACAGAACTATCTTATTACATACTAACATACTACCTGAGAACAACAGTGAAATGGTTCCCTTGGAGTTCTCCTAATTTCAGGGGATGGTTCTTGTAACTGAAATTTCCTAATTTGAAGTTCATCAAACATTTATTCAAATGAGCAAGTCTTTGTGCAGTGATTCTAAAAAGAAACAAACAACAGTGACCAACCTATGCCCAGAAAAGCAGGTAAATACAGAAATGCCAGTATTACAAAACAGAAAGCAGCGAGTCCCGTTTCCCCAATTTTCTACTGTTGCCTTTAAAAATATTTTAATGAAACAGCTGAAAGAAAATAACAGGTAATTCTTATAGCTACTCGTCCAAGAGAAATTTTGTCTTGTGGTAAGGTTTGTTAGCACTGTCTTTTCACATCTGTGTTACAACATCCACTCCAAGAAAACTATGTTGTAATATTGATGCATATTGTACCCCACAAGCTGAACTCTGCTTTATCTGAGTAACTGCTCCATGAATACATTCCAGTTAGCACATAAACACAGAGCTGAGTAAAATTAGCCGCTGTGTACACTTAATGCAGATGAAGGAACACGGAATCCAATCTGTCACCGATATCTGTTGTTTCTGTTGCTAGTATTTTTGGAAGCATACCCTCTTCTTTGCAGCACTGAGCTGTTCTTGGACACTTCTGCTAAAATTTATACCAGGATAGAGAATTTTACGAACTAGCATGGCCGGCATGCTCAGCTCAGAGGGGGCTGATTAACTGGTAATGTCCTCTCTCCTGTGCAGGAGTTGGGTGCTGTGGCACTACTGAAGAGACACCACACATCAATACACTCCCCCCAGTCAATGCTTACAACACACTGGAGCTCCTGGGCATTAACATTAAACCTGATCATATTAAAAAGTAAAGAGAACAGCACCTGAGATGGCTACACCACAGGTTTGGTTAACTGTCATCACCTGCCTTGCAGCAACAAGAATCAAGGGCTTCTCAGGATTCACAAATGAGTATTTCTTTATATATGTGCAAACATATGCACAGACAAAACACTGGGAGGAACAATTCAGTCGTGGATTCCCTCCTTTTAACAAGGAATTGATCAAACTTCTGGCTCTCAAACCATGGAATTCTTCACTTGAGTGTGGTTTTGAAAAAGTTGTCAATAATAGTGCAGGCAGAACATTCCAGCTAGCTGAACCAATAACGTAATGCATGACAGAGACACCTGTCATTCTCAGTTATGGATGTGACACTAAATAAAACTGACCAGAAACCATATCATTTTCTTGGAATATGCCAAAATAGATTTTATTTTCTCTTAGTAGGTGACATCAAGGAGCAGGTTAAAGCAGGAAAAGTTCCGCATAAGTTTCTGCCCCTTCTGGCTACTCACAGATGAGCAAAGGCAGTGGCTTAGCCTTCTCTGGAGCTGTTCAGAGTTCAATGAGAAAGAAAATAGGATTCCAGCTGGAGAAAGGGGGAAACAAAAGTCAGGAAGGAAATGGGACATAATTTTCACCATGTCATTCTGCTTTTCTGCTCTTGCATGGGATCCATGCAGCCAAAGAGCATGTGGACAATCTGTCCCACTGCTTCAGCCAAATACACATGTCCAGCCTATGACACAGAGCACCACTGACTGAAAATACTAAAAATCATTACAGAATAAAAAAGGATTATGGCATCTTCATTAATACTTGTGCTTTAAAAAATCAGGACCTGAATCTGGCATTTGTGTCACTGAGTCTTTAAGGTATTTCATGATATATCCAAGCTACCACAGCAGGAGTGCACAAACTTCAGAGTGCAGTTTTACTTACCTGAGAACAGCAATCTCTTGAACTGTTATAGCTCTTTTATCTTTAGTTCCCATGTAGGAAAATATGTTTGGCTTCACTCTTAAAAGCAACAGTAACAGATATTATGCATATTAAAATAGCAACAGATCAAGTACCATTTTCAGCATGATTACCTAGAATTATTAATCTTCTATATTAAAAATATACATACATTCTCCAGAACGAGGCTACAATTTGACATATATGACATTTGCTAATCTCATCTATGAGTACATAAAACACAGAGAAACTTTTGTTTCAATTATATGTAGACACATTTACTTTTAGTACAAGTGCTTTCAAAATAAGCTTTGAAGTACTTCATTCACTCAATGTACAAATGTATTCAAAGCCACCACCAACTTCATTAAAAGAAATATGTCCACTTCCTTAAACTTCTAACATCTCTGTTTGAATACCATGTGTGCACATTCTGTGTGAGTATGAGAAATTAATTTAAAATCTGATTAATATCTTTCCCTGAGAGGAAGATTTCCTTTCCACTTTCTACTTTACAGCCCATGTTACACAGGGAGTATTTCCAGTTATTCCAGCTATGGGCACCAGGGGGTAGCAGGACTGCCATTACAGTTGTCCCATCTAACTGCTCCTGCCATTCTGTTCTCAAATACAAATACTAAGTAACATACAGGTTAGTCTAAATCACAAACACTTCTTTTTGGACAGGGAGAGTGAAGGGAAAAGGAGGGGAGAAGTAAGGAAGTTTCCCAAGCAGTAGATCACTGAACTGACCCAATTTTAAAATTGCCATCCCTCTGCAATTCACTGTGCTCATGTCACGCCTTGGCAAATCTTTTTGTTTCTGCACTTGATGGGGTGAAAGGAACTAAGCCTGTGTTGCCATGGAGAAATTAATACACGGAACAACAGTTTATCAAGTGTAACTGCTTAGGAACTGATCAGCATATTATCACAATATCTGACAGGCTCATAACACACTTGCATATATTCACAAACTGGATAAAAAAACTGGCTTTTAATTCAGGTTATGCACATTGAGACTTAGAGCTGCCAAGCCTTTCTCAGATAAGCCAACACCAATTGTGGACGTTTTCCACTGAAGCAGCAGAATAGTCTTTTAAATTTCTTAGGCTTAATTTGTTCCATTCTCATCTCCTTAAAAAACCCTCCAGTTTCAAATTTGATATTCTAAAATAACCTATTATTTTAAACACTGCCTACAAATCAGGCAATAGCAATCACTTGTGTTGCCTTTACATAATTCTGAAGCATAACATTTACAGTAACGTGAAACATACAGGGGGAGAGCTACCAGGCTGGCAGAAATAACAGCCTTACCTTAAAAATTTGGATAGGACATTAATAGCATCCATAGTGTCCTTGTTCTCCTTGTACAGCACAAAGTGGCAGTAGCTTCCCCTAGATTTGGGCCAAGAGTGCTTTCTTGGATCTTTAAAAGCAAAGAGGTCAGTGTCATTTTTTTAAAAAAAATAAATTCATGTAATTGCCATTACAGCTACATTTAAAACAAATATGCAAGAGTCAATTTCTGCTAATTTCCATCTGCTTTAAAAAAAATGAAAAGAGTTAATTACTGACAGCAAAAGCTGTAAAGCACAAGTTAAAAAAACCCTCCCCTTCCACTGGGCTGTAAACTTCTCTTTAATCAGTTCTGTCACCTAGAAAATCCTGAATGAAATAGTGACAGTTCCTTTGTCATGAAACTATTTAAAAATATACCCCAGTCATTTAACTGCCATATCACCTGATTAAATTCCTGAAAAACATTATCATTACACTGATTTTGAGCAGTAGAAGCCACTGCACATTTCATCTAGTGCCTTCTATAATTAATAGTTGAGGACTATTGGAGGCCTGCTTGTGGGAAGACTACAATTATTTATAGTATGGACATATTCATTATTTCTGCAGGATTTTTTCTCTGTGTCATGCAAAAGCATGAATTGTATCTCTACAAAAGCCTAAACAAAAGTACACTCCAAAAAATTACTTTAAGGTGACTTATTTTTAAAATCCTATGAGAGAGAAATCTGGCACAGCAGAGACACTAACAAGGCTGATACTGTGCTATGCTTAGAGAAGGCCAGAGGGTGAGACAACTTCAGCTCCCACAGACTAACAACTGATGTATAATTCTGTGCAATTATTTGCTGTTTTCTGAAGAAGGAAGAAAACTGTCAATGATTTATCAAGCTTTTGTTGCACATAAAAACCTCCAGAGATAAAACTTTCCTTTTACAATAATCCACTGTTGATGGTGTTACTGGGAAGGGGGGATTCTCCACAGGTTTAGCAATCAATTTTGAGATGCTTCAGCAACTCTTTGTAAGAACAAAACTACGAATGTGTTTTGTTTAAAGAAGAAGTCCCCTATCTCTTGATAGCCACAAAGCAGACTTTCCTGGATTTGTACAAAAAAGGTGTAAGCATCTTTCATAACAGCAAAAGGTAACTGAAAAAGCCAGCCCTGTTTCAATATCTAAATACCAATGCAGGAAGAGACTTCTTAAGAAATTTTGCTCTTTTTGTACACATTACTTTTATGAAGCTGAGATATCTCACAGAGACGGTAAATACATTTAATTCTTTCTTTTTTTTATTTTTTGAGAAGCTGCCATCCATACACACACTTCTGAAAAAATAGTTTTGGATGCTACAGTGTAAGATACTAAATGCAGAGTTTTCAGTCACTTGGAATTATTGCAACATTTGCCTTGCACCATCAGTTTCTAAGCAAAGCCCTCCTCCTCTGGAGTATTCTAGGACCTGAACTGAGCTGTATGGTCCAAAGCCTGTCAAGAGGCCTCACACTCCTGCTGATCTTCTGAGCCATCACTGCTCTTAAACACAATCAAGGAAAACACTGCATTCGGCAGAAAGAGCAAGGTCCTTCATGAAGATCTTGACAATTGGAAGGGAAGAGAGGAAGACAAAGCTTGATTCACAAGGAAAACCTTCTCCAGCTGGAATGACTCTTTATATTGAACTAATACATCTTGCACACATCATTTCAATATGCTTCAACAAGTGAGCCCTAATCTGGTCTAGACTAAAAGAATTCTATAGATGCTATGAAAACCAATGGGCTCCTCATGCTTTAGGCACCACAGCCATGTGCCTATCCCACAGAGGCTGCAGCTACAGTCCTAATCTTTAACCATTCCTCACCTAGTACTTGAGAGTATTCAACTATGTAGATGGACCAGTGGGACAGTCTGAAGTCCTTACTGCTATGTTTCAGAATCATGTCACGTTTTTGATAGTAGAATTGTAATTCCAAGCACTTTTTTCCATACCCTTTGCTGAAACTTTAGGGCTGCAAGCTCTTTTTTAATATAAAGATGTATGACATATAAAGGTATATAAAGACAGTATTGGCTGAAATAGAGGCTGAAGGGCAAAGGCTTGGCTTACTGAAATCTATGGAAAATTTACCACAGTTGTCAAACAGTACTGTCAAACCTGATTGTTCCCATCACTTATTACTGCCAGACTTTCTCTGCACCAAATGACTACTGCCTATACTGCACTAGGAAAAAGAGGTAGAACAAGCTCAATTCTTGGCTGTTTCAGGGAATTGTTATCACTTATGTGTAGGGATTTTGAAGGAATTGTTACTAGTTTGGCCAGTCCTGTTGTTAGGAGGTCATAACAGTTGGCATTTCATTTTTGCTAGCATGAAATGTCAACATCTCTTACCTGTTGCAGTTCTGACCTCTGTCCCAGTGCAGAGCATAAAGAGCACAAAAGAGTAGCATTTAATTTTTAGACTGTCGAAGGGGTTTTAGAGGTGAACATGCAGGTTTATGGTTATGGGATTGTTTGTGCTTCAGGGAGCATCCAATAGTTAGGTGGTGGATGACAGCAGTTTAGACAGTTATGCAATGGAATCGTGCAGAGGCAAACAGTGAACATATGGAAAGCTTCAACCGGAGATGCAACAAACTTACTTTGTGGACAATGATGAAACAACAGTTCACTGACAATTTAGTAAGACAGTATTTTTAAGTATTTTGGGTGTAAACTTACTACAGACATACAGCAGCTTCTGATTTTACATTTTAGGAAGTATGTTTGGGAACCCTTGACATTATCAACAAAAGTAATCAGATATCTCAGCTACTATTCCAATATTCTACACTTCTGAAATGTTTCTTCCACTGGGAGCCCACTTAGGACTAAGACATGTTTGTGACAGAAAATAAACATAAGATAAATATAATCCTGACTAAAAAGAGCTTGCACTTTTCAATCTTATGTCCATAAGCACTTACACACACTCAATGAAACTGCACACAGCTCCAACATGCACAGGTGCCTGCAGCATCACAGCCTAGGAATCCAGGGTTAAACAGATGATGCTTCTCTGCATCACAAGATGGTGCTCCAGATAATGTTTTAATGTCTCTAGGATTAGAGACACACCACTAAATTCTTTTCAGCATATTTCAAATACTTCAATTCTTTTACACAGTGTCTCTTAAATCAGACCAATCAGCTTAACAACCACTTGGTTGTAAACAATGGTTAAACAGAAGCAGCAGAAGGAAAAGCTGGAGGTAAAACCGTTACAAACCAACAGAGAACAAAACTGGCTGAGGAGAACTTTGTGCTGGTAAGTTACATACTCCATGCATAAAGCATGCAAACATACAGGTTTTCTAAACATGGCTAAGGAAGACACATAAACACATTATAACCAGACCAAGAAAAGTACAACATTCCTATATTTGCTTAGAACAAACCTTAAAAAAATAACCAAATTGAATATGGAGATGATTTTGTTTCCAATTTTAAATTATTCTATCTCCTTATCCTTTCTCCATCTCCTCCATCTTTAAAATGAAAGGGTTAGGTTTACATACTGTCACTTGTAGTAGGTTGAAATGACATAGGAAAGCAATCAATTTAAACCAAACCTTAACACATCCTCTTATATGTGCACAATTCTGCATGTAGATAATCCCCTAAACTTAACAGTAGCAACAGATTTCTAGTAACATTTAAAAATGTACAACATGTTAATTTCTTCCCAGTAACCATACAGTATTTTGCAAGATAAAGGTGGGTAATTCTTCATTTTGAAAATGCTTCATTACTTGGACTATTGCAAAAGAGGAACTGATTTATAATGAATAAAGTCAGTTTTCTGCAAACACAATTAGCCTTGGAAACAGAAGTAGTCCAAGAGATCATGGAAATATACTACATTTATATAAAGCTAACTTTGGGAAAACAAATAGGTGCTTGTCTCTATTCAAGTCATTGAGAATTTTGTCATGAATTTTCAAGACAGTTAAGATTGCACCAACTGTCATTGTAATGTATACATTCCAACTACTCCCACAATGCACCCTTACATATCTAGGTAAGTTCATGAAAGCTACGCTCCAAAAGTTACGAAAATAAAGCCCCTGTTTTGTCTATTCCCACTGAAATAGCAGAAGATGTTCTCCCTTCTGACATGGTTGTCCTGGATTCATTATTTGAAGAGAAAAACAAGTAGAACTTTAAATTTGAAACATTTCTTGTGTTCCTAGTCATTTTAGATGCACAGCATCAGTTGCAATGAGGTAAAAGCAAAGCCAGACAACATTAGAAGGCATGTTCCACTTGAAGTTCTTACTAAGAATTCTTATTTGCAAGATAATTTTAGCATTTACTTTACTGTTATAAACTGCTGTGATACTGAAACTCACTTGCCAGTGCCTTTTTCCCAGCAGCATGATAAGCAATAATGTATTTCTTTCCATCTCGATCTTCTGTTTTAGTCTCCAGTCCTGGAAACAAGGACTTCACAGCCTGATGGATGACTGTTCTTTTCTCCTTGGTGTCTTCGATCACCTGTGAAAATACACACACATGCAGAAACCAAATAAAGTAACACAAAAGGTTTGGGATTAGCTCAGAGTTAAAGTCTGATTGCCTGAAGAAAACCTACCAAAAAACAGTAAATACTGAATAAGTATATTTTTAAAAGTCTGGCCTACTTAAAAATAGTTTGAAAGATAATAAATAACTCTGTTCCAAACTTCAGTCTCAACATCAAAAGAAAATTCTCAAGATTTATTCCCCTCTTCTGCACTTAATAAAATTCTCTCTTCTAAAGAAAATTCTGGCACAACAAAGTTTTTCTATATGATTTAAAGGAAAATAAATTGGCTAGATAAGACTATTTAATGTGGGAATGCTTATTTGAAACTAGTAGATTTAATCCTGCTCATCTCTGCATCCCCAGTTTAGCTCAATAGTTACTCTTCAAGTACCTGGAATATTTGAACACTTAAAAATAACAAGGTTTTAATTTAGTTTTATACCTTCTTATCTTTTCTGTTACAAAAGACCATATTTATCTTCTGTTACATTAAATCACTAGACATTGACCTTGAAAATAGTGTTTTATCAGGACAGATATTTTATTTAAGCCTTCTCATTGTATAAAACAATATTAGAGAGAAGATCAAAACACTGAAAGATCATTTTAACACCATAGGAATTAAAACCTGTATTTAAATTTCTGGGTTCAGTCCCACAAAAATCAAAATTACAACTCACATGCATAAATTTGAGTACATCTGTAATACTTAACAGAATTAAACACTAAACTGGAAACAATTTGGTGTTGCATCAGGTTCACACTGCTCTTACATGTCCTAGAAAGCACATACCTTACACTCCCTATCTCATACTCCCTCTGCCCCCACTCCCAAACTTGACATAATTTATTATTTTACCTCTATGGCAACACTAGTTTCCTTATTCTTAAAAAGCTGGAGCTCCTCCAAACGCTGCTTGTCTTCATCTGACAAAACTGTAAACGTTTCTTCTGATGGGTCCTAAAACATATTTGGGAGGAAAAGAACAAACATCCAATAACGCTCATGGAACACCTTTCTGTATTTAAATGTTCTTGCTCAAGGAGAATTAAGAAGCATAGTCATTACCAAATCTTTACCTCCAAATTTACCTCATCATCCACCGGAACAGAAAAGTCATCTAAGTGGCTCACACGTCCGTCTTTGCCTATTTCATGGACAACAAAGTCCGAGTATCTGATAGAAAAAAACAGGCATTACAGTTGTAATGAAAATAAAACTCCCACAGCACATAAAGTCCTTTCCTAGGAAGCTGTTTGTTAGCATAATTCACTGAAGAATTCTGAATTTACATAATTCAATTCACGTAAAAGAAAGCTATATCTATTCCCACCCCTCAGGATGCCATGAGAACACACATATAAACACAGCAGACTTCTTTGCAGACCACCAAACACCTGCTGTAGTTATTCTGAGGCATTTTCTCACTAGCTTGCAGAGATGAGTAACGTGTATCCTCAATCCCAGTCATTACTGACAATTAAGACTCTACTGCATTGCCAGTGTGAACACAAATGCAACTGCATTGTTTCAAATACCCTGCAGAATGAAGGGCCACTTTTTAGCCACTCTAAAGAAGGCAGAACAAATTCAGCTTTGTTCATACATTCAGTTATAGAGAATGTTGTTCAAATAAAGTCACTCTGAATACTCTATGACAGCAACAAAGAATTTGACATTTTCGATCGAGTCATTTATGTTCTGTAATAAAACCATCTTGACTTTAACAGAGCAGTCTATGTTGCAATTGCTAAATGATTTTTAAGTAGCATTTGCTTGCAACAGGAAAAAAAAATGTTATTCCATGAATGTTGAAAGATAAATAAAACTTCAGCATAGAAACATTTCTACTGTATCTCACCCAAGCCCTTGTTTGCCATCCTTCTGTGCAGCCATACATCATATTGGTAGAATTCTTTCCTGAGTAGTGTTATATGTCCTTTTTCTTATTATTTGCAGCTGTCTAGACATGCTACTGACTAGTACCATAAAAATGCCAGGACTGATTTAATAATAGGTGTTATAAACTAGGTACAAAAAATAACCACAAGCCCACGAATTTTCTACCATCCGTCTACCTCTGTCCAATCAAAACTGGCAGATTTCCCAGAAGATTCAGCACAGACTGTGTTCCCTAGCAAAGGATTATGTTAGCTGTATAATGCTGCACATAAAGATGAAATACATACATAATACGTACCTATTTTATTATGCAAAATGATCTTTATATTAAGCTGGTATTTAAAAACAGGGACTTTTTAGGGTGTAAACAAAGCATTCTTAACTGCTTTGCTAGGTCAGGGAAACAATGATTCTCACTTCAGTGAGTCTTTTTATTTGGTTTCTGTTTTATCCAAAGATGTTCTTTAATTTTAAAAAACAGAAGTTTCATTAAAAAAGCTACTAAAACCCAAACATCTTATTAAATATATAATGTGTGTATATATAACAAATTCCACACCCTGAATTACAGAATTCCCTTTTATGTTTTGCAAATGACATTACAACTGATCAGACAATAATTCAAAGTCTAATGGACCATTTGACAAAAAACACATTTAAACACATTAGCACAAAAATATCAGAGCAAAGCCAAAAAGGACCAAAGAGAGACAGTTTTGATGCTGTTCTCCAGTGCAGGACAGGTATATAAAACCTGTATGATGTTTTATGTATGCTGTAGGCTGCTCCCAGAGAGCAAGCCAAGCAGCAAAGGTCACTGTAATCATGTATTTCTATCCTTCTTCACAGCTCCATTTGACAAGAAAATAAAAATAAACAAAACCAACCCACAATCTAGAAAAGTCTCAAATGTGTCCACACATAATCCAGTTGTACCCTGTGAGTCAGAAAAGGAAAATGGAGAACTACACCTGCATTACACAAGGAATTAATTAATATACATAACAAGACAAAGAGTTACCTCTCTTTTAAGATTCCAGAAAACCCTTTATGAGAGCTAACAAATTTAGTTATGCCAACATCACTTTCTGTCAGTCCATGCTTCATCATGTCTGCAAAGCTCTCTGGATCTCCATCTTCATCACTGTCCTCTAGTTCTTCTTCTTCCTGATCCTCACTTTCCTCATTGGGAGTTACTTCATTTTTCGTGTCCTCGGATTGTTCTGTTACAGTCTCAATACTCTGCCCAGAGTCGTTCCCTGCCTCAGACTTCTCCAAGATCTTCTGTCTTTTAATTTCATCTGCATTAGCCACATCATCCTCAGAGCGAGGACGCTTCAAGGAGATACTATTCATTTCTACAGTTTCCATGTTTAAGGCACAGTGTAGGACAGAAAGCCCTGAGGAAGAAGAAGAATGGTTTATGTCCTGTCTGCTTAAGAGCAATATCAATACATAGTCTCTTCACTCCAAGGACTCTGCCCCCTGCACTGGTTCAGGAAAACCATGAAACTTTCTGAATTTTTAAGTCGGACATCAAGGAAACATTTTGAACAGCTAGAAACAATATGTACCTGGGAAGAGAGAAACAAGGTATTACAGGGACTTAATACCCACCCAAGGCATCACCCATGTGGGCTACAGCAGAGCAGGATCCAATACTACACCGATCATTTATCACCACTGTCACTCTTGCCAGATCTTACCACAGCTGCATCCAGTCCTGTGCACTCACGGACTGCTCTCAACAGCAATTTAGTGCCTAAGAAATTTTTTGTTCCCAGGCCTCCTGTTAAACATGACTGCTTTCAATTATCCCATTTTTTTATCAAGATTCCATCTTGCAAGAGCTGAGAGAGGATAGCTCGAGTCTCCCAAGTCTGAAATCTCACCTCTTCCTTTTCTGTGTTCTTCCAACACACACAATGCCAAACAGAACTTAAGGTGGCAGCAATTCAGCCCAAAAGATAAGAGAGATGAGATACCAAAACCATTGAATGAGTTGGACAAACAAAACAAGGAGGTGAAATGATCTCTGAGAAAAGCATGACTACTCACACTGGTGGAAAAAAGCTCTGACTCTTCCCTGGCAACTTGAGTTGCCACCTCTGTATCAGCACAACCAGCACCTTCAGATCTGAAAAACAGAGAAAGTAAAAACTGAAACCCCGAGAAAGTAATTTTTTTTACTAAAACTGTGTAACATGTATGAAGGCAATAGCTACAGAAACCAGCTGTTCCTCACCCAGGTGTCAGCAGTTGCATAGGAGCAGACACAGTTACTCAGATGGACACATTGATAGCAAATACAATTGTAGAAGTGTTACCAACCCAGTATTGCTATCTAGCAAGCTACAGGAGAGAACTTTGGGTTTATTTCTATGCTCATGAAAGAAAGCTGGAGTCCCTACAATTAGGTGAAGACAGGACCTTTCTTCCAGCATCATCCAACTGGCCTAACTGGGTCATACTGGGCATAAAGTGCAGGTTTTGGTAGCAGAGCAGGAGGCCATCAACTGCCCTGTGCTGGTCACGGCCAGTTGCAGCTGGCTCCATAAACCCATTGCCTGCCATTCCCCAACTCAGCAAATGAGCACATGGTGCCTCTGCTCCAGCTTATTTAAGAAAGTGAGGAGCTGCCAGTGGCAGAAAAATGCAAAAGGAAGCACAGGAGGCTGTGACTGTGCTCTAAAAAAGACAGGGAAGCATGGGAAAGGGGA
This sequence comes from Serilophus lunatus, assembly GCA_013399895.1. Classification (NCBI taxonomy): domain Eukaryota; kingdom Metazoa; phylum Chordata; class Aves; order Passeriformes; family Eurylaimidae; genus Serilophus; species Serilophus lunatus. Next base: position 1,361,131 of record VXBA01003293.1, read on the forward strand.
CAACTGTTGGGGTCACAGTTGGAGAAGCACTCCTGGAAGGCTGTCCACACTGGAGCCAGAACAACCCCGTAGAGACTGTGGCCTGTGGAGGTGCCCATGCTGGGACAGGGACACCCTTGAGAAGCCCATGGAGTTGCCCACATGGGGGGAGCAGAAGAAATGAGAAGGAATGAACGGCAGAAAGAAACCTTTGTGTACCAACCAACCCAACCTCTGGCACTACCATTGCTTTGTCCAAGGGTCAGAGCTTAACCTGAGGGGTTAAGGAGAAAAGGGGAAAACTTCTTTCCTCCCTAAGGGTTTTAGTGGTGGCTTTCTTTGTATCTCCAGCCAATCAGTAATTAAAAGTTTATGTTAACCAGTAATAAATTAAATTCCCCATGTCAAGTCAGTTTTGCCCACAACAGCCAAGTTTCTAAATTAATAGGACTCAACTGTTAGTGAGAAATTAATCAAGGCACAAAGCAGCATTTTAGAGCTACACACATCATCCTGTATTATTTCTCCAGCCACTAGATAGCATATTCTATTTAATTTTAAAGGGTATGTTTTTAAAGGAAGACAGCTGGGTTGAAAACTGACTGTTACCAGTTACCAGTTAGCCAAGGACAACATCATGGCCAGGGCTTTCCCAGATCACAAGCTTAGGGTGAAGAGGCAGGAGCAACTGTTTGAGAAACACTTGAAATGTTAAGAACTTAAAATGGATGCTACCCAAATAAACAAACGAAAGGGAAAAAAGGAGAGACTTATAAAAATAAGTGTGTGTATGTAAGGGCTGAAGAGTGACAAAACACACAGAAAAAAGCATAATAATTGCAAATCAGAAGCTTCAAGCTGAAAGCCTCAATTTTAGTCTGTGCACAAACAGAAGTACATAAAATCCTTCTTTAAAAAGGAACACAAAATAAAATCATAGCCGAGAGAAGCAATTCGGCATCATTCTCAGATTCCTCTCCTATGTACTGAAATTTACAAAGCCGGGTTATAAAGCACTGAAGTGGAAAAGGCTTCTAGATGGCTCGTGAATGTCTTCACACGGTGAACACAACAGTGAAATCACTAGGCACAGTGAAATCCTCTGAGACACCTGCCGAGAGTGGTAACAAGAGAAATCCCATGTTTCTAAAATAAAAATGTATTATCTAGCTATTGAATTCTACAAACTGCTGGAAGAATTCAATATCGGGCACAAATACTCCACATGCAGACCGTTCTCACAGCAGAGGAATGACTCACATACTACAAAGTACTACCCTGTGCCAAACGGCGGCCATAATCTGGGATAATTTGTGCAGGAAAATTATTTGAAGGAGCAAGTTGAAGTGAGCGGGGCACACACTGCCTCACTTATGCAGATCGCTAGTGAGAGGCTCCTATTATTTTCTGACAGCTGCTCAACTGCCTCGGTTCTTTTCCTAACAAACAGGTGTTTCCATAAAAGCCAGAATCTGCATAAGCAGCAACTCCACATCAATTTCAGTGTTTTAGCAGAGGCTGAATTTACAACTGCAAATAAAAGGCTCAGTTCTCCCCCGCAATCGCCGAAAGATCACTCCCGGAGCGGCGGCTGTCAGGCGGGGGGCACGGCACCGAGTAAGCGCCGGAGGGAGCAGCCAGCGCTGGGCACGGAGCGGGCTCCTCATGGGGCGAGGCACGTGGGATTAAAAGGCGACCGAAGAGAGGGCGCGATGATGCAGCAGCAGCGCCCTAAGGCCAACCCTAGAGGCGGGGGCAGCGGGCAGGGAGGGCAGCGGCGCTCGGAGCCCCGCGGGCCGGGCCGCCGCAGCGCTCCGGGCTCCGCGCTCCGCGCCGGAAGGGCCGCGGGCAGCGCCGGGGCAGGAGGGACCGC
>VXBA01003293.1:1363316-1549497 GCA_013399895.1 Serilophus lunatus
CGCCGCCTGGCGGGGTGCGCGGGGCCGGGGCGGAGGAGGGGGCGCCGGGCGGGCGCTGCGCTCGCCCGCGCTTCCGTCAGCGGCGGCCCGGCGGGGCTTCCTGCGCGGCGCCTCGGGGAAGCGGGCAGGAATTTACACAACTGCAACTCTGCGGAAAAAAAAGTTCGATTTCAGAAATACGGCGGTAGCCAAAGCGGGGGAGTCGTGTGCGCGACATGGTGGCTTTCCTGAGCTCCCCTGACATCTGAAACACACTGCGCTAATTGAACGTCAGTCCCAGGACAAGGGCATGTTCCAGTAACATTTCTAAACCTACACTGTATCTATGCAAATCATGCTACCATTTTAAATCTAAATAAAACCAGGCCAGACCTGTGCTATGAGTCTTTTCTGGCATAGTCAGAATGTCATCTATCCTCCTTTCTATTTTAAGCAGTGAGGCAAAGAAGGTATTTTCATTAACTTCAAACTGTAGATTTGCCCTTATTTTTAAGAGCCTTTGTGTCACGTTCTAATCCTGGCCTGCCTCAGACTTCCTCTTTGCCAAGCTATTAACACCAGTATTTAGTGTCTCATACTTTTCGTTCTCTACTTGTATCCACACTCTTCTTACATATGAGACTCACAACTGCCGCGTGTATATGGGTAACTTATTTTCTCATCCCTTGTACTTAACCTTCCTCCTTGGAGCAGAATAAGAAAGTAACACAATGGAGTGCTTTGGTTTGGATTTAAAAAAATCCCAGTTACACATGTATTGCTCCATGAGTAGCTTATAAAAGACCCCATCGAGGACAGAAAAAAAGGAAGGAGCAAAGATTTGTGGCTCTCCTGAGTTCTGAGCAGAGATGGATCCATAGAAATATATTGCTTAAAGCACTAGGGGATCAAAGCTTTGTCTTTATCACAGAACTTTAGTTTACACCCTATCCACCTTCCACACTTGGAATTTAAATAACCTACTAGATATCAGTAAGGGTATCAGGAGTCAGTTTAGTGGATTCGAAATAGCAATAGTCATTAGTGATCAACAAGGCAAATTATGGCTCTTCTGAAGAAAGTAGCATCACTGAGGAAGCCAGAGCTAGGACTACTATTGCCCACCTCCCAAGGCTGTCTGGGTGGTAGGAGCAACACAGAAAGAGCTACGTGTCATTGGAACGTTGCTGTCATCTGGCCAGTTGCTATGGCTCTGGTGTGTTGAAAAGTAGTGCCTTCACCTCTCCCAGGCAAAGACATCCTGCTGAAAATATCTGGCTGAGGGAAACCTTCAGCAAGACTGCTACCATGAATTGGTCCAGCTTTTTTGTCATGCAACTTTTTGCTGCTTCTATCTTGTATGAGAGAACTTCCCTAAAGTACTTACTTTTTCTAAGTCCTACATTCAGTATCTCCCTGTCTACAAAATCCTTGTCAGTAATGAAGTAGCTTGTATGTTACACCTGTGCTTCGTAGGATAATTATCCTTCTGTTAGTTCTCCCTGTTGACTATGTTCATCTGTCATCCATTACGGTCAGCTCAGACAGAATTTAGAGTGGTATGAAGTGCCTCATCCACTGAAGAGCCAGCATTTTGAAGGACCTGCAGGTGCTACCAGAAGGTAAATAGCTAATATAATCATTCCCCTGCATTTCCCGAGTTTTCTAATATATTCAGCAAAGTTTATTACTCCTTTCTCAATACCAGTAAGTCTTCTCTGACACATTAAAGAACTGCTTGCCTGCCTCTGAGAATCTACATTCAAAATCCTTGAGACCATCCTTCTGTGGTTCAGGGGCTAGAAGGATGGAATCTCTAGTTCTGCTTCTGAGATAAAACCGAGCCATTCTGACGTGTTGAGACCATCAATACTTAAAACACAGTTTGCTCAGTCACTTTCTGCTACAGTCTACACCTACGTGGTTTCCAGGTGTGAGCTGGCAAAAGACATGTAGTCATCACCACTTTCTCTTTCCATAATACTGCCCCTTTTACATACAGAACTATAGTGTAAAATATAATAAGAAGATAACAATATGACTGCAACTTTAGCTAGTTTTTTTTTCCCTGTGGTTGGGTTGTATCATTTAAATATTTTTTCAATCTCAATTAAAATGTGAGTATCACATGTTCCCACGGAAACTTTATTTAATGTAACCTAAAAGAAGTTTGTTTTGTGAGAAAAAAATATGACTGACCATAGTTGTGGTCTGTAAAATGTTTATAATGTCTTCCTACTCTCAGGCTTCCCAGGAGGGGAAGTCAGGATAGCACATCCTTGCAGATGGGAGCATAAATCTGGCTAGGAAGAGAAGACAAGTGAGAAGCATGTTGAGTCAGTCTCCTCCAAAGATGGTTGTTGAAAACCCAAAGGTACAAAGTTGAGCTGTTCCCGGTCTGTAGGAAAAAAACTAATAAAATAGAGCAGCAATAACTGCACTCACTCTTTTTCAGTTTTATGCCTCCCAAGGGCACAGATTGTCAGGCAGATTCTTTGTAATTTTACACCCCTTTGCATTAGCTGCACTTAACTAGTCTGATTTTTACCTGTCACTAATAGCACCACAGAGAATTAAAATGAAAGAACTATTAAAAGCCTAACGTATTTCTCATATGTAGGTTGTTTGCATTTCTAATGCTTGTTTTGAAGGCTTTCATGAAGCAAAAAGTGGAGGTGATAATTCATTACCATGCAAAATTTAAAAATACAGTATTATGAAATAGGTGGTTTTTTGAAAACACAGAATTTAAAGCCCAAAGTGAGGAATTTCTGTGAGAAGGTTCTTTGAAGAACGTTGAAAACAGTCCAAAATGAGTCATATAGATTTCCAAAATAATGACAAAAAGGGTTTTCAGAAAACACAAATGATCAAAGTTTAAAGCACTTTAATAGGCCACCACCTTTAAGTTGATTCTTCCCCTTTTCCTTTCACCCATTCTTTTTTCAAATGAAAAGCTGCTTATTTTTCAAGTTCATGTCTAAATCCCCTGGTCAATTAGTTGACAGTAGAAAAAAGGTAGAAAAGCACCTTATCTAGAGTGACAAGGATAGTTTTAGGCAGAGAGGGGTTTTTATGACCAAGTCTGTTTCTCTCTAAAAAATTAATGATATAAAGGTAGTTGTAAACAAATCATCAGCTACTGTGCTCTGTAGGACAAATTTAAATTAAGAATATGTATGGCCATAGAAATTAAGTAAAAGCTTAACCATAGGATTGGGAGGTAACTGTGAAATATATTTTCTTTTTTTTTTACCTTTGTTTTGCTGCTAGGCATTTGACTCAGGGATGTTGTAAAGATTTGCAGCAGTGTAGACAAAACAGGATGTTGTCGCCCACAGATCAAGTATCTGAGTGGCAGCATTCAATTTTTTTGCTAAGAGAAGAAACAAGTATTGCATGAAATATGAATCTGAGCTAGAGGAGTAAATATATAGTTCTTCCCCCATTCACAATTATCTTAGAAGACCTCTAACCTCCAAGGGTGAAAGACTTTTCTGTATTTGTGCATGGGAGGAGGAGAGCAGCTGGGACAGGACAGAGGCTGAAGTGTGAGCTGCCCACAGGGGTGGCTGCTCCCACTGCTCTCACCAGGGCTGCAAAAGAGCCAAGTGTTGCAGAGTGGGACCCTCTCCTGCAGCAAAACTGCTGTTTCACCATGGGAGGAAAAGAGAAAGGCTGCAAAAGGGAAAGAAGTTGAGGTATCCCAGCAGCTCATGCTGCTCGAGTGCTGGCCTGCCGGGTGGCGGAGTGTGTTCTTTATATGCTCGCCTGCCTTGCCTATGCCAGGAATTATTTTAGCTGTCTTTGGTCACTGTTATTGATGTGAAATTTTGTCCCCTGTTAAGCTGCTGGTAAAATGCCTGCTGTCCTCTGTATAACTGGATCTGGCCACTAAAACTATTTAGAAGTCACAACATTCATGTGAAAGATCCACTGTCATATTATGGCAATACTTGGGGTATTTTTTTGTACTCATAGCTCATTCCCTATCATCCATGCAGCAAATCCTGGTACCTGAGTTTGGTTAACATCTAGGAGATAGCCACCTCAGTATATTCATTCTTTACATGCCTAATTCTGCATGAAGTTCACAGACAGTAACATCCAGAATACAGGTAATCCTTCATCTTTCTATCACCCACCTCTTTCCTGCTACCTGGAGATACTGTTGGTCCTTCACTCACATAGAGTTGTTCAAACTGATCAGCACTGCTAAAAATAATCCCTGGTCCTCTTGGCTAATTGACAAAAAGAGCCCATCTGACTTTAGGCTATGGTCCAGAAGCAGTACAGAAAACGTTCATGATGTGAAATAGAAAATAGGTAATAGGAATGTATTCCACCACACCGCCAGATGTGTGCTGTTTCACAGCAGTTTACCTGAGCATTCCCTGGGTCAGGGCATCAGTACCAGGAGCACACAAATAAGTTTCTCCTATGCAGGTGAGGATGAGGGGCAGAATCCTGAACCCTCTCACATCCCTGCTTGGTGGTCAGCTGGGAACATGTAGTATTTCTGCTGCAAGGTTGTCGGAAAATGCATGGAGTAACTACACAAGGTTCAAAGTGTTGAGAGGTAATTCTAAATATAATTTTTAATATTTAGATAACCTCTGAACCTTACAAAGCTTTTCACCAAAATGAGATGTTATATGCAGACTCTTTTGTTAAAAAAAGCATTTACTTCTACAGAAAGGCACCCAAAACCTGTGCTATTTGTGCTACTCTGTTTCTGTGGAAACTGTGTTGGAGTGGAATAGGAAAAAAAATAGGGGGGAGAAAATGAGAGGGGAAGTGTTTTTGGCTGAAGTCCTGTTGGTGAGTCACATTTTGAGCTGGGGTAAGTCAGACAAGCAAGACTTCAATACTGAAGTCAAGGAAGTTTTCTTTCCTCCTCTCCTTAACTTGTGGTGAGGGAGGAGTCTGGTTCAACAGACACCATTCAAAAAGTTACAGAATCGCAGAATATTCTGGGTTGAAAGAGACCAACAAGATCTCTTGCTTAAGCAATTTGTCTGGGTTTTCCCATGAATTTTACTTATATCAGAGGCGATATTTACAGATGTTTTATGCAACAATAATTTTAGTCAATTGGTAATGTTATAGAGTAGCTACCTAAAACAGTAGAGCAAAGTTTGCTCTGAAAGGAGCCTTCCGTTGACAGACAAGTTGCACAGTCACTGCTCTTCTGAAAGGCACCATTGTGTCCTTGAAAGGACAGCCTCTCTTCCAAGACTGAAAGGACACCTTTTCATCTTCCTAGAGCTTCCAACACATCCATGTTTTTAATGAATTGCTATGAAAGATGGACAGCCTTGACTAATAAATCCGGTTCCTTATTTTCTGTTCCCTGTTTCACTGACAGTCATACTGATTTTTCCTAGAATAAAAACCTTTATATAAAATAATATCTAAATTGATATCTTAATATATTGTAATTCTTTTCAGTTGTTCATCAATATTTGCCTGCTACCTGTGGGTGTGGGTCAGGGTAAAAATTCTAACATGGTACAATTGTGATTGATGGCCTTATTCTGTAGAAATAGAAGGTGTGGAGAGAGATCTGTTTCTACCACATACACACACAAAAAATGACCAGGCTGTCATTGCAGTCTGAGGCTCCATGTTGGAGAGCCTGGCATTTTCCTGTACGTGCTGCTACAGAAAACCAAATGGAAATGTGCAGCACATAATATTTTGTCCAAAGTTCAGCAGAGAATTCTGAACTGCTGCTGGAACAGATAAAGCAGTTTGCAAGAATGGAGATTCTGGAGAAAAAGTTAACTAAGAAAATTATATTATCTTTTCAAATTCAGGTATAAGTGTGCACAGACTCAAGAATTTCAGAATAATTTCCCACAGAAAAAAGATAAAGGGAAGGGCTAAACTCGCATGTGCAGCAGTAGTACATTTTCAGGCCTCTGCATGGAGCAATGAACACCGTCTTCATGCTCTGCTGCTGCTTCAGTTTCTTAGTAAGACATTAAAATCTATTCAGGTCTCCTTCTAATCTCTATGCATGGGAGTTAGCAGTCAAATATGAAGAGAGTTCACTGGAACAATTCAGGGAACCCTGCAGCCCTTTCTTTTTGTATGCCTGTAGTGTGTTGCACTGTGCATGAAAGCAGCAGGAAGAGAAAAGAGAAAAAAGCAGAAAAGCAAGTAGCTGGTACGAGGCACTGGTGCTGCCTTCATTCTTTTGTGTTTTCATAAACGACAGCTGAGTTGCAGGTCAATCTAACTTTCCAGTTTTATTTTATTTGTAAGCCATTCTGCATTTTATAACAGTATTTATTGTTTACAGTTGGCAGGCCCGATTGCACTCCTCTTTAGGTTATTCAGGCTTGAGTTTGACAGCTTAAGAAATATCTGTTTGTTGAAGTGCTTACTGCTGTTCACCCATTTGTAGTGAATAGGAAGTTCAGGCCACACAAAGACATTATGGATACAGTCAGAACGTGCCAGAAACACAATACTTTGAAGCAACACTCCATTAACCTAAGTTAGGTAGTGCAGAAAAGTGATCACATTTATATCAATATATGCTTTAGGAGACAAATTAGCCTTTTATGCACTGTAATCCATAAAATTCTCCAGGCACAAAACAGGGCATTAATCAGCAGCTACTTGGCTCTACACACCTCTATACAATAGGATCTAGAGCTGCCCTTTACAAACTGAGAAAGTGCAAAAAACTCTCCCTAGTGCAGTATGGAAGTCCCATTTAAAAATCATGAAAGGTAAGCTGGGTGAACAGCATCCAGAGAAACACTGTGCCTCCCTGCTGCACTGCAGCATCACACAGCAGCCCTATGTGGACCATTTCTGTACAGAGACTTTCCTATGGACAGCACACTCCTCCATAGACAGACTGTTCTTTCACAGGTCTGTTAAGTTATTGTGCTACTGTCAGTCATTGCTGGTCTAAAAATTCCACTCCTTTTCTTGGTGTTACTTTTCCTGTTGCAGAAATACAGTTGACAATAGAGTGGCAATTACAACATGGGTAATCTCATAAAAATACATTGTATTTCCAATGCTTTCCCTCTCAATGACAACCATATAGTCTCATAAATCACCAAAGCTTCTTAACACATTTGAGGCACCCCTCTACACAGCTGTTCAATCACATACTCACTTAGATACCATCAGAAGAGATCCCTTAAAAAAAAAATCCATAGTAAGCGTGTATTGCTACAAAATGCATTTACCTAGTGTGTGAACAGCAGTTGCATCCTCTAGCAGCATACATTCTTTGCCATCGATCTGATACTGAGAAAAAATGCCCTACAATACTGCAGACAGATTTTTAGAAGGATTTTGGTCCAGGTACATTGAGGAAACCTGAATCAGCTCCAGGTAGTTCAACTTAACCAGCTCAGAGTGCTGTACTCAAACTATAAGAATTTAGGTTCAGAATTTTTCATTACTTCTGCAAAAACTGGAACAATTACAAGGGCAAGTAGCTTGAATAACCCCCTGATCAATAACAGTGTATTGATAAAGGGATGCACAGTTTTTCTCAGCAAGATTTGCCATATAAACATACACTCAACAGTCAGCTTGAGTCACTTCATGGCTGCAGATGAAACAATGTGCCTTAAGCAAAATTGCAGCTCAGACTAACAAATCCTTGATTTTCTTTAAAGAACAAGATGTCAAATTCTGATTTGCTGTTTTAAGACTAGATGGTTCACATAAATGATGTAGAGAAGGGTGTACTTTCTGAGCTAAGAATACCCATGAAAAAATCTGTATTTCTTTGACTTCAAATATATTTGGGCTCTGGTAAAAACGTGAACAGACTTTAGACAGTGGGGAGAATGCAGTTCAGCTAGTCCATGAAAGAATAAATGAGAAGATCTGAACTCGGTGCAAATGAAAAAAGTATTAGCTTAAAATCATAACCTTGCAATTTTTCTTGCATCTCTCAATCAGAATCAAGGCATAAGGTTCAATGTCCATTTTAAAATCACTCCTACTCATAAATCACAATATATTCACTAGCTGAAAATACTACGAAGAAGATGCTGACCTCTGAAAGCACTACTGAGTAATAAAATGAATGTAGGTTGGTTTTTGATAAATTTTTGTTCAGTGTTCCCTACTATTCCCACCCATAACGCCATCAAAATATTTTCTCTTTTCTTCCTGTACTTCCTTCCAATACCCTTAGCTGCCTTCTCTATCTCAGAAGCCTTTCTGCCACTATGTAATTCCAGTCATTTTTACATCATTCTAGATGCCACCTTTGCCTTCTGTTTGCCCTCTCCCATCTTGTTGTCTGGGGCACAGTAGAACTTTTGACTCACGGATAAGGATGCAGCAACTCCTGCTGAATAGAGCAGAAGGCTCCTGAATTCTCCTTCCTTTGCAGTCGAGGGACACAGTAATACTGTCTATCCCTAGTATCTTCATACTTTGAGACTTCATAACTGGCAGACTAACCAGCTTCATTTGTAGCTAGACAGATAATTAAAAACATATCAGATAGGGATCAACCCTTCATACAAATCTTGTTTTCTTATAAAATACACTAAGAAAATATTAATGGAAATACTAATTTTATTAAAATCCTTTAATAAAAATTAAAACAGGAGCAAAATAGCAATTAAATTAGCTTTAGGGATGTTTCACATAGATATTTTAATTAGAATATAAGATTTCTTGCACTCAGCAATCACTACAAATAAATTACTTTCCACTTCAGAAAAAAAAAAACCTTAAGAGGTTAAATGAGTTACGAGAAGAATAAGTTACTTAGAGTTAAAATTCTAAGAAGTTAACTAAAAATTTCTGACATTTGCAAATGTTCTGGTGCTAATGTTTCTTGGCATTTTAAAATGACTGTGTTGTGAGCTGAAATATTTATGCAGGGGAGAACAATTTGACATATATCTCTGTCTAGATTCCATACTTCTGGCCCTGCAATAAGATGATTTTCCAATTTAGTTAAATACTACTTGAATAAAAACCTATGTCTGTGGTTAACTGAGTGTTTCCTATTCATTAATCAATGTCTTTTTTTGCTTAGGAAAGATATATAAATGCAGCACAACAACAACACAAAATGTTTGAGATAGCTTTTTAGCAGTTTTCAGGCATTGCAAGTAGAAGATGAGAGTTAGAGTACCATAACATTGTTAATTAAATTAAGCCCTCCTTAAAAAATGAAAGTAGTAAAAACAGAGATGTTTCAAAGTCCAAGTGCTTAAATAAATGGCAGAATTTTTGTTATATACAAACAGAAATTATTCCTTTTTCCAGAGGTGAAGCCTAGAAAGACACCCCTCCCAAAAAATAACTTTAAAGAAATGGGATATTAATGATACAATACTGTAAGAAAAATTAAAAGAATCTGAAATATTTATGCACTTTTGCTGCCTGCATGATTAAGCAGTGATTAAATTAAGGGGCAAAAAAGACTTTTTATATGCAGAGTATTCAACGAACTCATTATTAACCTGAAACAGTCTAAACTTTCTCATGTGCAGTCTAAACTGTAAAGTGTTGTGCTGCACAATGTACCCAAACCGTGGTGCCTTAGTTCCTTCAGCTCAGAGACCAGAGCAGAGCAGAGCACAGCTGCTTTCTGGCTGCGTGCCCAATTCTTATCCCACCTGTCAACACTGGGTGGTGGACAAGGTCAAGCCTGGCTGTAATTCACTTCAGTGTAAGTCTGAGAAATAGCTGAGGATTCTGGGTCCTGGATTTCAGATCGACTCCGTGATCTACTGGCCAATGAGACTGTGATGCATTGCCACATGGCAGAGTCTAATTCAGGGTCTAAGATCATAGATATATTTCTTAGCTCTGCACATCCCGAGAATTAACAAATTTAAGATAATTTAACTAGTTGTCTTGTATTTATCCAATAGCGTAGCCTGCTAATTTTCGAGGTTACTAATTAATTAATTCACTAATTTAGGGCAGAGTAACCACAGATCACCAACGGGCTGCTGCTGTAGTACCCAGACTAGCTCATCTGGAGTTAACACTGACCTGTTTATTCAAGTTGCACCTGGACCTTTGTCTGCAGTGGGCATTTAAAAAAATTCAGGAAGGCATATTTATCACAGACAGCAAAAAAACTAAAATGGCTATGATGAAACTCTGAACAGTTTCTTCTCAGAGAGGAAAAGTTAAGAGTTACACAAGGCCACTGATGTCCAAAAATAGGACAGGAGAGGAAGCATGGCTTATACTTTTATACCTTGAAGTCTCTTCCTCAAAAAGTCCTATTAGGAAATGTTCTTGATGCCTCTTAAGTTTAGTCTTAGCTGCATAGTGAAGCATACAAATTAATTTGGTATCCATTGCACCTATTTTGCAATGTGAACCTGAATCACAGCACTGTGATACCATGCCAGGGTCCTGCATAATTCAAGACAACTTCTATTTTTGTCTATCTGCTTACTTATTTGCCATTTATCTCTTGAGTGTGAGGGACCATTCAGCAGTTTCAGTCCCTATTTTCACATCACTTTCTCCATTTCTGTACAGCTATTTCATTTAAGGAATGCAAAAAGAGACTCTCTGGAACAGTTGTGTTCCAGTATGCTGTGAGCTAGCTGGAGACTTGCACAACCTTCCAGTGGTCCTCTGGGATGAACACATCAAAGAAGATAGTTCTGGATGGCAAACTCCTACAAATAAACACTTCTTGTAAGTTTGAGAATGAAAGAATCAAGAGGGGAGTAAATCAGTGTGAGAAAAAGAAAATGAAGTACACCTCCTTGTCCATTCACATTGGACAGCTTTTGAGGCAGGACTATTTGTCTCAGATTTTAGACTGGGGCGAAAAGGCCTGCAGCAGAGGTAGTGAAGTGATAACAAAGGTATGGCTCACATAGAAACAAAACTGGTGACAGAGCCACCGGGTAAAAAGTCTGTTCTTTGTTATGGATAGAATTACAGCATTATCACAGGATAACCTGTGTAGGTATTCATTAGTGTGGAGGACAGCAGATGGCATAGTATGACTCTTCCTTTGGTCTAGGGCAGGAGCTGTATCATCTCCCATCTCTTTTTCCCCCTTGGGACCCTTATTCTATTGTAAAGAAATAATTTTGTATTTGCAATGTTTGGTCTCTTGTCACTTTTAGTTCACAGGATGCTTTCCAGCCAAAAAGATAAGAATAATTTATTTTTAGCATCAGAATTCAGGGTCCTTTTACTATTCAGCTGTGTATTTTCCCTGTTCCTGCTTGATGAGTCTGAAATATGAGAAAATCGTAGTGGTCAGTGAAAGTGTTGGAGAGAACTCCCTGTTCTACAGCTTACTGTCTCCCTCTATTCACTGGTTCACTCACTGCCCAGCAGGCTACAATAGTCTTCTACCAAATACTGGGGAAAGTTGTTTCTTCTTCCAATCTGGGACCTCCAACTGATTAATATATTCTCATGGCACTGCTGTTTGAAACCATAACTGGTAAACACCTCTTTTATCTGTCAGCCCCAGTCCTTCATCAAGGGCCTCCCTAACCATCACAATTTCTATGTAAGAATGCATTAATATGAAATACTATATGCTCTGTAGACTGGCAGCATGGGATATAGAAAAAAAGAGATTAAATGAAAGCACAGTAAGCACATAAAATATTCATTTAAGGCTTAGCAGGATACAAAGTGTTATAGGGCGACCCTTTTCTGCTTTCTTCTCTCTGTGAGACATACACATTTGGTGAAAAGGACCCTGATCCAGTAACAATTAAAAAGAAGTCCAACAAAACCAAACAGCAAAGATTCAAGGATAGCCCTCTGCAAATAAGCCTCGGACACCACAGTGCCAAATGTGGATCTTGAGTTCTACTGAAAATGAAGCTGGGAAGAAGTGGTTGCCAATACTTTAAAGAACAACTGGAAATTTAGAATACACGTTACAAAATCAAATGCAGTTTCTTGAGCTGCTCTTTCCCCTCTTGTCCAATAAGTCCAACATTTTTACCAGGTTGTATGTGACACAGAAGGGACACATATTTCACACAATCAGGTTCTTCAGCTGTCCAAGCAATGCTGTATTTTAAAGGGTAATAGCAAATCATTTTAACTCCTGAAATGGAAGACCATCTGGACAGATGTCATTCTTTTACACAAGGACCAGTCTGGCTCTAGAGAAAAGGAGAATAGCATGCTGGCAATGCAGACTTCCATTATAAATGAGATTAATTTCACTGCAAATAAGATTTTTGCATATTTTCCTTATTTGCAAGTAGATTACCAGTACAAGTTCAAGCAGTACTTTAATTTGTAACAGGATTCTTGATCTTGAACTATGTACTGTTTTGGGAGAAAGACTGAGCTTTCTTTGAAATTTCGAATAGGGCAGACAAAAATCGTAGACTCCTAGAATTGTTTAGGTTGGAAGAGACTTTTAAGAGCATCAGAACCAACCCTTGATGTTGTAACCAGAAGAGTCTTAGATAAATTGGTATGTGGAGAAATCCATCAACATCATCACATTTCCACTTGGATTTCAGTTACAATTCAAAGGAAGAGACAGAAAAGGCACACTTCTCTCTTGGATTTTCAATGATAGGAGGCATGCTGTGAGTGTGTCGAGTTCACAGTGTCATTTCTTTCTTCTGTGCTCATAGAAATAATCCAGTGCATTGTTCCACTGAATGCAAATAGTGCCCAGCATATTGATAAGCAGGGAGATTTGGATGTATCCAATCAGACGTGTATTCTATCACCGTTGTGCAACTGCTTCTTACCATTCTGCTATTTCTGCTGTTTCCTAAAAATTGTGCTCTTTAAGAATAATGCATAAATTAGGACAGAGGAGGGGATTTTAGGAAATGGTCTACATGCCTATTGTAACTAGTGTTTGAAGGAAATAAAAGCCCTTATTTTCAATACAAGTTAAAGTCAGATATCTGAACAAAGAAGAAATCATTGTCTTACACTGGATTTCTTCCTCACTGGGAACTGAAATAGCTGTAATCCTTTAGTTTTGTGGTTAATCCCTCTCTGTCTCACAGCAGCCCAGCTAGTCAGGCAGTCCAGCTAATAAGGCACTGAGTGTTCTAGAAGATGGGTAAAAATCTTGATGGCTTAGAAGTTACTGTAAATAGATAGACATACTGTGTCAATACAGCTTAACAGTATAGTGATTTTAAAGGCCTGACTTTAGTAAATTAGTGTAATGAAGACATACTCTTTGGTAACAATATTTACATTCTTTATGTTTTTTATAACAGTTTGCAGCTCTGAAGGCAAAATCATGTGAATATTTCCTACCACAGTCATTTGTGTTACTACAATGAATGACAAAGTGGGCGTAAAACATGATTAAATCAAACCCAAAAAATCAAGCCCACGGAATTAATTTCTAAGAAACAATGCACGAGGCCAAATCGCAATAGATTAATTCTCTGTGCTTTGAATGAACACTGCTGACTGTTTATTCTATTTTCACTGTGATTTGATGTTACACATCTTGGTAGGAGCACAGGGAATTTCCCATGCCTAGAGGTGGATAATCAAGTCTTTATTCAGTTCTTTGAAAGTAATGAGGTTAATTTCTGAGTGTTCTTTGTGAAGGCTAAAAAGTCAAGACATTTCTGCTTTTATTTTAACAATTAACTGTAGCGTTTTCTGCCTCTGAAAAAATCACGTTGTTGTTTTACATGGTATAGATATGTTGTATTCATATCCCCATAGAATGAAAATGAATGGCTAGTTCACACATGTTATGAATCAGGCTGATAGTGCCTATAACTATTGAAGCTGGCTGACATTTCACTTTGTAAGATCCAGTTACTGTTAACTTTGTAAAACTTTAATCATATGGGATGAAATATCCTGTGCTCAGTCATGAAATAATTAATACTTTTTAAAGAATGCTGTTTTGATAATATGAAAAGAATCCTGAGACACTTCTTGGAAATGCCCCACTAACAGAGTAGTTCCTTGGATCCGGTATGTAGTCAAGACTAATTAAGCAAAAGAGGCAGTGTTCCGTGCCCTAATGGCAAACAATAGTGTACTGATAACTGTAGCTGCTAATGCATGTTGCCTGTGTAACTAAGCAATCCTTTACCAAATGGTTGCTTCCTACAAAACAGGACAAGCTTACTCTGCTGTCAAGATGAAGCTCTGGAAATATACCCAGACAAACTTGTTCGGCCAGTCCTTCTTTAGTGGCCATTCCCCTCACAGAAGTTTATTTCAGAACGCATTGTAATCTGAAAGTTTGTAAAGGAGCACTGGTCTTTGCTGAGATGCAGTAGGGTAATGACTGTTAATTTCCCAGAAAGGTGTTGGCGAGGGCGTTGTAGCAATGTCACACTGAAGGATGTGTGAAGAAAGGACATTTGGGGTACTACTGACATAGCATGGCATCATCCTACTAGTCAGCTGGTGTCTGATTTTTCTGAAGGCTGTGAAAACATCTTGTATCAAGTAAAAGTACAGGGGAGGCTATGGAGAAGAAAGAAGCTTTAGTCTTCTAGAGAAAATGAGTCCATTGCTCCCGCTTACATTAAGCTTGAGCTTACAGTTCGTCCCTTCTCATTTTCATTGTGGTTACTGTTTGTGTAGCCCAAGTCAAGAGAAAAGGAAACAGGGTGAGCCCAGCATCTGAATTTTAATGTATTCTCATCTAACTAGTTGGCAATCTCTACTTTCGAGTACAAGGCTGAGATTTCATAGAAAGAGGCCTTAATATCAAAGAAGTGCCACTGAAATCCCTATGAAAATCTGCTTAAATTTGTCCAAATTACGAGACTTTGTAAAACAGCATGCACATGTTGAAGACGTGAGAGTTTAATACTAAAGTCTCCAAATATTACATGCTTACTTAGCAGATAAATCTCTCACATGCATGACCAGACTGCACAGCTGCCATTCAGAAGGAAATAGTAGGACTGAGTCCAAAACACTGCTGCATGACTGCTGAAAACCCTTCCCTATAATTGCTTGTGCTGAGTTTGATCAGGAAACAGAAAGCAGTTGCTAATCTTTCAGTGATCCTCTCTTCTCTTGCTGACCTTTAATCAGCATGAAGGAAGAAACCATCCAATTTAAACAGGATAAAAATAAGGCAATAGAATTGAAAAAGGAGATGATGGAGACGAAGATGAGAAGAACAGGTTGGGTAAAGAGCTGGGAACCAGGAAAGTAGGCTAATGAAGAAATTTAAGACAAGGACCCAGGAAACTGGGGGAAGTTTAATTGAAGGGGTGTTTGGGAGCCTGCTGGAAGTAATAGGGGAAGCTAAAATGAGTCACTCTGAAAATATGAGTACTTCAACACTAGAACAAATATTTTCATAAAAATATTGCCACAGTCTGTTTTATCCTTTTTCAGATCTAAGTCATGCCAGTTCATTGCCTATTTTAGATTACATACAATACATATCTGGGTTGATGCAGCTATTTCTGGGCATAGGTGAGTCTTTAATTTCATGTCAAATTGGTGTTAAACCGGTCTGCTTTGTCCTTTATGTCTTTCTTCTTTTATTAGTAACCCAAATTAACTTGATAAACAAGAGCTTTCTACCAATGTAAACTCTGTTCAGCTGGCATGCACTGTACCGTTTTATAGATGAGGAAGATGAGTCAGGTGAGCCACGTGATTTGCTTTAGGAAGAGCACAATGAATCTGTGAATGAGCCAGGAATCTAAACTCAGGAATTTTTGACCTCCTGAGTTTTTTTGGAAATCCCAACTCGTGTTTCCTGCTATATTTTCTTGTTACACTATCAAGATAACAAGCCTACTTTTTTTGTTTTTTTGGTTATTCTCAAGCACTGATGAGCCAACAATCTTGACCTTACATGCAAACCCAACTTCTTACTCTTTCTTAATACTTCCTATCTGGAAGTGTGTCGTCTGTGTTGCTCAAAACCAAGCTGAGAATTGTCCTCTTTGGTTTGTTTACATACTAGAGGAGGACAAAACCCACATTGGGTGGTGACAAAAAATTCTTTAAGTGAAAAGATAAGGACAGACTGATTGTTTGTATGCCTAAGGCAGTGTATCATACTTAAAGAAACCAGGAATGGGGGTGGGAACTCAAGAAAAAAGAGACAATCGTGAAAGGATGAGAAGTCTGGACTTGCATATTAATGAAGAGTCTTCTCTAATTGGGAATTTCCTTTCACTACATTTTTCTTTTTCATTTTTCTACCTCCTATTTTTTTTTTTTTTTTTCTTTCTCTGCCTTATCTGTTATTTCACATTTGTTTCTTTCTGTGCAAGAGCAACATGAAGTTGGCTCATATCCTGATTTCTGAGAAGTGCAGTCCGGAGACCATGCTACCAAACAGTGGGAACAGTGCTGAAAGGAATTAGTACAGGAACCAGTGCAAAGTTTTCTGACATCCCTCTGCTGACTGAAGAATTTTGAATTATTCTCAGAAGGATGACAGTATCTTGTTTGCAGGATTGCTGCTAGGTAGCTTTTTATTCTGAACAAATTGAAAAGTTAATATGGTCTTGTGTAAAGGGCATATTTCAGAGCTAGGTCAAAAGGAAGCAAACCAAACATCTGTGGGGTATCAAATGACTGGTCCAAAGTATATTACAAACAGGCAAAAGTACCATCCCATAATATGAAGTGTAATTCTACTTCTCTCCTGATATTTGCACCTAAGTTCACCTAAATCCTCTATTGTCCCTCCTTCCCGTGTAGGTCATGTCATCTGAATCTCACAGTGCCCTTCCCCTGGGTGAATGAGTTGTGTGGTAATCCTTCAAGAGAACAGACACCTGTTCCCATGTGGTGTTACGAGAGACATAGACAGAATCAGATACATTCTGCCTCAGTCCGCCTTTATGTTGTACACTGATTTTACAAATGCAGCCTTTTGCTATTTGGTCTGTGTTCTCTCTTGACTCATCATTTCCCTTTGAAAAAGTGAAGCAACACAAAAGAAGACATAAATTTAAATAAAGATGGAGAATTTCACTGAAATGAGTGGATTCAAATAATCAGGGTGGTTCCAGTCTTAACAACCACACACCTGAAATTAGTTCTGTATTTTTTTTAAAAAATTTAACTTACTGTTCGCATTCTCAGGGAGTTATTCTCTTGAGTTTGAGAAGTAAGGTGTTGGCTTTTGTGGTTTTGTTTGTTTGATGTCTTTTTTCGGTTGGTTGGGTTTTTTTCTGAAAAACATCTAGCCTCTACTGACCTTAATTTACTCTCCAGTCAGTTAATTGCACATGGTAAACCTCTGTACATACAGTGTCTCAGTGGTTTTTTTACACTTCTGCATGAGCATGCTCTGAGTGACTCTTTGCAGGGTAGGGAGGAAGAAAACAGCAAAACCTTGGAAGAATACAGTCCCAAGATATGGGTGCGTTAGAACTGAATGAAATTGAGTGTGTAGTATACACCCACCTTGTCCCAACATAATTCCTTCTCTGTATGCCAGCAGACTGTTCTCTTGCCCTGATTATGATGCTGGCATTATGCTCATGAGGGAAATTCCTTCCTGACTCCAGATCTGTTGAATTTATAATCCTGTTGATGTAAGCAAAGCTCCCTGTACATCCAAGACCTAATTGTCCAATCAGTTCTACATATAAACAAACCTCTTGTTGAAGTAAATGGAATTGTACATGAACAGCTGAAAAGATGATCAGGACGCTGGTATGGTTTCTGCTCTAGAGCCATAGCTACAAAGTAACTTTAAGCCAGCACTGACATGCCAAATTAAAAAGCAGACCCGCTGTGTCTCCATGACCAGCTGCTTGTCTCTGTCATTCTCTGCACAGGAACAAGTATTCACTCAGGGCCACAACTTAACCAATGAAGTTAAAATTAGCCTGGAAACAATGAGTAAATACATAATCTTTTTTTTTAAACACTCAACTATTATTAATTTTCATACATCTGAACTTTCTCAGCAGAAAGCCTTCAAAATTTCAGTGCAGTCTTCTGTTGCCTAACCTATCACACTGAACTATCATTAAAAGACTAACCACAACAAGGGAGAAATGTAACATGCCAACATTACACATTACTGCTTTTGGCTTATATTGAAAGTAATTTTTTTTCCTGTGTTCGTTTTTGACGGAGGATGGGGCACAGAAAATGTTTTCTTTTAGAAATGCAGCTGGAATGCCTCATGAGAGCTGCAGTTTAGAAACTTCATGGTCCTATTGTTTTCTGTTCACCAGGCTCTCTAGTCAGACAAAAAAGGTATTATACAGTGTAGTGCCTCTTCTTTGGCTTGTCTAGCTTCATCTTTCTGTTGCTCTCGCACTCCTAAGCTGAACTAACCAGAAGCAGGGATTCAATTTTCCATCTAGTTGAAATCTCAATAATCCAATTACTTAAGACCAGCAATTACTGCTCGTTCCCTTCACTCTCATAATGCCTTGACTGCAGCTGCTTTTAGATCTTCATCCTTATGGATTCTTCGTGTTCCCATTTAGGGAGGCAGTTCTGCCTCAAAATTTCATGACTGTTCCCTCTTGTCTTTCAGTTACTATGCCTTGCAATTCCAATCCCATGTGAAGATAAGCAAGAAAAGCCTCACACTCATACTAGAGTTTTGGATATGACACAGATAATAATCTGCACCAGGCGTCAAGTTATAGATGGCACAAAATTTCAGTGATAAGGCCATTAAGCATCGCCCCTTGCTGTGCACTGCACAAGTAAAAGGGACGGTGTTCAGCGGGTCAGTACTAGGCCAAATCCGAGGAGCGCCTGGTTCCATGGACAACAAGACGCCGTTGGCAGGAAAAAAAACAGTTGCCAAGAGTTGTTCTGTCACAATCAAGCAAGTTAGTGAGAATCAGAATTAAGGGAATCTAATTTCCCAGGATTTAGCCACGAGGCTAATTGGTTCTGGCATCTCAACCCACACAGGTCTCGGGACAGGCTAAAGCTGATCCCGCCCCAGCTGCTGCCGAGGAGGCAGCTCGGCACCTCCCTGCTCTGTCCGCGGCCGCTGCTCCCGACGCGGCACAGCGGCAGGGCGGACCGCTTCGCTCCTGCGACCACAGCGCAAAACTCGCCGAAATCCAGTTCCATTTCGCTCCGCAGCCCGGCAACAAACCCCGCTCTCCCTCTCTCGGCGGCCGCCGCGGCCCCCGCCCCAGCTGCTGCCGAGGAGGCAGCTCGGCCCCTCCCTGCTCTGTCCGCGGCCGCTGCTCCCGACGCGGCACAGCGGCAGGGCGGACCGCTTCGCTCCTGCGACCACAGCGCAAAACTCGCCGAAATCCAGTTCCATTTCNCCGGGCGAGCCGGGGAGCGTCGCGCCCGCCGATCAGCGCAGGGCGCGGGGCGATGAACTCGCGCAAAGGTACCGCACTGAGCCGGGCGGGCGGGAGGGAGGGAGCGGGAGGAGCTGCGCGGCCGCCGCCGCCGCCGCTCACGCCGGCTCCCGGCTGTTCTGTTCTCCCGGCAGTGCTGGCCCTGCAGGCCCGCAGGCGGCGGCCCAAGCAGTCCGCGGCGGCCGGCAGGAGGGACAAGCACCCGCCGCCCCACAAAAAGTGAGTACGGGGACCCCCGACTCGCCGGGATGGAGCCTCCCCCCGGACCCCTCCGTTGCCTGTCCGCCCTTCGCGCCTCTCTCCCGCCGCCCCATAACGCCCGTGCGGGCGGTCCCGGCCCCGCTCGCTCTGCCCCGAGGGGCACAGCCGGGCCCTCCGCCGGGGGTGTCGCCGCGGCCCCTCGGGGACCGTCCCCAGCCCGGGCGCGGGGCTCAGCATCCTTCGGGTGGGAACCGGGCGCTCCGGCTCCGAGAAGCCCCGCTTTGTCGGGGATCTTGGTCTGCACAGCCCTCGTGTTCCTCCTGGTCCTCTCTCCAATTCTCTCATCTTCGTGGTCTTCTTTCCCTATAGTTTCTGTCCCGAGGTTTCTTTCTGGTGGCGTTGTCCCATCTGTAGGCAGTCTTTTTCTCATCCTGCTCGGTACCATCTGGTTATTTCCCCTTCCCAGATGTGTCTAATTGCCGACGACAGAAATCATAGTCTGTTTCTCCCTCGTTGTCTTCTGCTATCCCTTCATGTTCTTGTCACTGTCCAGTGGATCTTTCCTCATTCTCGTGATACCTGTTTTCACTGAACCATGCTTCCATCGCTGTAGTCTTTACACTTTACTCTTTCCTGAGATAATGCGGCTTTGGATTATTTCATTTTTTATTACATGTTTGTGTCACTAACTTTCACTGTGTTTGGGTCAGTGGGATTTTATTGATGACTTGCCAAGTTGCCAATGGACTTGTCTCTGGTTTTGTTGCTTGGGGATCCAGTGTACCTGCTTTAGTCTGGCAAGGAAACGTGTGTCCTGATGTCACTCATTCCCCTCTCCTAATCCCTAGAACTGGGAAGTGAGGTGTGGTGGATGGATGGATGGAGATACATGTGTGTCTGTGGTGGGGTAGGGATGCTGCTATGATATGCTCTGATGAATAAGGCAATTGATTCAAGAGGCAAGGTTTTTATGACTCTATTAGAGCAAATAATAGTGCATCTGTGACCACTGAGTGTTTAGAGTTTTTTTGTAGTTATGATAAATGGGCTTTTTATTTCACTGTTTTAGATGGGTAAAGATAACATAAAATGAGGTTCTGGTGCAGTGGTGATCAGATTTGACAGCAAACTCTTGTTCACATCCTGTTCCACTGCTGCTATTTCCTCCTGCGTTGTAGAAAAGAAACATAAAGCTGCATTTTGCTTTCAGTTGTTTTAATTTAAAGTTATTGCAATGGAAACAAATTTTATGTGCAATATATGTAGTTATTTATTCCCTTATTTCCAAAAGGTTTTCAGAAACTCAATTTGTAATATTACGTGGGTTTGTTTTGGTACTTTGAAAATGGAAATAGGTTAAGTTTCATTGTAACTCTAGGTTCAGAATTATTTTTGTAGCTTTCAGTTAAGTCTTAACCACAAAGTTTATTAATAAACTTTTGTTCTGCTTAGGTAATAGAGTGTTTAATGCACTTCTTAGTGGGGCTGCTTTCGGATGTCTTGCTGAATGAGTTTGTTAAAAGTTTGCTTTCACAGACCCCTAATAAGCACAGAACTGGTACTCTTAGTGTTTGTTAAAGAAATTGGCTACTGTTAAGTCAGGGTGCACGGTCAGTAGCTGGCCACTTGCCCTACTGAGTCTGCACTTCCAGATGCAGTGCCCCAATCTGTTCAGTTGCCTCGTGAAACAAGTGGTTTTGCTGCAGTAGACAAGAGCCATCACTTCTTTTCTGCTGTGTGTGTTTTCTTTTCAAACCCTTTTATGCTGTGGAGACCTCTGACTCTTTCTTATGCTTCTTTATGAAAGCAAAACTCCTTTCAATTTTTTAAATCTCCTTGCAGATGACTAAATAGTTGAGGCCCCTAAAGTAAAGTCAGCACTGGACATCATTTCAGAAGACAATGTCAGCAAAAGTATCTCTTTTATCCTGTTCCTAGCCTTGATTTAAATTCAACTGCTGCAGCATATACTTGTGGTTTAGAGCCATATGGTGTCTGTGATGCACATCAAATGTACAGTAGCTACAAGTGAAAATGTTTTATAGTGCAATTTCTCTGTAGTGAACTTGTTCACTACATGAAAATTGTGACTTATTTTTGAATCCAAAGCTCTTTTCTTTTCTGTTTTTTTTTTTTTTTTTTAAACTGTGGTTCTTGGGAAGACTCTTCTCTGCCAGGTCACAGCTTTATGGAGCAACTTCTATTGTTGCTGGTAACAATGTGTTTCAAAGGAACTGCAGGATTCCTCTTGTAGAATTGGCTAGGAGAGTTATATTGTATTGTAACTTACTTGCAAGCTTTTGTTTGAGGAGTAATAAGATGATGACACAAGAAGAAGAAAAAATTACAGTGATCTTTAACACTGGATAGCTTTTTGTCTGTAATGACCTTAATTGCTAAAGAAGGCCGTGAGATTGGTCCTGTAACTACTCAGCATTGACCCCCTGAATCAATGGTAGATGAGAACTGGTGGAGGTGAATCTGTATTTTTTGTGTAATAGGGTGGAAAAATAAGAAAGCACAAGGTAAGTGTTGCATTCTGAAGAGAAAGCACTTTCTCTTAAATGAGGACAGTATCTGTAATTGCATGTAATAATAAACTATTTGGTATGGCCTTACTTTGAATTCAAACATCCAAATAGCTCACTGTATTAAGATAACAGTTAGCACTTGATTTTTGGTTGTAATGGATGGACTTGAGTGTGGTGTGTGCAAGCTACTTCTGTTTTTGAGTTGGACAGAAGGTTAACCAAAATGGTTAGTTTGGATCCTCTGGGAATTATTTCTCGTTGGAGATGTGCACTGAGGGAGATGGGCGAAGGAGCTTTTTTGACAGATGCCTGAGTCTGCTCAGAGATAAATTTGCTTACAGAGAGACAAGTCTGTTTACTGTCCTTTACTTAGCACTAACAGATGGCCTCAGGTATGTCTACCTTTTGGATTCAGCAGAATGGTAGGCTCTTCTTTTTATTCAGACCAGTGCTGGCTTCAACTGGAGCCAGCTTTTGTCTTGGATTTTTTTTTTTTTTTTTGCTTGACCTTATTTCTAAGTGAATATGATGAAAAACAAGTGAAGAGAGTTGTCATCTTTAACACATTAGCTGTACGTTTTTATCCAAAGTTAAAAGAAAGCGTTTTGTAAGTAAAAAAACCCAGATGATGTTGTGTGGACCTATGGAGAGAGGATTGTGTGTTGAGTGCTTTCAGAATTCAGTTTTCTGGTTAGAGTATGTGTTTTGGTTTTGTCTTTCAGCAGTACTTCAGAACAGGTGATGGAGACCACGTGGTGAAGAGTGTCTGTGTTAGATAACATGGGAAGTGCCAGATTTCTGTGCTGGGCACTTCCATACTTCTGACTTCTTGGACCCATGAGTATTGTACAGTTATCACGGTTTTGGATACGTGAGGTTACTATGGAATCTTAAATGTGTGAAAATCATTCACTGCTTTGTTTGTTAGTGTTTCTCTACCACAGTGTTGTTCAGCCTCTTTCAATGAAGTTTTTTTTCATAAAAGCAGTGTCTGTTAAGCAGTTCCTGTGCCCGTGGCTATTGACTGAATGTATTCTGTTCACTGACCAAAGGCTACAGGTATACCTGTTGAGCTTTTTATATGAGAATGACCATAAACTGTCTGTCTGAGGTGGTCTTGGATTTTTGTATTTGCCCCTGAATTGTAATCTGTATGAGGTTGGTTGTTTGTGGTTTTTTGTTTGTATAGAACACAAAATTTTGCCAATATGTAATGAAAGCAAATGAAGTGGCCTCAGTTCTCTGCAGAAGAAAGGGATAGGACTGTTAAAAATGCAAATGTAACTCTATAGCAGTTGTTGTCATAATTCCCTTAGTTCCCTTTTATTACTAGTTGCTTCTGTTACGATTCTACCAGACTCTTTCCCTTGTTATCTAGCCTATATTTTCATAATCAATAACTAATTATATTCTAATTGCCTACAGAGACTGTGGGAATGGCCCCTGTTTTACTTGGCTGTTTAAAAAAAATTTAAAAATCATCTATTAATATTTGAAGGAACAAAAACATTCTCTTTACCTGTCATTTCAGTTCCCAGTATTCGTATCTTTAAAGTACTGTGGATCTCATACATTTGAAGAGAAAACCTTTCCTTCCTGGTTTTCCTAGCAACGCCGGTTTTGCATTTTCTATGTACTGCTTTTATTTTAGGCTACCCACTTGGAAATCCTATGATTAAGATAGTGTGTGTGTCTAAATGCCACATACTCTGGTTTTGTCCAGCAAAGCAGCTGTCTGACTTTTGACTTTTGTATTGATGTCCTGCATAATGAAGTCATGTTCTGCTAGGGAAGCCTCTTTGAGTGTTAATGCTATGGGAATCTTATCTTGAGCTTAATGGTTAAAGGCAAACTGCTGACTAGACCCTGGTGAAATAATGCTTCTTGACAGTATTGGTGCCTCACTGTTTTTTGCTCAACTGAAGCTAGTCGATGAAAAGTCAATAATTTGAATGTAGGAGATTAAAAGAATCAAGGGCTTCAGTTGCCTTGAGCTATTGTCAATGCTTAGTTTGCAGTTTTCTAAAATGGAAGGGAGAATTCTGTAGTTAGAGGTCAATTATATTTTCCTATCCCTGAGGACAAAAAATTAGTATCTCTGTTCTTGTGGCACTGATAAAGGTCACAACTGCCCAACAACAGTATCTGTACCTTAAATTCTGATATTAATATCAATTGTTTATTACTTTTCAAACTGATTAAAAATTATATTGGTTTTGTGTTTGTGTTTCTAAAGAAAAGTCTCTTGGGACATCTTTTTTCCTTTTGCATTGATTTGTTTTGTCTAATCTCACCTCTCCAATAATTTCTCAGTTTAATAACTGAGAAATAATTAATATTTGTCTCCTGCTTGCTATCTTCCTGTTATTGATCACCTGCATGTGATGTTGGTCCTTCATCACAGACTGAGAAGCATATCTTTGTACCAAGTCATTCCAGAAGAGGTTCTTAGGTAGCTGCATGAAGCCTGGACATGGGTACGATGGAAGTGCTGTTTCTGCAGACTGGTTGCATGAAAGGTCACTGTAAGCGCATAATTCAGGGGGATCTTGGAGAGAGAAGGTACAGTCAGTAGAGCAGAGTGGTTATGAGAGAAACAATTCCAAAATCCTTACTTTGGTTGAGCTTCATCCTGCTGAGAGGTGGGCAATTACACTGGCTGAAGTGCATTAAGGCAGCTGGTTTTATTCCTTTCTCCTGCCAGAGTCTAAGTACTCAGTGGTCAATTATCACATTTGGTGAGAGATAGTTGGGCAGTTTGAGGTCATGTAGAAACCAAACAGTAGAACACTGAATCCTAGTGGGAAAAAAAGCTTAAGTTATTAAAATCCAAGAAGAAACTAATTAAAAGAATGCTACTTAAGTGCAGTTGAGGCTTTAATTAAGGTTTTTGACTAAAATGTAATAAATAAACTTCATTTTTAATGACTATTTTAATATTTGAAAACTAATTTTTAAAATAAATTCTCTTTCTCTGTATACTGGTTTTTATTTATGGTCGTGTTGCATAGTTCACATATTGACATTTCAAAAAAGATGATGTAGAGCTAGAAATTGCTCAGAGAAGGAGGTAGTAAAGGTGATTGAGGATATTGGCAGCTTGATTTATAAGTAGTGCTTTTCAGGTATGGAAGGGTGGTTAAAGCTGCATTTAAACATGTTGGAAAAATTATTACAGGTACAGAAAGGGAAGAGAAAATAACTTGTGTTTATTCAGTACAAACAATGGTATCCAAACAGTGAAAAAAACCCCAAACCCAAACCTTATTTTTGTACAGTACAAATGACTGAACGTGGCTTTGCCACTTAGAAGCCAAGTTATAAGTGGGTTTAGGGTTCTTTAAGAAGGGTAAGACTGGACACTAGAATAATTAGTATTTTTTAAATTGGCTACTGTCAGTGCAATTTGATTTTTCTAAGCCTTGTCAAGTAGGTTACAGAGTGACCCACTTGTATGCTCACATCTAAACATGTGTGTCTGGCACCCAGTGATGTAATACTGGCCTAGGTGTGTGTTTGATCTAAATCAGTGAGGCAACTCTTAGATTTGTAAGGCCACCTCAGAAGATCACTTGCAGCATCTGATGGGATGCATAAGCCTGACAGTACCTGTGGGCCCAGATCCAAACAGGGTGATCTGAAGTGTGGCACTCCTGTACCTGGCTCAGGAAGGAGCCATGAAACCTGAGTTAGCTGCTCTATCCTATTGTACAGTGAATCAGGAGAGGTGTGTGTTTGAGAAGATCAGTAAGGGAATGATGGTGAGAGTGGGAAAGCATTCCAGGGAATGCAAAATACTGAGGGAATGGGCATGCTTGAAAAGCTACTTTTCCTGTAGACTTTGATGCCATCTGCAGGTCTGAGTTTGATGCCAAAATGAGCCAAGGATTTAAAGTTGTTAATCTAAAAATTCATGTTATTTCCTCTATTGCTGTGAGCAAGGAGCTTTGTTTTAAAGTTGCTGTTCTCATGCTTGTGTAGTAGTTCAGTAGTTCACTTGCCTGGGAAGTAGGATGCCTGAGGAATTTTAAGCTTATTATTTCAACCTGCCATTTGCAAGTGTCAATCAGAGGATTATAGGCCATGTTAGGCTTCAGTGTGTGGGGGGTGGCCAGTAGCTCTGCTTTTGTTTTGCAGAATAATAAGGAGCAACAGACTGATGGAGTTGAAAGGCGAGGGGTTAAAAGGAAAGCATTGCTTTTAAGTTTCACTAATACACAGGTATCAGCATGCTGGGTGACTGCTGCCAGGTAACTCTGAGTTGCAAAACAAACACATGGTGATTTGGTTAGAATGAGGCTGTCTGGGTCATTAAATGATTTTTCTCTTTAGCATAGCAGTCACAATTCAGCATTTTTATAAAAGAGGGAGCCCTGAAGAGATAAGAGGCTTAAGCTTTCTTTCAAGTTCCTTTTCCTGTGTCACAAGGCTCAGTATGACAGATTGCTGCTGCCAGAATCTATTCCCAGGTGAATGTTGTACAATTTTACCGGTGTCAGGGAAACTTGAATAAGACCAGGAGTTTCATGGTTCTATTATGAGTTCTAGCTTAAAAGAGTAAAAATAATTTTGACACATAATATCTGGTTTTTTTAAGGTAGTCTATTGCTTTGTATTGCTATTGTTTTATATATTAATAACACAGTGTTTCAGCACATGTTAATGTCCAAGTCCATGGTACTGGTCCAAGACATTTAGTCAAATTCTACTCAAATGCTAAGTCTTAGGTTGTGTCACCAGTGTTGAGAAGATGACTACACGGTGATTTTGGTATTTGCTTCTAGCACTGTGCATTTCATAGAGACATTCTTTAATCACTAATGACCAGTGCTGGGAACTGGGAGCTTTGTGATGAACTCAGTGTTGCTGTTGTGGGCAGATGTAATCTGGGCACACCAGCCAGTCAAGGCTCTTGGAGAGGCTGGATGTGAAAGTACGAAGTGTGGATCTCAAGTGGACTAGAATGTGAAACAGAGTTATAAAGAACTGGGCTGAGTCTACCACTGTGTTTTGAATCAATTGATTTATCTGAAAATGTTGCTACAAAGCTTGACAAATTTTTTACATATTCTGTAAGAAGCATGGTGCAAAAAATAAAAAATAAAAAATTATTTCTCCTGTTGTTATTATTGAGAAATTGTATTCTCTAATATTTATTTCTGAAGCCAGAAAATCAGTTTTGTGAAATGAGAATATTTGTCTAGGGAATAAAGGTGTTATTCTTTTAAAGTGATCGTTTTGATCTAGTTTTGTGTTTCCAAAATAACTCTCACTAGCTTGTGTCTCACAGGGTGCCGTATCTTGTCCTAATTGTAGCATTATGAAAACTTGAGATAAAGTGTAACTAGATCAGACTCTCTTCTCCTCCACTTGTACCTTCTCTGCAATAGCTGCTTGTATTAATCCTTCTCTTGTGGTTTGCCGGGCTGGCAAAAACAGTGTTTTTAATAGTTGCCACTAAATGAACATTAAAATAAACCACAGCTGAATACTTACTCTGAAGTGAAAATATAGATTTATTTTGAAAGTTTTGTTGTTTCCATTAAAGTTTTTTTCCATACATCAGTGTCTGGTATGTGGATTTCATGTTATGTATAACTTAGAATGTAGTTTTGATCTTTTCCAATTCCACTATCCATGGAGTAAATTTATTTTGGGGATAATATTTCATTGAGCCGAATGCTTTGTTTTAATTTTCATTTGTTATTTGAAATAAAGACACTTTTTGCAAAGTTTCACTTATTTTGGAAAGACTCATAGGACAGAACTTTGGTAATCTAAGACTAATTGGATGCAATGGTACGTTAGTTTTAAGACACATGTTTGTGACCATTATGTAAAAGATGACAAGTTGTAAACTCAGTGTGGTTTTCAGCTACACAAATGAACTTGATAGTGAAATTTTGGTTGTTAATTTGATCCATAATTTTTTCCTGGTAAATTAGATGTTCTCTTTCCCTATGATTCTGTTCAAAGGCTTGACCAGCAGTTGCATATCTGCTGTTTGAGCTTTGCTGCTTCTGTTTTGCTACTTCTTCAGTATCACAATCCCTGGATAGTGCTGACTTCCTTGTAAGAAGGCCTTGAGCCTTCCACTTAATTTTAGTGTTT
This sequence comes from Serilophus lunatus, assembly GCA_013399895.1. Classification (NCBI taxonomy): domain Eukaryota; kingdom Metazoa; phylum Chordata; class Aves; order Passeriformes; family Eurylaimidae; genus Serilophus; species Serilophus lunatus. The sequence goes on from VXBA01003293.1 coordinate 1,391,377, forward strand.
TGAATCTTTTGCCAACTTCTCTGGCCTTGGATTAGCTGCCCCAACTGCCCATTAAACCACAGCTGAGGGCACAAAGAGAAATGTGCCAGAGCTGCCATGGGTTTCAGGAAGACAAAAATACAGATTTTGGAAGGAAAACATAAAATAAAAGCTCATTGCTTTTGGAGGTGTTTGGGGAGTGCAGTGATAAGCATTTATAAAAGAGCATGAGTGTGTTGATGTTGTGAATTCAAAATAGTACAAAAAACTGGAGAAAGGGAGTTACTTGCCTCCATCCCTCTAAAACCATTGACCTTGAATGTAGTAAGTCTTGTATCTCATTTGTAACTATGTAACATTAGTTTTCTGATAATGCTTGTTTTTAGGGCAGCTTCCTTAAATACTGACATGGTATGAATGATCATAGGGAAATTATAAATTAAGTATCTTCAGATGCTGTAACTGAGTTCATTAATGTCACAGCAAACCAAACACTTTAAGTATTTTAATATTTTTATAATAGACTTTAATTCTGGCATATGTTATGGTAGTACGGTGTTCTAGGCCTCTCTTAATGGCTTTGATATTCTGCCTTTGCATGTGAGGAAAAAGGAATGCATTAACTTGGGGTGTATACATAGAAAAAGGATTAAACAGTCTTTTAATTGTGCCACAATCTGAATCAAACACTTTGATGTATTTGCACTGTTATGCTATCTTCTTTCCCACTTTGAAACGTTTAATCAACATTTCAGATAAATATATCAGGCAATAAAGTCACTTTAGAAATAAAACCATGAGAAAGGCAAAACAAATTCCTCTCATAATGGTTTTAACACTGAAAAGTTAAGTTACAGCAAGTAATTATCTTTTCAGTTTATTTGTGAAATGCAAAGATTGCTAAAAATCACTTCATCTGATTTTCTTCAAAGAAGTGAAGATTTTTTCTGGAGGATGTAGATTTAAGCAGAAGAATGTGACTGAGTTTTTAAATCAGAAAGGGGCATTGTGCATGCTGACACTGTCTCTCTTAATTCCAAACAAGTGTCTATGTGATTAATTATGGCAAAAATAATGGAAATAATGCAAGAGTTAGCAAAAACTTAAAGGCAAGAGAGACCACATGAGACCTCAGAGTTGCTCCTTAAGATGAGGACGTGATGAACAAAGGGCAGAGAACGTGCTTGTCCTCTTAGTTTATTCAGAGCATTTTTAAGACCTAGGGATGTTCATATGCAAGGGCAGTGGAACCAAATGTGTGCCAGCGTCTTCCTAATTACAGTTCACAGCCTGAGGTATTAAGCTGAATTGAAACTGTGCATGGTTTGAATTACTGTGTCAGACTCTGAACTGTGGTGCAGCAGACACTGGCATGTTTGATTTAGGAACGAATGCTGCAAAAACAGCAACCTCCAGCAGGAAGAAGTCTTCACTCTCAATCTGGTTTTCAGACCTTTTCTCAGATTTTGTTCCATAGTGATATTTCAATTTTGATGCTGTAAAATTTACATTGATAATAAAGGACATGTTTTAAAATGAATTTGCAGAGCTAAGAAGATAATTTTATTGTTTTTCCTTCTTTGTATCCTTAATTTTTTTCTTCCTACTTTGTGTTAACTCTGCTAATAATTTATTTTTGAGGAAAAGTGTATGTTATACTTCATATTTTGTAGCTGATTGGCGTTGGTATAGGTAATAAGTAATAGTTATGTATGTGTAAGTACACAAAATACTGCCTTTACATAATAAACTTACTTTGTGAGTCTTTATATACTGAATTTAAATGCTATTTAAAGTCCTATAATGCTCTGCAGAGGTAATAGTCTCATAGCAGGAATGAAGTGTGTTCTAGGAGATGCCGAAAACAACAAAGTAGAAAAATTGGTCCACTTTCACTTCTTTGCTTATTATTATTGTTGTCATCAGCTTTCATGGGTTTGCTTCATGTACTGTTCTCATTAACATATGACAATGTTATAAGGAAGTGAAATAGAAAGTAACAAGCTGCCTTCTTTCTGTTTTAAGATTGTGTAGTTTCCTTCAAACAGAATTATCATAGATAATATGGAAAGAAAACCTAATCAAGAATTAAAAGCATGTTAACCCCATTTCACAGCATGGAATTTAATTTGAGCTTTTATCAGCAGCAATGAAAAGCAGCAAAGCCTGGATTTGCTGCCAATAAATGTATATCCAGAATATCAGAATAAAAAGGCATATAGTGCCATTGCCTTATCTAAGCAGATACACATGGATACCATGGTGGGTACTGGGAGGAAGGAAATGGAAGCTAGGGCAGAGCCAGAGTAAGGGGACTATTACTTTACCAGAAGGTGGAAAGGCTGATTTACAACATATGGTTTCACCGATGGGGAAAAAATGTGCATGTGCTCCAGTTGATGTGAGCAAACACCCAAAAGGCTCAAATAAGTCTGAAAATTGGAAATTGGGACTTGGTGAGCTCAAGAGAGTATGTCTCTGCCTGTATGTATAAATAAAAGAGCTTGCTATTTCTCTTCCTAGTAATGCAGTGTCTTATTTGGAGGATGATAAATTAACTTAAAGAAAATGTGGAATTTGGAATTATGGAGGCTGGGAGGGAGAGAATCCAGTGATTATTCCAGCTGTATGCCTTCTCAGCCTGAAGTTCTCCACTGCTTATCTCCTGTGCTTGCAGCATGATCCTCACCTACCAGCTGCTGAGGTATTGTACTAACGCAGCTTCGAGCTGTGTGTTTCTCCTCAGGCTGAATAGCTACTAATGGATCCATCTGTATCTACTTTTCCAGATCTTGGAGTCTCTTGTCACTGCTTTATTGCATCCAGGTTTCAGAGACGTTGCTAGAAAGTCTTAAAGGTCCACTCAAATAGTTATTGAAAGTTGAGTTATAATAGGATTTGATAATGGTGGTAATAACATTTGTTTCAAATTGCTTACAATCAAAATGATACATGCCCAAACTTTGTAGTATCTGCTCTTTCACTGGTTGCATGCCTACCCTTTTGGGGTGGATGGTCTCATTTGGGAGAGGGAAGGGATGTGGTCAGTCATCAGCTACCTGGCTCCCACTGAGAGGTCTGTAAGGCTGATATTGGTAGCTGCTGCTTCTTCCTCATTTTGAAATCCACTTTGGTAATTTTTATGTGATTCTACAAGTTGTTTCTGTGCTGCTTTGTAAATCTGTGTTAAAATCCATGTGAAGGCATCCAGATTTACTACATAATGTATTTTACATCATTGTGGTTCTTAGACTTTGCCCAGCTCCCAGGCTGCAGTTCTGTGGCCAGCAGCTGACCATTGGTGAGGTGTTTGTAGCTCAGGTCTCTGTATCATCTTGTGACTTTCTACAGTTTCTCCATATCTTTAAACCCTTATACTTCATCTTATTGCAGCATATTAAATTGTTCATTTTACACAGAATAATTATTGCTATGTTAATTCCAGATATAACAATAGGTGCTACACTGCACAACTGTAGGAAGTGAAGCAACAGCTGAAGCAAAGTAGGTAACAGCCATTTGATCAGCAGGCTGTGGCTGTTCAGTGCTAGAACAAATCTCCAGGTGAGTCAGGACATGTTCAGACAGAGCTTGGTAAGTCCCAAGGGTGTTCCAGCTTAACACAAAGCCTGTGGCCCATTACAAACAATGGCAACACTGTTTTTTATTGGCTCTCTGGTCTTGCCTTGGGTGATCTGTGGTGAGGAGCAATCACTGTTCTTTGTTCAGATAGCCTGGCTACAAATATGCCGAAGGCATAAAATTGCTGCCATTCCCTGAACCTGCTGCTACTGCGCAGGTGATTTCAAAGCTTGCAAGAGGCAGTTGGGAAGTGACATAAATTTAGTGTTGATGTGGTGATGCCTGAGGAAAGTGGCATTATGGACACTTTCTAAGAAGATGGAGAACTTTGAAATTCAAAAGATGGTACTTAAATCAGTACATCTGAGAAAATATTTGCAGAAATTGTAAGCAGAAATTTTATCGGGGGGGGGGGCTGTTTATGTACATCTGTAAAATTGTAAGAGGATTAGCTTTGAGTTAAGATTGAAATACAATCTGCTTTGGTTTTACAGAAAGTCTATATGGTCTTTAACTATTTATTAGCATTTAAAATTATTTCCTTGCTAGGAACTGCAGTAGTGGCTAGTGGGAAAATCCGGGCTAGGGGGAAAGTTCTCATTTGCAAATGGGCTTTGGAAAGATGTGTGAGGGTGGGGTTTGCCTGACCCTTGGAGAGGGAAGAGTCTCTCTACCTTTAGTGACTTATTTGTCTGTCAGTGCCCTTGGGAAGCTGAAACCCATGTCATCCAATCAATCTGTCAGGGAGGAGACCTTCACTGAACACATTCACAAAATTGGAAACTACTTTCTGACTGTCCTTTCTGGGGAGCAGGAGGGCCTGAGCCAACAGAGAAGGAAGGTCTCTCGCTGAGTCTTCCCAACATGTTATCTGCTGCCAGCAACTGTCAGCACTTACAAGGAGTAACTTTAACAGTGTACAGAAAACACACTCTTTATTAATACAAATTCTGACAGGCTAATAAGGTTTGTAAGTCGTTGGTGATAGTGTCAAACTGCAAAAATACGTTTAAAGTAGTTTACCAATACCACAAAGCAAGCACAAGCTCTAATACAAAGCAATGTATTAATGTACCTACAAAACAAGCACAAACTCTAGTTCTTAAGCAGCATTTAACATGTATGGGACACGGTTCTTACCCAATAGTTGTCCCTATGATGGAGAGGGAGAAGGCAGGTTCAGCCTGTCAGCTGTCCCAGTGGTGCTGTTGGAAATCTTCCTCCAAAGCCCTTATACTTCCGACTTGCTTCTATACTGTTTCTTTAGGTTTTTGGTGGAGTTTGAGTGACCCTAGTCATAATTGAGTAGTCGTCCTTGGCATCTGTCTCCCTTGGTGGACAGATATGGAATGATCTTTGAACTTCAAAGCATCACTGTGTTCCCCTCTCTGCAGGATGTTTGTGTAAGGAGGCCATGGTGCCTCCATGCTACTCCCCTTTCCATTAATCCTGCAAAGCAGGTATTTCAGTGTTTGGGGAACCTTTGGGTCAAGCTGATTGCATTCCATCTGGGGAGCAGCAGCTGCTTTTTACCCTCTGATTCTTCTTTAATTTTTATCCTATCTATTGTTCCACACTTCTGAAGGTTGCATCTTGTTGAAGTACTATCTTAAAATATTGGTGGTTTGCAGAGAAGCTTTTGGTTTAATTTACATTTAGCACCTGTGCTGGTTTAAAATGGACAAGACTGGAGAAGTGAGCCCAATTTAAGAGATTACAGGTCAGAGTTGCAATTTACTAAAAAGATTGTAATACATACAATGATACAAAGGAAAACTGGTTTTAACCCACAAAAACAGAATGTTAGCCAGCACCCTGGGACAAGACCAGCACAGTGTGGGGTCCTTCTGGGTGCAAAGCAGAAGGAAAGGGAACCTGTTGGTCAGGATGATGGTTGCAGTCCAGGATGGTTGTGAAAGGAATGATGGCAGTCAGTCTTGTTGAAGTTTTGTTCCTTGAGATTATATATGCTCAGGTTCAGGTGGGAATGCCCAGTACCTATCCCAGGGCTGGAAGTTTCATGATGGGTGGTTTAACTCTGTGAGTCACGGGATATTTTTGGAATCTTTGATGATCTTGATCATGACAACTGCCTATTGTGCCAATGCAGCTGGGTCCATTGCTGGCCTATTAGCAGAGAGGACTTCTCCATCGGAATGTGAAGGTGTTAATGCCTCCTCGGTGGGGAGTTACCACAGCTGAGTCATTGGTGTGAAAAGAGACACTCCCCTACCTTAAAGAGTTTATCTCTTGCCCTGTCTACTGTGGCCTGAGGTGTCAGGTGTGCCCTGGGCAGCAGCTGTAAATGATTCATTATTAACAGTCCATCAGAAATGACATAGAGGATATAGAATATCAGTTTTGGTTATACCCATCTACTGATAAATTGGTCCCAGCTCCTGTAACTAGGGCAGCACCTCATTAGAAAACTGTTATTTCTTCTGGAAAGAGCCTTTGTACCTGCTGTTGTAAAAGGAGCTTTAGGGGCTTTTAGGTTTAGGAGGACAAAGCTATGTCGCATTATGCATTGAATAGACATTTTAGCTAAAATAGTTGAAATGGCTTGCATGCATTTTCAAGGTATGATCTTCATTATAGAAGTACTTTGTGTTCTAAGTTACATCAGGAATGTGTCAGGTAATAATGAAGAGATCTTTTGAATATTTTAGAGAACGTTACAAGCAAAAGACCTTCTGTCTATATATCACTTCAAGGTTAAGAAATAAAAAATTCTTTATTTCTTTCTTGGCTGACATCAGTAGCATTTTGATACAAAATGTGTAAAAAAAACCCCGGAGTAATAGCCAATCTGTATGTGTAAACACATATATTTGAGATGTGCTATAAATACCCATTAGGAAAAGTTTAAAATAGATAATACAGACAAAGGAAAGTAAATGTAAAGCAGATAATTCAGTACTCTTACATATTTCAGAGTGCTACATAAGTTAGAGAAGTTATATTAAAAATTTTCATTCTGTGAGCATTTAGATACCCATGGTGATATTCGACATCATCTATATCTCACTACCACAAGAGTCTCTTGTATGTGCTGTGGATACTCCTTCCTGCACTCCACTGAAAGTCCCAAATGTGTCCACTTCCCATGCCCTTGAAGTAGAGCCTCGATGCCTGTGCTCTCTCCCATTCTTCAGTGGCCCTTCTTCAATAAGCACAATCTTGTTTCTGAACCCTGCCTAGTGCCATACTGAACTTTCCTTGCTGAAGTTGATGGCCACCTGCATGAGGATCCGAGCTTCTTCTGTAGCTACTGCCCACCTTTGTGAGATGTGCCAGCTGGGCAGGAAATGTTGTTCATGTAATTACTGGTGTGGAGTTCAATTGAGTCTGGTTGCTCAGCTGGCAAAAAGTCCCAGCATCTGGACAAGCCAGATGGAAATATGTGGTACTAACAGGATTGTTTTTTTTTCACAGAATCAATTAGGTTAGAAAAGAGCTCCGAGATCAAGTCCAACCTATGTCTGAACACCACCTTGTCAACCAAGTGCCATGTCCAGTCTTTCCTTAAACACCTCCAGAGTCTGTGGCTCTACCACCTCCTTGGACAGGCCATTCCAATGTCTAATCACCCTTTCTGTGGAGAAATTCTTCCTAATGTCCAACCTAAACCTCCCCTTATGCAGCTTGAGACTGTGCCCTCTCATCCTACTGCTGGTTGCCCAGGAGAAGAGACCAGCCCCCACCTGGCTGCAGCCTCCTTTCAGGGAGTTGTAGAGAGCAATAAAGTCTCCCCTGAGCCTCCTCCTCTCCAGGCTGAACAACCCCAGCTCCCTCAGCTGTTCCTCACAGGACTTGTGTTCCAGACCCTTCCCCAGCTCCATTGCCCTTCTCTGGACACGCTCCAGCACCTCATTATCTATCTTGTAGTGAGGAGCCCAAAACTGAACCCAGGATTTGCGATGAGGCCTCACCAGTGCTGAGCACAGGGGGACAATCACTGTCCTAGTCCTGTTGGCCACACTATTTCTGATACAGCCATTGGCTTTCTTGGCCACCTGGGCCTTGCTGGCTCATGTTCAATCATATGTTGAGCAGCACTCACAGGTTGTTTTGTGCTGGGCCACTTTCCAGCCCCTCTGCCTGAAGGCTGTAGCATGGCCAGAGTGTAGGATCTGGCATTTGGTCTCATTGAACCTCGTGCTGTTGGTCTCAGCTCAGCTATTCAGCCTGTCGAGCTGCCACAAAACTTGTAGAAATCTAATAGCTCAGAGGTCTCCATCCACGTTTTCAAATGTTAGAACTGGCAAATGTGATTAAAACCAAGTTTGGATAGACACAGGAAAACTATGTATTTAAACAGCAAGGTAAAAAAGAAAGATGGAAGTTAAATTTGTTTTCTAGAAGTGAAATGGATTTAAAAGCAAATTACTGCTCAAAAATAATTGTGTTCATTCAAATTTGATCAGTTTTTTGCATGCGTGTGTTATTTCCAAGAGTACTACAAGCACTACTGCTGAATGGTTTGGAAACAATGGTGTCAACTGTTGTTGACAATGTTAATTTTTCATTAAAATATAGTTAATATTTTGTTTGTCCATTAGAAATAGGGACATAGAAGCAGAAAGGATTAAAATGACAGTCTTGTCAATCTGCTGTTACTAATGCTGCATAATAAGCACCTATGTTTCCACAAGATACTGAGGGATGGCTGTAATCTGAACAGAGAGAGTTTAAGATCTCAGAGGTCCTTTCCAAACTAAACAATTTTATCATTATATGAAATAGCAGTGGAAAACCTGAACAAATATTCAGAACTTCTTGTCTAATCTGTTTCTTTTCTTTTACAACTAAGCCAAACTTGCTAGCAGAAATGTTTTGAAAGTTGATTTCCTTTATATTAGGATTTGATCTGCATTTTATTTTCTATATTTAGGATATTCTTGACATTAAACATACAACAGCAATCCTAAAGTAAACTGAAGACCGGAGAGATGGGAAATATATTCCTCTGCTCTATTTTGTGTTCAAGAATGGGCAAGAAGTAAGCTTTATAAATAGATTTTAGTAGTAGTACTTTTTCTATAAAATTGAGTTTGGAGAGTTGTTCAATATTGCATTATTACATAACATAAAATTATGTTATGTTACTGTTTTATTCTGCTGTATTGGTTTTTCTGTGTCCAGGTTTTGGTGGCATTGGGGGGGGCTGAGGGAGAGGCTTCTTCAAGAAGCTACTGGAAGTTTCCCCGTGCCCAGGCTGGGCCCGCTGCTGACCAAGGCCGGGCCAATCAGTAGTTGGCAGAACGCCTCTGTGATAACATATTTAAGAAGGAAGGGAAAAAAAGTAGTAAAAGACAAAGATGGCTGCCGGAAAGGAGCAAGGTGAGAGCCTGTGAACAACAACGCAGACACCGAGGTCAGTGGAGAAGGAGGGGGAGGAGATGCTCCTGGCGCCGGAGCTGAGATCCAGCTGCAGCCCATGGTGCAGACCATGGTGAAGCAGTGACCCCCTGCAGCCCATGGAGGACCACAGGAGTGCAGAGATCCACCTGTAGCCCGGGAAGGAGCCACGCCGGAGCAGGTGGATGCTGGGGAAGGCTGTAGCCCGTGGGAGACCCAAGGTGGAGCTGGCAGGGGACTGTAGCCTGGGGGGAGAGGAGCCCCACGTTGGAGTAGGATTCTCCTGTTAGGACTTGTGGGATCCCACACTGGAGCAGCCTGTGCCTGAGGGACTGCACCCTGTAGAATGGGAGCCATGTGGCAGCTGTGGGTGAAGGGCTGCTGCCCATGGGATGGACTCTCGCCGGAGCAGTTTGTGAGAGGAACTGTATCCTGTGAGGGATGGGACTCATGGAATGTGGCTGGAAGGACTCTTCTCCCCAAGCAGCGGCTGAGAACAGCAGCTGACCACAGCAACACCTCCCCCCCACCTCGCCTTTTTCCCTTGACCGCTGCGGGAGAATAAGTTGGATGTAAGAAAGAGGAGGTGAAGAGTAAAAGGTGTCTCTTATTGTCTCTCACTCTTAGCTCTGATCTTGTTAGTAATAAACCTGACTATTATTCCCACATGAAGTCTTGTTTTGCCTGTAATAGTGATTAAGAAAAAATTTGTTGTAGTCCTTATCATAAATAACAAAACCTCTCGTTGTATTCTCTCTCCTCTATAGCTGGGCAAGGGGGAGTGAGAAGGTGGCTGTAGTGGGCCCCTGGCACTCAGCCTGGGTTAAACTACTACATCTGCCCATAGAAATAATTTTATTTTAAGGAGGATAGAATTAAGTAGTCCTTGGGTGTTTTCTTTGTTTTGAGGTGAGAGCAGTATATTTTCTGTACTGGTGAAAAACTGTATCTGGTGGGTTTTCAGAAACTCAGTGTGGGTGTTGATGTTCTGATGCTGGCTATTTGATTATTTAAAATTGTAGAAACAAGCCACTAGGTGGCAATATCAATTAAAAAAAATTCCAAGATGTGCAATTAAAGTTGTCATCTAAAATGGGGCACTAAACAGAAAGCTTGGTTAGAGTGAAAACATTACAATTTGACGTATGTAAAATTTTCTTGCTGTGGAGAGGAGGTGTTCTGCCAAAGCACTTGGTGTGGGTGATTGGTGACTGAAGATGTCTAGGTGCATTTGTCTGGATACAACGGAAACATGATTTTCACTTCCGTATGTCTGCAATATTTGTTATATATTTGAAGAGGTGAACTTTTGTCATGCTACTTCTTAATGATGTTTTAACTTAACAGTTAGAGTAAATTGGGCTGTTACTGGTGTTGCTTAAGAAAGAAATCCTCACTGGTGTGAATATAAAACATTTTAAACTAGTTAATGTAAAATCAGTATGAATTTACTTATAGTTGTGGTTGAACTTATGAAATATTTAATTTATCTGTTAAAAACAGACACTTTTTAATGGACGTGCTGATTATATCTTTGGTGTGAGTGCCACTGCACAGCACAGAGGCTGGATTTATATGTGAGATAAAAAAATGAAGAGACTTGTCATAAAATGTGTTGTGAATGCAGCTTAGCACATACAGAAACCATATCATTACATCACAGGGCTTGTCTTAACAGAGATATCTGGTCCTTTTGTTTAGATATGTATATCCTGGCGTTGTTTTTCAGTGTGTTTATTGAAAATGCTGTTGCTGGTGTTCCTGCCTAGGAACTGTTTCAGCTGGTATCACAGTCCTGTTTGGGTTATTACTTTGGGGATACATAGAATGAAATTGCTGACATGGTAACAGTGGCATTTTTGCTTTAGTGTGGTTGTACTGGAGCTCCTGTCTGCCTGCTCCATCCTGCCTGTACCATTCCATGTGAATTCTTGAAATGTCTATTGTTGTCTCTTGTTAGATTTAATTGGAGTGGGAGAGCATGTCTAACCTCCTAGGAGGTTCTTTGGGGGTTATTCCCAACACTTTGTACTGTCAGTAGTGGGTAAGTCACTAACCCTGCTGTGCCACTTGGGTATTTTTGAGGAGGTAGTGCTCTCTATTGCTTTACTACTTGGTCTTTATTTCGTTAGGATTTATAGTCATTTTATCAGGCAGTGGCTAGAGGAACTAATTTATGTTGGAGTGATTTATATTTTGCCTTTCTGTCTGCTGTGTATTAGGGTTTTGCAGTGACTGTCCTTCTCAGCCCTTATGACACACAATTTCTCTTGATCTGTTTCTGGTGTGGGTGATAAGACAAGCATTCCCTTGGAGTGCTAGTTTTCAAGTGGAGTTGAAAATGCTTAATTTGTGCCCAGTGAACTGTGTCGTAGACTAGACTGGACTGCTTGTTAGAGGGGTTGTGAGTGGCATTAAAGTCAGTGGTAGTGCTCCCGTAAGGGACTATGTCTAGGCATGTGAGGTCTAGGCAAATAAGGATCATGCCTATTGGATTTTATTTTTGTTTGCTTGGCTAAGTTTTTTTTACGGGTTTAACTTCAGTTGCTTTTCCATTTTCTTTTAAATATAAATAATTGCATTGTACACAGTGGTTTGTAACATGATTCTGTGGGTGTGTGAAGCTCTAGTGTAGACAGTTTAATCTTGCTATATTAGAGACAACATTTAAAATCTACTGGGACAAAAGGAAAAGATTTCCAAAATTTTATTTTGTGGCATGACCTATGCCTGTAGAATCTGCTGCTATGAGGGTTTTAATAAGTTTGATAATTTATGCTCTATATTCTGAAGCTGTGTAGAAAGTGCTCTTCCATAGTCGTGGACTGTTTTAGGCTTAAGCCATATCAATACCCTATCTGGGATAACTGAGCTAAAGAGGGGGGCATGAGGCAAAATGTGTTAAAGGTTTTTAGACTCTGACCCAGAGTCCAGTGCTGACTCTCTTGCTGTACTTTTTCCCTTACTGGTATTCTTCGTTGCATGTTTCTGTAGGTGAACTATGCTGGTTAAGTTTGAGGTGACCTGTCTCGCTGTAAGGCAGAAACTTGCCTGTGTTATACTAGGGTGTATTTTCTGTGACTGTGTATATTTTGAATCCTGATGGTATTTCTCCTTCTATTACAAAGGAAGACCCATGATTCTCTTAGCTGTCATTTCTCTCAGGGTGTATTGTAGCCAAAAATACGTGCTGTCATTTCTGCTTGACAGTTTTTCTTCCAGGTGTGGCATGTACTTTGCACAGCAGGTGTCTGCTCGCCTGGCATTTTGTTCGGAATGCTTTCCTTTCTATGATGATACGATGTCTGTGTTACCACAGGCTTACTGTGTCTGAGCTTTTCCTAATGGTTCTCCTTTAACAGTTTTCTAACACTTTTCTGTGATTTTCCACCTTGTTGTTGCTCCCTTGCCTCTTCTGGCAGCTCCTGCTTCTATAGGGACCAGGACAGACATGAGACAAACTGAACACTCCTTGTGCTTCATTGTCTCTTGTGCTTTCCTTGTGAATTTTTTTTCTGATATTTCAATGGTCTTCAGTTGGATTTTTTTTTTTTTTGTGCTTCTAAGTGATCTCATTAAGGATGAGTCCTGAATGCCTTTGTTCCTGTAAAAGATGAATTTTCTGTTACTGACTTTACCTGACTAAGTAGGTCCCTGGTCATATTCATGTCTGGAAGAGCTCTTTTTCCTTTGGAAACAAGAATCCTGGAGTAAGTTAAAAAATCCCTCCACAACAAAACCCAGCAAATGGACTGCTTGAACTGCCTGCCTCGGCAAATATCCTGTCAGGATTGGTGCTGTGGAGACAGCCCTGTATTTTTGTCTAAGGTACATCAGAAAATGTGATGTTTTGTGGGTTGTCTGGCATTTTTTTCCTGCCTCACGTGCTACTAATCTTAGCTCTGTTAAATCCTTTAATTGAAGCCAATGCTAGCATTTTTTGCAGTGCTTTCCAGTTTAAAGTTTATAGACTGCACATGCTTTTAATTTTTTTTTCTATGCAAGTAACAGCTTTATTATTTTCCTTTCTTCTTCTTGAAGATAAAATAAATTCTGTTGATGTGCACTTAATTTGCCTCCCAGTGGTCCAGCAGATCATGTCTAGAGCAGTACAGCCCTGAGGAGCAGGGACTGCAGGCTGCTTCTGTGGTTCCTGGAGAGGAGGACATCCTCTAAAGCAGTAAAAGTTGAACACTCAAATCCAAGCTAATTGATCCATTGTTTCTTTAAAAATCATCAGAAGTGCTTAAAATAGTTTACTGCTTCTTCCTGTACCTTATGGTTTGTGCTCAGGAGGTGCTGCCGGTACGTGTGTGTTTGTAGTCCCTGAAATAAAGCCTTTGTGGTTCGTGTGTGTTCCAGTGGCTCCTTCACTGTGACCTGACAGGCAGGGAAAAGCAGTTTGCAGTGACTTGGCAGAACTACAGTAAACACAGAGTTGACAGTAAGTGTTAGTGGTGGTCTGAGAAATTTTGAAGGATGGCAGTGGTCTTTGCTCCAAAATTTTGTGAGTCCATCTGCTGCTTGTGTGGATTTTCATTTCTCTTCAGTATTGCATACTTTGGAGAAATGGGATCAGCAAAGCTTGCATTTGCTTTTGGTAGCTGCAATAGAAAAACATGTCTTTGTATGTAAAAGAACTATTTTCTTTTATTTTTTCTTTGAAAAAGAAAAGCAAACGCAGTGCAGTTTGGCTGCAGGGAATTATATGGCTCATTAGTTAAGTACTGAATACAAACTAAAACAATGTTTCTATTTTATTGTGGTTTTCTCTTCTATGTTACTGTTGCCTCAGCTTTTAATAGGCCAATTATTCAAGTAGCCTAGGCCTAAGATCTTGGCTTGAAGGATAATCAACTTACATGCTACACAATCTATGTGTTCCTATTAAATTAAAATTTGTTTCCATTTGTGTTCAAGTATTTATTTGTTTACAAGATACATGTTGAATTTAAATTAATTTCTCTTGCATAAAAAGGTGATAGCTCTGTCAAACATGAATTAAGTTTGATGTATAAAGAGCTGTGTAAATGATGGGCAATGTTTACAGGGTTAAAATTGAAATTTTAGCTTGCAAAGCAGCTGATTATCTGTGTGCTTATGAATGAATAATTTGACCAGAAAGACAAACTCAAATAGTAAAGGCAAGTCAATTCCTTCACCAGCAAAAAAGCTGGTACTTTTGGCACTCTTTAGAACACTTTTTAAAACTGTTTTTTTCTGTTTAATCTGTCCACAGAGATTTGTCAGCCCTATGGAAGCAAGCAGAACATTGGCTATCAGTATTACAACTTAAACTGCACACTTGGATTGACTTTTTCCCGCTTTTGTTTGTATTGCATGATCAATAAAATCAGTCAAAAATGCACAATTTAAAATGTTTCACAGAAGTAGATATTTAGTAGTTTTTATTAGGATCAGGAGAGTGTATAATAAAAATGTAACAGCCCTTGATAGAGTAGCACACATCCTGGTTTGTCTCACTCAAAGAATGAGGAACTTAAGTAATGTCCTACTCTGACATGGGTGAAAGGTCCCACCTGTTGTCCTGTTCAGATTTTCTGTGAGCACTGTCCTCTTCTACATTGAAGTTTTCTTTGAACCAAACTTTTCGTTCTTCAGTATAGAAATTACATTTTGTTTTGGTGGATTTAAGAGCCTAGCTTATGCTTTTGTCTGAAGTAGTCTGTGAAGTAAAAGAGGTCTCACTCCTTCATGCTGTGGTAAGTTTAAAAATTCTGTTCTAGTCTGCTTTAAACTGCATCAGGTAATGTAACTAATCTCTATGTTAGTGTTCTGAGGGGCTAAGATGAGCTTTACATGTTTATAAATCCCTTGATGTGCATATGAATCAGGCAGAGACTGAAAATAGTAGTGAATGCTCAAATACCTATTTTTATAACTTCTAAATACAGGTAGTATTCCAAAGAAGCCAAGAGAGCTTCAAGATCTTCCTGAGATCTAACTGGTTTTGCAAGTGACTGCCTTTTCCTTCTCAGAAAGAGAGATGGTTCTCTAAGACAAACCGTGAAAACGCATTGGAATTGCCTGCTGGGAAGAGGGTTAACGCCCTGGGGCTGGACACATGTCCTGGGTCAGGAAGGGGTGCCAGAAGAGTACTGGAGAAGCTTGCAGTAACTGGAGTAACGAGGCACAGAGAAATGACATGTGTGAGTGAGGCTAATATTGTGTTATTTAAATTTCTGAATACCATTAGGGTGATGTAATTGCCTTAGATGTGGCATTTTGCACTTGCACTGGGGTGGAGTGGGCAGAAGTGGTTGAAAGGCTCATATTCAGTTGTGTGAGAAGAGCAATCAAAATGCTAGTTAGTCTTACTATATGAAATTAAAACACCAAAAAATACAATGGGACACAGCTTAATTTTAATGCCAGAAGAACAAGGAGAAAAAGCTAATTTTACTTTAAATAAATTAGATCACTGAGGAGGCTGCTTGGGAATTATTTAAAAAAAGTAATCATAAAAATTGGTATATTAAGTTTTTCTGGGTCAGGTTTTGGGAAATGAAGTTTTAAGCCAAGCATTAGGGCATTTATTCATATTTGTGAAGACTTCTGTGGAAATATAAACCCAAAGGAAGTAGGAATACTTAGCTACTTATTTAGGCGCTGATGGGAGGAAAAAAAAATCTGACTTCTTAAGGAAAACCTTACAGTAGCTTACAGCAGGCTGAAAATGAGTAATTAAAATACTAAGTCATGGTGGATTATTCCAGCATGAGCCTACTTCTGAATTTCCTTTATTATTTGATTGTGCTGCTGCTGGTGATGAACTGAAATCAAGACCTTTGGTATTTTAATAAATCCTTATAAGGAGATGAATATGATTAGATTTATAATCTCAATGTACTGATTTTTAGGTACTTGCAGCAGTGTGTATATCTGAATCAAGTGTTCTTGAATTACTGTTTGAAAGACATCAGTAAACCAGACTATCTTGTTCTGCATGAGACATGCGTTTAACTTTGTTTTGGACTCTTCATATTGTTAATTTTTGATGTTACTCATAGCACATTGGTATTCTAAATTGAACAAACTGGAGTTTAAATTACCAAATGAAAGTTAAATGCTGTCTTAGGTGCTCAGAATATTTGTACAGTCAGATTCTCTATCAAAGCAGGAATTATTTGCCAGATCTAAAGCAGGTTAAAAAAAGAGGGTGGGTTTAATGCTTGTGGTGTTTTGAACAGGACAAATGTTTCTTATTTTTATGCCTTTGAGTGATGTATCTGGGTATTGATGGTTTGTCAGACTCATCTGTGGTCTGACAAATCCTTTATATAGCTCTTTCTCTATGTGTTTTGAAAATTATTTGCTTGTTTTGCCTGCTCTTGATGCTTGTATTAGAGATGACTGAAGATGTTAGAAGTTCTTCTATGTTGCAATATCTTTACATTAACTGTGGTTATAAACCTGAAGCTCTAATGTATCATAGGTTAAATCAAGCTTTCCCAGTGCTTTGGTAAGTAACTAATAGCCTTTAAGTAAATGGGAAAGATAAAGTCTTATAAATATTCTCAAGGTGTTTGAATTTGGAGGAGTATTCAATTTTTAGTCTGCTTCTGAGGGGAAAAAGAATTGATTTGAACAAATTTGAACTTCAAAGCTTTATCTGAAGGGTTTCCTTGCTGGCATTGATTTCAGCTTTTGGAACACAGGCTGCTGGTATAAGGCAGAGTCAGTTGTGCAAGGACTGCTTGGTGTTACACATGTGGCTGAAATTCCTTTGGCAGCGGTTAGGAAATGTTTTAGAGCAGCTGCACTTTTATCTGCCCTTAGCCCCTCACTGTTATGCTGCAAAGGCAAAAATATATGAAAGCCAGAACCAAAATAAACTCTTAAGTGAATCAGCAGTCAGCAATGTAAAGTCATGTGCACTCTTTGAAATTCTTCATCCTGTTTGTGGCTGAATTGTTCACAGAATGGGTCAGGTTGGAAAGGACCACAGTGAGTCATCTGGTCCTACCTCCCTGCTCAAGCACACGGAGCAGAACTGCAGAGGTGCATTAGGCTGCTGTATTGTATATGTTTCCACATCAGAGTGATGTACTTTTTGTTTCATTTTTCTTCCTTTACATGTATTATGTTTTGCAGTTTAGACCTGATGTAGCGACCTGCCTTTCAGGTAATGATAAGCTCTGTAATTGTTTTCTGTAAATAATACTGAACATTGTGGTAGCTCTCCATCTGCCAGCTCTACAACAGAGAAAAATACTCGCGTTCTCTACAATTGCCCTCTTACTGTGTTTTATATTCTTTCATCTGACTCTTTTTTTGAAACTAATTTTGGGCTGAGAGCTCTCAAAGCCCTGTTGGACATTTCTTACTCAAGCTAATTGATGAACTACCTCATCAGCATCAGTGGTTCTGAATTTTGAGATGGCTTTCCCATATGAAAACATTTCTCAAGCACAAACCCAAGTCTTAGAGGCTGCTTGTGAGATCTTAATTCAAAGGGAATTATAAGTCTTCTACGTTATGGTGTTCTTCAACTGTAATGATTACAAGTACTATGGTGAATTTATTTTTAAGTAATTGCAAGAAATATTCTTTTGAAAATTAATTTCCTTAAATGTGGCTCTGCATATTTTGATTAGTGATCTACAAATATTAAAGCATTATCCTGTCCCTGTCCCATTAGGTTTCAGGAGATATATTTCTGCCTTTTTATTTACCTTCTTTATTTTTAATGGGATATAGGTTAAGAGGTCATTGAAGAAGAGGACATTCTGAGAATTAGAGTTGTATACAGACTGCATGTGGCCTAAACCATTAGAATCTACAGAAACATCCCTAAAACTTTGATATTTCTGACAGATGCACTTAAAATTCAGCAGTTTGAGTAATTTCATTCTATCTTATTTTTCTCACTTCTAGATTTTCATGGAACTTGTTTTAATTTAGTGCCCTGATGCCACAAAAGCAAGGACCTTGAATTGTATTGTCCTAATGATACACACTCAGCTGTGTGTTGATGACTATTGGAATTTCAAGTCTGTAGAGACTCTTCTCAGGGAGTGGGTAGTGCTTATAACAGGGATAATGCTGCAACATCATTACACTTAATTAACATAATTTAACTTAATTTAAAATAGGACTTTCTGCTCAAAAATGAGAAGGGCAGCAATTGATAAGGCAAAAAAGGTTTTGATCTTCATTTATTAGCTTGTATTTGTTTATAGAAAACCATTAGATGCATGCTCTTCCAATTTTATATAGTTGTAGGTAAAGCTGTTGTTTAACCTTTTTCTTGACTTGGCAAGCAACATGCAGTTAGAAATTCTGCATGCTAAGTTTGTCCTTGAAGTGGTGCTTAGAGCCCTCTTAGGTACAGGAGTTTATTGGAGCATAGGATGTTGAGAGTAGATTCAGAGTGAAAGCTGTAGTGAGCAAAGGCTACTTTGGTTTGTGAAGTGTCATTGAAGTATCTGGGGAAGAGACCTGTGATCATCTTTTGGAGAGGTAGTTGAGTAATTTAGCATCTTTTGTGACTTGGGGTCAACTGTAGAAAGGAAATGTTAACTGGTTGTGTGACATTGATAGTAATTACTAGCACTTTGTGACATTGCGCAGTTGTCCACTTCATGGCACAGAAATGTGTGATTCAAGAAAAGCATTAGAACATTAACAGACTGTAGCAGTCTTGCTGCATACTTTGAGGCAAAAAGCAGATGCACATATATGCACCAGTGTTTTAAAGATTAAGCAATAATACTGGGAGATCCTACCATTAAGGCATATAATTCAGTGAAGACTGAATTCAGTTGAGTTTTCAAGAAATATGCATTTATTTAAGGGATTGAGGTATTGTCATCCTAGTGAAGTCATAAAACCAATGACAGGAAAATAATTTAATTCATTGTATTTTCATATTCCTGCTCTGAGGCATTGCAGTAAGATTATTACCAATCCCTTCTCCTTCAAATTATGTATTTTGCATAACATTAATCCCATATGTTAAAGAACACTGTGCTGCTAAAGATATCATATTGCAGATAAAATTGTGTTAGACTACCAGTTTGTTTCATGTGAAGTTAGTATGGACTCATGAAAGCTCTTAAACCAAAACCCCCACAGTCCAAACCCCCGAAAAACAAACGATGGAGTGCTTGATATTGTGCTCTGACTTAAGATACAAAACGCAGAAGAGCATCTTAATTGAGGCTGGAAGCAATGAAATATATTTGTATGCTGAAAGACAGCTTCTCAATGGGTAGAACCAATTTATGTGAGAAAGAAAATACATATATCTTATCCACCAACTTGATCATTACAGGATCATCCCTTTGAGTCCTTCCCAGAAGAATGCACAATGAATTCTATTTCTTATTTTGACTGAAGTAGCCTCTTAAAATTTCTTCATCAACATTTGCTGTTAAGCTAATCCAGCTTATTTTTACCCCCTATTATCTGCACTTGGCCACTGTGTTCTTCTGATTGCATCATCTGTCTCTTCATAGCTGTGAGCGTTGTAAGCCTTGTCCACTCATTCCTTATTTCCTGTAAATGCTCCATTCTTCTTGCTGTGGTGTTCCTTTCCTATAAATACCTTTCATCACCAACATCTGTAGCTGCTGCACTCATCTTTTTCAACCTCCTTACCATTTGTGCCATCATACCCATAAGGAGTTGAGGAATGATGGATATGGTTGGCAATTGCATTACTCTGATGATAAATGTTGTCTCTATAGATACATCTATAAATGCTTTTATCTCCCTGTGCCTGCCTTCTGTTCCCCCACGGCATACTCCTTGTGTTCTTAGGCTGTGAGCTCTTCGTTCAGGGAGGCAGTCTTGTCTGTGTTTTTATATGGAACAGTATGTTCTAACCCCAGCCAAGGGTAGTGTCATGTAAACTCTGTATAAGAATACTTCATTATTATATAAGATGTTGTGGCTGCTGTAAACAGGATCCTTAGTGTTTGCTGTGAATTCTGTGTCTGATGGCAGTGTTGGATCTAGAATATGGAAAACTGGAGTCTTACTAGGCTTTGAGGTCTGTCTCAAGTGCTCCGTAGCTATAATGCTGAAGAAGATAAAAGTAAGGATTAGCATGAAAGTGTATCTTCAAAAAGCTTGAATACCATAATGTAGATATGTATTTGAAGCATGGTTATCCTAGCATTTCTTGATAAAGGTACAAGAAGCACTTACTAATGTGCAAAGAAAAGAAAAGTGATTTTAATTGGAAAGCAATGTAACAGTCCTCAGAAAGGAGGCTTGTCTGGCATGTCCCTGACAGTTGGCACCCTCCACTGGAAAAATGTGCATTTTGGATTTTGAGTGAACTTCTGCTACAATGCTGTGTCAATGAAACACAAATGTATCCTGGTACTTATTGGGGGCGTGATTGTGTTTTTTTGAGGAACTGTGCACAGTAGAGACGTCTCTGGAGAGGAAAGCAGTGCTTCAACAGCATCATCAGTGCCAAGTGCCCTCTTCAGCGTTTTGCTTACAAAGAGAAAGAAGGCAGTATTATAATCAGTCTGCCTTGAGGAATGCCACAGGAAGAAGATGGGTAATGGCTTTTTTTAGACAGTAAAGCAGACTGCTAAGGAACAGGGATTACTAGAGGGATTTAAATGTGGACTGTAATAAAATATTGATTTCGACCCCTTTTCCACTCTGCCATACTAATGAAAGTTTTCATTGTACTTCATCAAAATAAGTTTTACAGGGCAGAACTCAGGTCAATGGTAATCATGTTCTCCTTTTTTGGAGAGCTGGGCTCTGGAATGCCCAGAGAGCTCCAGAGAGCTCCATTGGTATAGCAAGTCTGAAATGGTTCTTGTCTTGGCATTGGAACCTGCTATGAAATCTTCAAAACTGGAAAACACCGAACTGACCAAGGGTCAGGTGAAATGAAGTGAACATTACTGAACCAGTGGTAATATTTTCAGTTAGCTGAGGGGTATAACTGTGTTCAAAAATGGAAAACTCGGCTATCCACCATGTTTTCCTAGTTCATACATAACAATTTACATATTTTTTTCATATTCAGTAAAAGGTTGCTGCTTTTTGAGACAGTCACAACAATGCCACAGCCTAACAAAGCTATCTGAGAAAATGAACTCACCCAGGTATAGAAATTGCCCCTGGAAAAAACAATTGCTTTGTTTTTAATCCATATTTTTGACTTTTCTCCAGAATTTACCAACAAGTAGATCTTCATCTCTTCTGTTCATATATAATTTTTGGCAGAAGTGTGTCTCTATTTTATGCTGCTGTCGCACACAATTTATTTATATTCCACAAAATATAAAGGAGGCTAGTAGTCTAAAACAGTTTTCTCTGAGCACATTCTCTCTGAGTGGATGTTAAGAGGTTAACATACAGTTTAAAATATATAGATATACTATCTGGTGTACAAAAATAGTCAAAGGACAAGGTGAAAAATCCAAAAGGAATCCTTGACGTGATTGAAGACCACGTACTCAGGAATGAGTAAGGAAAGATGAGTCAGGGTCTGCCGGAGGGCTTAAACTGGGATTGTGGCTGATGACACCACCTGTGAGTAAATACATGCAGATCATAGGTTTGCTTTTGGCACGTGTTAGCAACTAATAACATGCAGGGTTTTATCTGTTCTTGTGAGCCCCTAAGTGCAGTTACATTTCAGTCTCATACTTGTGTCAGTTTTAGCCTTGCCAAAACTCTTTTTAACTGGCAAAAAGGGCCAAATCTTGACTGTAACTTTCAATCATTTGTGGCAAAATCTATGAAGTTAGCAGCAATCTGGAATATTTGATGGTTGTGGCTGTCCAAGGGCAAGAGGGAGGAGGAAGGTCCTTTTCCAGCACACTGATGAAAGTGAGAGCTTTGCATGACAAGCAGTTTTGAAAAGTCAGTTCAAGCCAAAAGCTCTTGCTTGTGGTGAGACCTTAACAACAAAGAAAAATAACTCTAAACAGATACAAAAAACATGTCAGTGTTGTCCTGGCTTTCAAACAAAGTAGTCAATAAAGGAAGCCTTGCTGACAGGAAAAAGTAGGCTCCGCTCCAGTTGTACATACAGCAATGCTGTACAAGTAGGGCTGCATGGCAAAGTTAGGTACTTCTGTTTTTTTATGACGACTGACTTGCAATGCCTAAAAATCCCACACCCTCTGCTATTTCTGGCTGTTTTGTAAAACACTGATGACCCCATCTCTGAGGAGAACTAAAAAAAAAGAATAAAAAAAAATATTCATTGGAAGCAAATCATCCAGTCATCCTTCAGTTAATTGGTTTTGTGGGTGCTGTGACAGAAACGCACACCAAGTAGTTGGAGCGTGGTTGTATTTTATGTATGTGTTTGTGTTTAAAATGTGATTATCTCATTATGTCATGCAGCTGTACTTACTTGGACACTCAGTATGTGCATCCTGTTGGCAGGAGTGTGGAGGTAATGGAAGCTGGCTGTGGCACCAATCTGTATGCAAGGCAGTGTGCAAGACATGAGCCAGCTCTCTGTGTGCCATCACTAGGTGGCCTCTCGTTAGCTTCTTTGAAGATATTTCTGTGTTCTGACACCATAGGTTAATTGGCAGAATAAAATAATTTATTCTTTGTGACGTGGGTTAATAATAAAAGCCAGCTGCATTTTAGGTAATATTTTCACTATAATGCTCACATTTTTGGTTTGAATTTTAACTGCATCTTTATATTTTAAAATTTGCTTTAAATTTATTTTAATATAAACATTTATAATAAAAATGATAAGGCAGAACCAAGAAACACTGTATGTCAGCACTCTGGAGTAGATTTTGCTGCACAGCAAAAGATGAAATCTTTGTCGATTGACCTATTTCTCTGCTGCCTGTTACTTGGACTGTGAAAGATTAATTTTTATTCTATCATTCAGCTGCCTGCTAGTAGATATGTTAAAACCTTAGTTCACAGAATGATTAGAGACTAAGTCGTCTTTGTTTTGCTTTTCAGTTCAGTCCAGTCACTTTTCAATTGATGTTTGTGAAACTGTGCCCTACTATATAGATACTTTTTCCCGTCTTTACAGCAAAGATTTCTTCTTGAACCTGCTGTGTGTCTAAAACCTTGTCTTCTGACAGGAATTCACATGTTCTTATGTGAATGTACACTGTGTTATTAGCTTAGAAGTCTAAAAAAAAGACATATTACATGCACAACTGAGTTGAAAATGGTCAGTAGTGTTTGCTGTCACTGTGGCAGTATCCAGAGTCTTTCAGGGCCTGGGCTTGGCTGCAGAACACAGACCTGCTCTGGAGCACTCCAGGCTGTGTTGGTAATTCTGCTGGGCTGGCAACAGCAGCAATATATTTATCACCACTGAAATTTAAAATTCTTTCGGACAGTGAACAAAAATACTGATTCTGCAGTGGCCTTTACTGTATCCATCACAGGCTATAAGAGTTGGGTTTGATAAGGATTTGGAGCATTATAGGGCTGACAGTGTTCTTACAGTCCTGTATGTGTTGCTTAATCCACAAATATATCTGCTTAGGTTTATCCCATTTAACTTTTATCAGCCTGAGTGCTGTTACATCACTATTTAAATTGCCCTGTGCTATTGTGTACTTACGTGCTTATCTTCTCATTGTTATTTTAAAAAAATAACAGCTTCTGTGTTAGTTTGCTTAAATATAAGAATGATAATGAATGCAATGAGCAGAAATTTTGTTTTTCCCTTTTAAAATTTATTTTGATCAGCTACATCCCTATGTACTCTTTTCATTTTTTGGGGGAGACTTTTATAAGTTTTTTCTCCACTGATACTCTCCCTGATTTGTTGTGCCTTTCCTGTCTTCAAACCTTGTCACATCCATGTTACTTTTTTTCCAAAGAAGAATGAATGTTAATGTGATTGATTGTTGCTGCTATATAGGGGGATATATGTGCTGATTGAGCCATATTAATAACTGTTCCTAACCTTTATCGTATGAGGATTGCAATGACTAACAGCAACTTAAAAAACCCCATTTTTTGTATGGCTGAGTGACCCCGCCGTTCAGCAAACTAAAAAGAATATCAATACCATAGCCTTCCTTCCCTGTTTGTACCTTATGGAAGGAAGGTGAGTCAGTGTGATTAATACACAGAGAAGGGTCATGTTAAATGATATTTTAAACCCATGTTAAATCACAACAGGAGTTGGTAACTAAATAGGTGAAGGTTATATGCATTGACACAAATACCTGAATCTGCACAGTAAGGATAGGATTTGCTTGACCTCATGTGGATGTCTTCAGTGTAGGCATCCACATCCCATCTCATTACCCAGACTTCTTTATTGTCACTGAAGACAAACTGGCACTTGGGATGATTCTTCCTGGTTGGGGTAAGATGAACCAAGTAATGAGTTGAACTCTGTCCTGAATTTGCCATTTCCCCACTCATGGTAAAAGGAGCACAGGAAAACATTAATAGGCAGGTAGAATTCATTTAATCTGTCTTGAAAGTTAATGGTTGAGAATTGGCATCATGGCATCTCAGTCAGTGGAACAAGTTACCATAGGAAAGCAACATTTTCTCTCTTAAACATAATGCTGAGATCCTCATTGATTTCCATAGTGCACTAGGGAATTATACATCACGAGTGCTTAGTTTGGTAGCTTTTGAAACTGTTCCAGCTAGCTTTTTGAGAGGACTTTTGGACATAGCCAAGTGTAATGTAAACTAGTTTAATTTATGCTTTTTTATGTATTTCCTTTGGATCTAGCCTTTTCTTTATCTAGAAGATTAACAGAGAAATTAAATAACTGCAGTAAATATCTGTGAGTGATAAAGCAAGTTGGAATTTATCACTTTCAATCACTTTTCCGGGTGATATTTATTAGTGAAAATAAACCAGGGCAATGTTAAGCCTTGCCTTTTTTTTTTTTTTTTTATTCTTGTTGAAGGAGTGCTTTGCTGACTCATGTCAATTGGGAGATTTTCCAATTTTAACATAGCAATTTGGGGGTGTTGTGAATTTAAGAAAAAAAACCCAACAAGCTTTTCTCCCTAGTCTCCTATTAAAAAATAAGAATGAAAAATAACAGCAAAAACTAATCAGAACTCTGAAAAAGGTTGAGTTTTTAAATGCACATTTTACTTTTTGTATCCATGATATTATTCTGCTGCCTTATTCACAAGTTTTTATGGGCAAAAGCTGAATTTGTAATATAAAAAGTAGATGCTAGAGCTTCTCTGAATATACTTTGGGCTCTTTTAAAGTAAGTGTAAATTGTACTCAATATGTCACATTTTCCCATATACTCAAAACATGGTTTTAAGTGTAAGGTGCTGAGTACAGCTTGTGGACCTTCCTCAGCTGCTCTTGTCATTGCTTGGTTGCCTGTTTGATTAGAAGAAGTGCAGGCTTGGGGTCTGTAGTAATGTCCTTACTGTCATGTCCTTTTGGGGGAACGGAAGGATGTGTATTTTTACAGTATATATTTGTAGAAGAGCACACATCAATCTTCCTCAAAATACTTAAAATGCTCTTGCCATCCTTCTCCTAAACAACCTCACATTGGCTCACTGAAGTTGAGCACATTTGCTGCATTCCGTGTTTTCCCTTGCAAGATTTAGTCCTCATCTTTTTTTAGTTTGCTTTTCTTCCTACACTCTCCTGAGCTTTCTCGTTCTTCTTTGTCTACTGTGTTCAGCTATCTATTTTTGCCTTGGCCAACTTACCTTTTCTCCCTGTCAATGTTCCTCCCTTTTCCCAGAAATTTTTCTGTATTTTTCTCCTGCTTAATTTTTCTCTGCTTGCAGCGATTTCTGCTCATTTTATTTTGCTCCTTGTGTTTCCCAACAGTCTCTATACTCATTTTTGTCTTTTTTCCTTCATGTAGTTATTAATCAACATTTGAAGGTAAATTGGTGATTCTTATGCCTTAACAAAATGACATTATTTAGAATCAACTTCTAAGATGGTCTCTCCTTCTGATGTTTGTTCATGGTTTCTCATTATGGATGTTAAATACCTAGAGCAAATACAGATTATATAAACCTGTTCATGTTCTGTAATTTCTGAAAGTAGGGTGAAGTACTAGTGGCATTTAAAAATATATAATCTTTGAAGCGTGTCTCCTTCCCTGTAAGGGAGCCAGATGATCATCAGTGAGGTTTGTCTGGGCTAGACTTGCCAGTCCTGTTGAAACTTGAATGATCCAATTTTCAAGCACGTATCTTCTGTGACTGTAAACTTAGATACTTTAGGCAGTGGTGAGTAGGAGAGTGAAACTAGAAGAAAATTCAAAAATTTTAACGTGCTCTTTCATCAGGTTTTTTTATTTTGTTAAATAAAGTTTTCAGTTCTTTCACCTCTGTTTATAAAAAGGTAAATGCTCCAAGGATGGGATGCATCCTTTATCTGAGCACTCAGCAAAACCTAAAATAGTAGGTAGAGTGTTACCTGCTAGATTGGGTTTTTCCCCCCATTTTCTTTTTCCTTCTGATGTCTTTATGATTACCTGCGTTGGTCTGTTTTTAAAACAAAGTTTCTTTTAGTTCAGTAGGGTTTTATTTTATGGAAGAGGTAACTGACACTGTTGGCAGTCTGTTCAACATTGTGTATTGTGTAAATGCTGCTCCAACAACTGCCAAAATTAGGACTGTTTTGTTGAAAACCTGCCTTGCCAACAGTGAAGTGTCTGCTCATGTGTGCAGGAAAAGCCTGATAAGTGTAGGAGTTCTGACTTCCTGCTTTGCAGATGGATCACCTGGGTATGGATGTGTGGCAGAGATGTCCTCTGGCAGCCAGGACTGGTAGGGGTGCCAGGGGTGTGATGTCCCTGTGCCCTGCTTCATGCAGTGTGGGAGGGGATGGGAGGTGCCAGGGGGCCATGGCAAGCCACCGAATGGCATCACCACACGTTTACAGTGGAGGGTGATGACTTGCCACGCACATCACTGTGTCCCCACTGCAGAAGAAACTATTTGTAGACATCTTTTAGGCAAGACAATACCAGGTTTCTCATGTGATTGCTGAATAAGTGTTGAGGAAGTCAGATGGAGAAGGGGAGAGGGTGTGAACAGAAAAAAGGTAGAGCTAAAAAAAACCCCTTGGAAGTTTTAATGTTTCAGAGGTTGCAGACCAGCAAAGCACACTTGTTATTTTTCATCAGTAGTGGCTGATTATGTTATAATTTGGGTGAGATATTAATGAACAACAAGAACAAAAAAGGCAAGCAGCAGAGATGTAAATAGCTTTACCAACTGCAAGATTTGATCTCATGTCTGGACAGACTTCTGCTTTATATGAATGTCTCCGTTGTTGTGGTTACTTTTAACTCCTTTTTCCTGAGAAAATAATTTTTATCTAGAAGCTACAATTTTTTCTGATAAGATTTTAAAAAAATTTCTTACAATTACTCATTTTCTCACATCTTGGACATACAGATACTTCTCCAGATTCCTTTGCAATTATTTATTGTTTTTGCATGTGTATAATGTTGCTTTAAAAAAAAATAATGTCCTATTTCTTCAAAGAAGAGAACAAAAGCAAAGCGAGAGAATATTTTGATATGCATTTGTGTGCATGTTGTATGTTCTATCTGTAAAATTAAAAATATTCGTAATGAAAGTCCTTCAGGACTACAAGGCTTTCACAGTGCTCCCTTAGATGGAATTTGTATTCTTAATTTCCATTTTTGTAAGTGTAGTATGTTCTTTTCCTGTGTATTCAACTATAAATATTCAATACTTTTCTGTACTATACTGTAATTACATTCAGACTTCACGAAGACAGGCATCTGAAGAATTAAAGGTATCTGTGTTCCCTGCAAAAAAGGAAGTGTGAGTTGGCCAAGTTATCATGTTGGTGTGTTTAACGTTTGTGTCAGTTTAAATGACTACTTTCCTGTGTTACTGCTATGTCCTGTCAAGTAGGGAGGAGCCCAGTAGGAAAATCCCTGGTGTCTTTTCATGTTGCTGTGTAAATCCAGGGCACCAGCAGTTAAACAGTGAAAATGCTGTATGTGAGAAAGGCACTTGAAATATAATTAGAAGGTTCCCCCTTTTGTGGGCCCTGCATGAGTGTTTAAAATTTGTCATCAGTACAATTTTGTCTTCAGTAATAATTTTGAAATTTAATTTTTCAGTATTATAGCTGTACTAACAATACTGTTTCCAAAAGATTAAACTTGATTACGATGTAATTTGAGAATAGGTAGATCCATTTGCTTAAGTATAATATTTTAAGATAATAAAAAAGATGCTGTATTAATGGAGAATCTTATTTGTTCTCAGGTACAATTCATTACAGCTTTATTGCTGTCACTTGTTGTGTGTGTTACAATAGGCCACGATTTCCTTCTGTGTTTTTTCTTTCCTTGGCAGTGGTTATGCCAAGAGGAAGGGAGATCCATGGGCGAGAGGCAGGTATGATTACAGTTAGTGCATGTGCTTTGTGGATGACTGGAATGTGATGGTGGTTTCATGTTCAGAGATAGCAAAGGTGTGTTCAGGTGCCATGACCCAAAGCCTTTTCTTTGCAGGAATTCATGTTGGTCTAACAGGCTTTAACAGGATTTCAGTGTTCTTAAAGAGTTTGTATTGGCCTCTTAAGATGGATTTTCAACAAGAGACAAGCTGCCAGGAGTATAATGAAGGATGGTTAACTGGTCAGATACAGAATTTTGGGGTTTCTTGTAATATTGGGACGGTTGCTGTGAGACAAATCCTTAGTATTTCATTCACTGGTGACTGATACTCAGAGCCTGTACTTCTTAGTGGACACGGACAGGCTTATTTAGACAGGGATTGTACTGTGTCCAAATGTAGGAACTAGAAGTAAACTCAGTAGTCTTAGATGTTATTTGATGTGTGGTGTGGTACAGCTGGCATCAGTTTCTTGGTTTTGGCACTTTCAGTGGCTGCTGAGGCTGTTCCTCTTGCTCTTATTCCTTCTTCATGTAAAAACACTTCTTGTTTCTCCCTTCTCCCCCTTGTCTCCTTCATTGTAAACAACAGGGAACATCTTGTATGACGTTTGACAGGCATCTCTGTAACCTGCCCATTGCTCCTGAAGAGTTTGACTTTGTGTACTGATCACCACGTGGAACCATGTCCCAGTGGGACACAACTCATGGCTGAAGTGGAGAGGTTTTTGGCTTGCTTTGTGCTTGGGATGACATGTGCTTTTTTTGATGGAGCTTTTTCTGAGGACGGCTTGTACTCTTACGAGGCCAGAAAGGTGAAACAAATCTTGTCTCATGCTCATGTTCTGGAGGAATTGAGCTGAGAACATCCTCTTTGCATCTGAGAATTCAAGGGGAATAAGAACCTGATGATCTATCTGCTGGATAAGAAATGTCGAAAACCTTGGAAAAATATTTGGAGAAGTCAGTTATGTAGATACTGTGGAGATCATCACAATATAAAAACACATTGAAAAGCATTCAGTGAATATCCTGTCAAAATACCTCAATTTAGAAATGTTTCTACTCTAAGGATTTCTAACTGTAAAATTTGTAACAAAAAGCAAAAAAATATAAAGGAGTGAATGATAAAAAGTAAGGCTTAGGAGAAATTCTAACCTGAAGTTTAAGGTTATAACATGTATTCAATAATTGTGACCCAGTTTAATCCTTTTGGGTAAATCATGTAGCTTCATCTCCTAGGAGAGGCAGGAATCTGTGTGCAAGATTTTATGAGTCATTGCTTTAGTCTTTATAAGGTAACATATGCTTGACTCAGTTTGGATGAATAGAAACCTGGTTTTTCTTTTAGACTGGAATTTGTCAATCTGCTACATTAGAGCAATTTTTTTTCCCCCTTGAATTTGGAAGAAAAACAAGAGTGGAAAAATAATAGTAGTTGAAAATTTGAACAGCACTTAAGGCATTTAGGCAAATTATAGAAAAGGAAGAAAATACTGTTATCATAAGGATCCTAATAAAGTAACAATTGCACACTAGATTGTAAAAGGAATAAATTAGAAATATTTTGGATTTGGAATCCCAAATTACTCATTTTGTCTAGTGAGTTAAATTGATGAAGATATTAGAAGTGATGTAGTTTGAGGGTGTCCAACAGTCCATTATTTTGCTGGAAGTTGAATTTTTTTCACCTTTAGCAGGAAAGCTGTTTATGTACACCCAGCAAACCATTCGTCTCGCTCTAGACAAGATTTGGAAAATGCAGCTAATGACTTGTTGTGTTTTAAGAAGTTCTACTCTGTTAATTAAAGCGCTTTTTCTCTAGCTACCTAGTGTCCAACTCTTTCCATGTAGAGATGTGTTTTGCCTAGTAATAGAAAGCACTTGGCAGCTGATTTTAAAGGACAGGAGGATACATTTTAACATACTACAAATGTTTTCCCCCAAAAGTGGATAAATTTGTA
Source organism: Serilophus lunatus (assembly GCA_013399895.1). Classification (NCBI taxonomy): domain Eukaryota; kingdom Metazoa; phylum Chordata; class Aves; order Passeriformes; family Eurylaimidae; genus Serilophus; species Serilophus lunatus. The sequence continues at coordinate 1,421,609 of VXBA01003293.1, forward strand.
GGAATAAGCTTTCTGTTTTCCAGCTCTGAGAAATGTTCTCAACTCTGTAGCTGTCCCCTCCAAACAAAACCTTTCTTATGAATGTTAAATAAATATAAATAAAGTTCTATATATAAATAATTAGTGGATAACAAGCACAGCCATGTTTTGGGTTAATATTGTTGTGCTTTATTGGTATTTAATCTGAACAGTTATGCAAAAAGAACTTTTTCTTTCTGTGCAGAATGACTTTCTGTAGTACCACAGATTTTCAAACAAACTTTTGGCAGAGTTGGTTATTGGCCTGAGATGGGAGGAGAGAGGGAAAAGCAACAACTTGGTGCTGGGCATACATCTGGTACAGAGAATGCTGCCAGACCCAGCAGAACTACCAGAATGAAGAATTCCTGTTACTGTCATCTTTGTGTTTCAGTAAGCACTTTATTAATGAGTCCTACAGTCTGGCAAAAGATCAAATGCCAGATTATGTCAACAAGGCTTAGTTAAGTTCCATGGGTGACTAAAATAAATTCAAATTCATTGTTAGGTTAAACTGTAGTTCTACTTCCCTGTGTTCATAGTGGGCTGTTTGTAAAGTAATTGTAGCATATCATCATGCTTTTCTTCTTAAATACTTAATGCTTCCTCAAATTTATCTACAAACTTCCTTCAAAGATTTCCATATGTAATTTGGCTCTGTTAATTCTTCAGAGGTATTACTTACATGACTTATTTTCTATACTTATATATTTGGAAAATAATTATTTAAACAAGTAAAAGGCAAATTCATTTGTGTATTTGCTATGCTTTTTTCCTTCTTGGAGAAGCAGAAACAAACTTGGCTGTATTATGGATGTTCTCACGGTTCTCATTTCCTCTCTTGTAAACTGCAGCATTTGTTTTCTTCCTACCATTTTTCATTCCTTTCTGTATCCTGTATTTTTCAATGGCCCTCCTCATGGTGAAGATTACATGAAGTGAAGTTTTAAAATTATACTACTTGTGTTGCTCTTTTTCTTGAATAAAATACCATTGTTCTGTAGATTCTCAATGAATGATCTTCCATTTCCTTCTGCAGAAACAAGGCAATGGCTACCATTAAAGGTATATACTGTCTTTCAAATTAGCTTTTGTGTCTATTTATGTTAAGGAGAACAGTGCTAAACACCTAGCAGTGTTATCTGGATGAAATCTTTAAGAATCTTTAGGAATTAGGGTAGACTTAATTCTTGGATACTAATTGGGGGGTGGCAGCCATTTTGAAGGAAGACAGGTTTTCCTCAGAATATTTTCTAAAAGTATTACTTTTCAACCTCAGCTGAGGTATGGAAAACTCGGTTTGGGAGGGTAACAGTGGTACTACTGTGAATACATTTTTTAAAACTACCCGAGCAGATGATTCCAGTAGAATTTTAAGTATATCAGAAATGTGAAAAATCTGTGTTTCTGTATCTCTGAGATTACTGGAAGATCAGATGCCACTATAATTTCTTTAAAAAGACTCAGTACTATTAACAGTAAGTCCATTTAATGTACCTGCAGATAGTGAGTAAATCCATCTTCTGCTTTATACAAGGGAAAGGGAAAGGTCCATCAGTGCTGGTCACTTTTTAAAGACCACCCTGGTCACTGCAATGTAAGAAAGGTATTATGCTATTAGAGAGTGTCCAAAGGAGGGCCATGAAGATGGTGAAGGGCCTGGAGGGGAGGCTGTGTGAGGAGCAGCTGAGGTCACCTGATCTGTTCATCCTGGAGAAGAGGAGACTGAGGGGAGATCTCATTGCAGTGACAACCTCCTTGTGAGGAGGAGGGGCAGACACTGATCTCTTCTCTGTGGTGACCATTGACAAGACCTGAGGGAACGGCCTGAAGTTGTGTCAGGGGAAGTTTAGGTTGGATATTAGAAAAAGGTTTTTTACCCAGAGGATGGTTGGGCACTGAACAGGCTCCCCGGGGAAGTGGTCACAGCACCAAGGCTGACACAGTTCAGTAAGTGTTTGGACAATGCTCTCAGAGACATGGTGTGACTCTAGGGGATGGTCCGATGCAGAGCTGAGGATTGGACTCGATGATCCTTGTCCAACTCAGCGTATTCTGTGATTGGGTTTTTGGTGGTGTTTAGATCTTTTTTGGTTTCCCCGCCCTGTTTCCCCCTCAGTAAATACTCACTGCTATTATAATGCCCACTGGACTGTGCATGAGCAGGAGGCAGCTGTAGTTGGACGTGTGTAGAAAAAAAGGATCTGTACTTCCCTTTGTATCTTTTATCTGGTCCCTACAACCCGTCTGTGAGACAAGGCAGTGTTTTTTTTAAAACATATTTTATATTCAGAGCAGTAACTAAAACCCGATTCTTACAAAAACGTTTAAAATGCTGTGCATTTCATTGTTACTGACCTTTTCTTACACGTGCTTTTAGAGAAGGAGTTTGCTTCGTTGTTTTTGATAGTTTTTCAAAATGGTGATTTTAGTATTTCATAACCATAAAAATAAGCATAACCATAAAAATTCTATTTTAATTTCCTCATGCCCTGAGCAGAAAAATTATTTAGGATACCGAAGAGAAATAATACTAAAAATATTAATGTAATCTTCCCAACAGGAGATTGCAAACAGCTGGGTTTCTGTCACTTATTCTTCAGTGAGGCAGTCACTGGCTTGTGTATCAGCATTGCTGTGAATGTTATGCATGAGAGACTTGAAGAAGTCCATAAAGCTATTTTTTTTCTCACTCCAAAAGCTTAGTAACACCTGGAATAACAATTTATTTTAGGACAATTATGCTCTTTGTGATTTCATACTCCCCCATTCAGTATTCATATGTTTATCAAATTTAGGCGATGCTGTGTGTTTGTGCCATTTTGAAACCCCCAGTGCCAGAGCCTGTGACTCTAGCAGTCTTTTAGTACTAGTAATTTTAAAAATACATCATCTAAACCACATCAATAAGTGAGCCTTTCCAGTTGTGTTTTAAATCTGCCTAGTTTTGTGCAGTGATACCCTGTGCCTCATCAGGAGAATTTTAATTTATTGCCTGCTTTTGTGCTTTTTAGCATGTCACTTGTACAACAGTTGTCCACAGCTCAAAACAGATCTGTCCACATAAAATCACATTGATGATACCAAAGTTCCTAATGCATTTCATGACTTCAAGATAAAATATTTACTTAGAACACAACTCAGTTGTTTGGTTAATTTGCTTTGTGTAATATTTTCAGGTCAGTCTTTAGAGATTGATTTAGGAAGCAAGATTATTTCTTGTAACAGTAACACTGGAAGTAGTCAATTTACCGCAGGATCAGGGGTTTATTGGCGAATTATAAGATCCAAGCAGCTGTAGCACTAATGTGATGTAAGAATGGAAAAGGCAGTGGAGAGTAGAGTAGGATTGATATTGATAGGGAAGGAGATGTTTAAAGATAGTGTGAAAGAAAGGCTACAAGCACCTCAAGCTTGTGTCCTAATATACCACACAGAAAATGGAAGAAAAGCACTAAACCTATTGATTTATAATCAAGTTAGACTAACAAAACACGTGGATGAGCCTACTTCTTAGTTAAAAAGTAAGGCTTTTTCCCTTGCATCTGTCTAGTATCATGTTTATTTTTAAAAGGATGCATATTTGGGTGGCAGGGCTTTACATTGCAAAAAATTGAAGGTACTTATGTTTAGCTGCCACTTTGTCCCCTCCCTTGCTCTCAAAGGTGGGGCAAAGAGAAGCTGTATTAGGTGAGTTCTGCAACAGTGGGTCTCTGCCCTGCATGAATGTAATACATGCATTGTCAGTAAGATATTTTTGTCTTGACTGATGAACATGTTGTAGACCATCAAGATAATCTGTTTGTGGTAGACAGGATTAAATTTTTAGTGAAACGGTGACTTCTGTCAGTTGACTTTGAAATTGTGGTGGCTCTGATATCTACCCATATGTCGTAGGGAACAGTTTGTGCAGCATCACGTACCTTGTCCACACTTTTCCATCTGTTCATGAGCAGCAGCTAGGTTGTTTTTTTTTCTTTCTTTTGTTCTGTTTGTTCTTTATGTGTTTTCATTGGTAAAAATAAATAAACAAAACTCTGGGCTAGTTCTGCTGCCCTATTCTATTTTCCAGATTATGTGTATATTCCTCAAATATTCTTAGTTCACATATCTGATTTTATTTTCCTCCTTTCACATTGTTGAAATAAAAGAACTTCTCTTATTTGTTTTGCATGGAGAGTTTCTTCCCTTACCCTTTCTGAAGTGGTTTGTAGATTTGCTGTGGAAACTTCAGATTTCTTGGAGCCTTTGGCATGATGCTCTCCAACAAATCCCCTTTGAGTTTAGAAACTGCCAGCATCTCTTTTTAGAACTCTCCTCTCCTTTTTTCCAAGCCTTTGGTCTCTTTTTTTTTTGACAAAGCAAATGATCTTTCTCTAATAAAAGGTCCCTTCCTGTTTTAACTTAATGTGGTTTCTTTTTCTCTAGTTTAACCTGAACATCTCAGAGGAGACAAACATTTAGGCTGGAAAAAAAAATTCCAAGCATGGATCCCTCTAAATAGTTTTTGCTTTGCTTTGGTTTAAAAAACTAAAAATCCTGATGATTATGAAGTCATTTTGGGCAGTGCAGAGCTTTTCTGGTTTTTGTTTTCATTCAATCACAGCTTGAATAGTATGGCTTTAGAGACTTAGTGTATCTGCTTTGCTCAGGCTTTGGCTGAGAGCCAGTTGTCTGCCACTCTATCTGTACACAGGGCAAAATGACTCAAAGTGGGCTGATAAAATGCATGGAATGACTGAGGAGTTGGTGACAATAATAACGCCCAATCATTCATATAATAATTTATAAAAATAATTTATTGTTATTCTGGAATTGGAGAAATCAGTTGTATTAACTGCTGCTTTGAGATTTCCAAGCAGTAATTTTCATTCATCTTCATCTTTTTTTGGGACAATGTTATGATCTATTCTTTTGGATGTGGTTCTACTTACAGTGCTATCTCTTTGAGGCCTCTGAAACCAGGATAGTCCAAAAATCAGTGAGAACATAGGTGCCTGCTTACTAAGCAGAGGTTCACTGTACCTCTGGATGTTGATAATACAATTTTCTGATTAACTCATGAAAGCCATTAAAGGTGTGGTCCTTTGAATCCTTAACAGGTGCTGGTCCTGAAGAGCCCAGTATTTGTCTCTGTACTACAGCACTGGAGATCAACCAAAAGTGGAAGTGTTAATTTTCGGTGTCAGATTGGAGAGTCTTGAACCAAGAAACCTTCAGGAAGAGCTGCTCAATTGTAAAACTTCCTTCCCCCTTCCTTCCCCCTTCCTTCCTTTGGGTTTAACAAAATTACTGTAATTTGCATTCTTCTGAAGGCAAAGGCTGCTTGAGTGGATGACACAGTAAACACAATTTGAAGAGTTTTTTCTTTTTTTATTTGGACTTGAGATGCAATTCAGATATTCTAATGCATTCTGTAAATGAGCCCAGATTTCTGGATATGTAAATGATAACAAATCAAAACAAACAATAGTGTAAAACTCACCTGTCTTATTTTGGGGCTATTAATTCCACCATCAGTTTTCTGTCAGGAGTGATAATGATGGTATCAGCCTGACCTCAATGGTGCAGATTTACTTTTTAAAAAGGAACAAAATGGCTCCACTTGCAAGAGTCTTAGATATCAGAGACAAAAAAATAGGTAAATTTCAATTAAAGAAATATTTCAAGTTGACAGGAGTGAAGAAGGAGAAAGGAAGAAAACCCCCCAAACCTCATGATGGAAGTTTCATCAACTTGTGCAATGGAATGCTCATTAAGATGCTAGAATTTTTTTTTTCCCCTATGAAGTCTCAGTTTATTTAAATTCTTCTTACAGCTATATTAAATAGATCTTAGTTGCCACTTGATTACCAAAAGTAAAGCTGTATTATGTGCTGGAATAGTGTTGGGAAGAAATGTCATTGAATCTCTTGGAGCATCCAGGGACTTAGAGTTTGCAGTGAAGTAACTTGTATTTTGAATTTTATTTTTATCATCTTCTAGTGTATTGTTAGCAATAAAGTCTTAAGTGTAATGATCTCTAGACATCCATTGAAAAGCTGATGTGGAAGCTTGATTATGGAATGGGTCAGTCGATCACTTTATTTCGAACTGTGTGGATTTTCTTTTGCCATGAAGTCCTGCCTTGTTAGCATCCATTTATATAATCAATTTTCAACTTTAACAGGGTTAAGCTTCTTCAGAAAGAATTAAAAAAAATTGTTGGCTTATGAGATTGAGGAACATATTTACAGTCAGTCAGTGCCAAAGATCTGTGGTAGAGGAAGTGAGCTTTAGTTTGCATCTCAAAATTCTCAAGTTTATCTCTGTCCAAGAGTGAGGGTAAGCAACTGAGAGGGCTGCTTTCTCACATTCCTTCACAGAAAAGGGCGTGGGGGGAAAAGTTAGTACTAAAGGGATGAGCTTTCTTCACAAAGCTGTTGAAACCTTAAGTCTTCTCCATCTCACAAAAATTTCTGTGATGTAGCTTTTAGTCCTGACAACACAGTAGTGTTATCACACTGTGTAACAAAGTGTCCTGTTCTTGTTGAACCATATTGCGTCAGAGTATGAAGGGAGAATCCATAAAGAATTCCAGGTGTATTGGTCCTTTTAAAAAAAAAAAAAAGTAGACATAGTTTCTTTTAACCTGTGTAATATGAAGTAGTCTATATTCAGAGACTTGTTACAGAAATATTTTTCTGTATTTTCTTAAAGGCAGTATCTTTCTGAGAAGTATTTTTTTAGTGTTCTGAATACCTGGTTGAGTCCTGCAGTAAATCTTTTTGATCATTCTGTGCCACTGTTCTTTGGTCTGTTTGATCTTGTGCACTGCCTTCCTAGAGTTTAAACATAAATGTGTTGGAAAATACTGCATTACGATAACCCTGATATTACACTTGCTTAAAACAATAATTAAAGTAGCTATATATCCAGTGCATTTCATAATTTGTGTGATCAACACCTATGTCCTATGTTGCACTAGAAGTTTGTTTTAAAATAAGTGTAATTCTGTAGCCTAAAATGAAGAAGCATTAAAGCTGTGGAGCCTTTGGGCAGTACAGGATAGTTCTTAATCTCACAAGTTTTTTTACTATAACATGAGTGTGTCTTTTAGTGATCAGGTGGTTATTCAGTGTTTTCAGTTCCTGACCACCATGTGGTTTTAAGTTGTGCTCAATAGCTATTTTCAAGTACAAAAGTAGATAGTTTGGTGTTCATTGGTGTTTTATTGTAGGTTTCTGGGCTGTTTTTCAAGTGGGGGAAAAAAACCAAACCCAAACAGTATCCCAGGGAATTTAGTCGATGATGCCATTTCGTTAGCTGGAGAACTGAGGCACAGAGGGAAAGATGCACATGGCCTAAATAAGAACTGCTGGGTGTGCAGAGAAGTCTCCTGGTAGCTGTGACTGAAGGAGGACCTGCTGCCCGTGATGGGCAATGATAAAGGATGGTTTTTATGGTTCCTTGCAGTGACACAATGAAGCTGGTTGTGGACATACTGACATTTCACAGCCGTGTCTTCAGAGTTCTGAGAAGCATGTACTTTGGAGGGGACAACTGAGGTACCTCTTGGAATTTCCTCTGATCAGGATCTTTTGGGAAGAACAAGTGGCAAATGGTTAACCGGGTGATGATCACTGCTGGTTTGCAACCCTTCTAACCAGAGCATGAAGGTGGTAAACTCATTCAAGTAGTAATAATATTTTCGTAACTTTGGTTGAATACAAATCTAGTTATCCAGTTTCTCTTCTTGTTTTAGAAATTTCTGAGCCTTTTACCTCATGAGATATGTTTAAAGACGTGAAGAAAGGTCAGATTTAAGCTCTTCTGTCATAGGATGGTTAGTCCCAAACAGTTGAAGATGAGTGTGGTTGTTAACAAGTGGACAAGTCTTAGTGTTGCCCAGGTCTTTACCAGTATTTCCATAGGTGGCACTACAGTCTCCGGCGAGGACAGGATTTTAAGATTATACTCACATCCATGACATGCTTCTTGGTTTTTTTTGGGTCTCGAACCTCTAGACTCCCGAGCTCCCGGTGAATTCACTTTCCGGCAGTCTCTGTTCTGCTCTGACAGGGTCTTGTGAGCCGAGCGGCCGGGTGCCTTCTCCCCTCGGTGACAGCCACTCCGGGGGTTTGTGCCGGGAAGCGCTGCCAGGCGTTTCGGGAAGGAGGAACCAGCCCAGGCCTTACAGGTGCTGGATTGAATGACAGAATGCCGTGAGTTGGAAGGGACCCACAAGGATCATCGAGTCCAACTCCTGGCTCTGCTCAGGACCATCCCCAAGAGTCACACCATGTGCCCGAGAGGATCATCCAAACCAACACTTCTTGAGCTCTGTCAGCCTTGGTGATGTGATCACTTTCCTGGGGAGCCTGTTCAGTGGCCAACCATCCTCTGGGTGGATTATTATTATTAAAAAAAAAAAAAAAGGAAAATGAATCATTACTTTTTAAAGTATATTTGGAGGACATTAGGGGCAGAGTACTAAAACCCCCAAAATCCACCTATGCCTCGTGCTTTCCACGTCTGCTTTCTCACCCGCGCCTGAAAGTAGCGATTCTAATACCTCGCTCTTTGTGACAAAAATGATTCAAAGAGCCATATTTTTTCCAGGGCTTTTGATGTGCAGCTTTTCGCGGGTGTGCGGCGCATCTTAGCGGGGTGCCTTGGGAGGCGATCCGTGCCGCCAAACCCCCGCTTCGGGCGTTTTTCCCCGCGCCGCGTCCCCTCGCGCTCCCTCCCGCCGGCGGCGGCGNGCGGACAAAAGGGCGCAGGGAAGCGGCTCCTCCGGAAAGGCGAGGGCAGGCGGCAGCGGCGGCGGTGGGTGAACGTTTTCTGATTTTTCCAGAAATCAAGCAGAAGACTGAGCTGCTGATGTCAGTTAACTCTGAGAAGTCGTCCTCTCCAGAAAGGTACGGCCGCATTCCCCCGTCCGCATGAGCGCGGGGCTTTCTCCCTCTCCTCCTCCTCCTCCTCCGCGCTGCTGGCATTGTCCGCCCGCTGCATGCCGGTTTCTCGCCCCGTGCCCGCCCCGTTCCTTGAGCTTTTGCGCGTTTTTTTGGCCGAGGTCGGCGGGTGCCGTGCCCGTGTCCCGGGGCCGTGCGGGGCCGCGCTGCTGCGGACCGACCCCGCGGGCTCCGTGCCGTGCCGTGCCGTGCCGTGCCGTGCCGTCCGCGGCCCTCGGCGGAGCTTTGGGTGCCCCGCCGTGTCGGGAAAGGGAGTGTCCCTTGGGAAGTAGCTGAGGAATCGCGAACCCCCCGGTTAGTCACGTTGTGTGGGAGCGATGCGATGATCCCCGTTCAAGTCTGTGCTAGGCAATGGAGCGGTCGCTGCATGCAGTAATGGTTCGTGCCTGCAGGTAAGGACAGAATGACTCACAAGTGTTTTTAAAGCAATTATTTTATCTGTCAATCAGATTAGCGCGATTTCAAGTAGCTGTTTCATTTTTAAAGGAATACTTAGGGGGACTAAACGAGCGTTAAGTTTTGTGATGTGAAATAGCCTCCTGGTGATTATTTTGTTGATTTTAAATAATCCAGCCTTGCTCACTTCTGTTTTCCTTGCGAGTGAATTTCAGGACGTTTTTATTTTCCAGGCTGGTTAAATCTACAGAAATGTGTCATATTTTCCTCCTGAAATTATTTACAGTAATCATTTTGACTGTATGCAAATGTCCTCTCTTGCCATTTTAGTATTTGACATTGGCCAAAAAAAGAATGTTAATTTTAAGCACTGTGTTAGGCTGAAATTATCATGTAAAGTATATTTTATTGAATGGCTCATGAGCATAGAATAATGTGTTAAGGCGCTGAATGGTATCTTAAGGAAACAGGCTAAAAGACATCTTTCAAAATGAACGAGTGCTGTGTGACTTGCATGGTTTTAAAAAACAAAATGAACAATTTAATTTGATTTATATTTGTGTAAGATATGTAGAAGCAAACTCCATTGCCTTTCACCAGCTGCTGTTAAAATATCAGCAATGAGAGATACAGAAAATGGTGGGGGGGAATGGGATGTTAAGTCACCTTTCCAAAATGGAGAAATGTAAGAAGAGCTTTGAGAGAGATTTTATTATTTATTTGTTCAAAGTGAAGTATTATGAGAGAAAATGTGAATGTTCATTTGTTGACCTTTATCCCAGCCTTATGCCTAAAATTTTTAAGTACAAGACTCATAAAATGGTGGTGATAATAGAGAGGATGGTGGAGCGAAAATAGTGAAGTAAACAGGTGTTAACTTGATAATTGGAAAGACTTCTGTTGGCATTGCTGTGGGGGAATTTGTTATTTAATACAGACATTTATTTTATCCATATGAATGTTTTGCAGCACCCGTACAGCTCATCAGCCTGGTTTTGAGCAGAACATGCTCATAGTTGAACTAATGGTAGTCCTCCTAGATGAAGAGGTCCCTGTCAAGGGCCATAACACACAATTAGAAAAGGATGCATTTGTCTGATTCATTTGAATGCTATTCTTTAAAAAGCAAGTGGGTTTTTTTTTAGCAGTGTGATGTGTTACCTTACAATGAAGATTAAAATGTGGATGTTGCATATGCACATAGATTTGTTTTAAGGATTTAAATACGTGGTTCTGTTCACCTGGAGGTTGATTTGACATGTCTGCTGCGTGGTCACTTATAAATGGCAGCAACTTTATATGTTATGGGAGATTTTTTTAAAAAAAACAAAACACTTTTTTCACCTATCTAAAAATAGATTAAATTTTTTTGCAAGCTGTTATGAAACAGTTCTGTCTATCCTATTAGCTGCCAGTTCCTTTCAAGGCCCTTTGAAAATTGATGTATTAGAATTTTTTAAAAAAATAATTGCAATAGTGAGTGTCTGAATTACTGAACTGCCCTTAATCTGCTCTATAGAAAAAATGCAGCGTGTGCTGGTGCCATACAGACATGAGAATATGCTTGTTTTTGACAAACACAGAAAGGGAGTCCACACTTGGGTATTTATTTATTTGTTGCTGGTTTTTACCCCTGCTCCTAGTGGCTGGGCTTTTTGAAAAGCTTGAATTCTCTGTATGGGAATGCTGGGTGGAAGATGTGAAAGAGTCCATGGCTTGTTTCTTGTTTTCCACGCTAGCAGAGGCTGCTAGACAGCACTTGCATAGCTGGAGGGGAGGGGAGAGGAGAGGAGGTGCTCTGTGCTCTTACAGAAACCGATGGAATGGGGATAGAGAAGCAGTGAGAGAGAAGCCCATGACTTGCCTCTTTCTTTGGTTGGCCTTTGTTTGTACAAGACAGTTTAGTGTTTGTAGGTTTTCCTGCTCATTTGGCAAGTTCAACGTGCTGTCACGTCCTAATGATGAGAAGGAAGCTGGAATATAATGGATGGTTTGGCTGTTCTGGAAGCTCAGCATTTTAGAAATCCTGCAGCGCTCTCTTAGGATAGCTGCTTGTTGTGTTGTTAAGAGGCTTTCAGGAGACATTAGCAAGAAAGATGAACCCTTTCGTTGAGAAACCTCTGAATATTAAAGACATTGTCAGCCTTGAAAAGTAAATGAATACAAACCTGCAGCGTTTTTCGTGGATTCATCCTTCCTTTCCTCTTCTTAGAAAAACTGTAGTTGAGGATGTGAGGAGATGAGAGGCCCGGTTTTTGGTGGCTGTGGGCTAAGCCCTAAATTTCCGTTGTCAGCCCGTGACCAAGTCCTTGTTCCTTGTTGATCAGGTGTCCTGGGTGACTGTGGATGTGCACACTGGATCAGGTAACCCACTGCAGCTCGTGCCACTGGAATGATTTGGTTGCGTGTCTGAGCTTGAAGCAGACCATGGACGTGTTTCCCTGCAGTGTGTCTATGGGCTGGCACACACCTGGTTTCTTTATCTAAGAGGTGGTAATTTAACCACCCCCTTGTTCTTTGCCTCGAACAGGGGGCTGTGGGAATATCATGGGGAGGGAGCCGGTAGCAGCGCCCAGATGGAAGAGGATGGGTTTTTCAGGAGCCATCCAAGAAAGCAAAAATACTTTCATTTCTCTTGCATGAGTTATGCACTCATCTCCAGTGTAGTGAACCCTTTGGGCTGCACAGATTTTCCTTTTTGCCTTTTTAAGGGTTTTGGGGAACTGTTGACAAGTTTCTGTTTGTTTCTGGCAAAAGTCAGTTCTTCCACCTGGGATGTCTTTCTACTCTCTAGGCTGCAAACCTAATGTATGCAGTATTTTTCTTACTTGTAATTTAGGACAAAGAACTCAGTATTTTTTTAGGTCTGATTTTGAATTCTGGATTCATGTCCTCTTAGCAAACGTGGTTTGACTGTGGGGTATTTAAGATTATTAGCAAGGCTGATCAGTCTCAAGTGTTTGACCTGCTCTTTCCCCCTCTTTCTGGAAGGGCTGCATATGCATGTTTCTTTGAAATGAGTTTCTGCTTCAGTGTTTTTCAAAAAGCTTATTAGCAGCTCTTCATGAGCAGTCTTAAAATAGAGAACTGGTGTGTGTATAATTCAACTTTCGTGATTTTGAGGGGTTTTAATAGATAACAGTAAAAGGAAGGTACTTCCAAATGACAGCAGGACAGCCGAGTTTGTGTGAATCAATGTGTAGAAGTATTTGGGGTGGGGTGGTGCAGGCAAGGTTTAAGGAATGGTGGTTTTGGTTTGGGTGTTTGCTTTTTTTCTTTTAGCCTTGGGCTACGTATACCTCTCTCTCTTTGTAATTTATCTTTGCAAAGCAAATTAATGTATTTCTCAGTGCTTTTATGTGGTTTCTTCATCAGATTATGCCAAGAATGCAGTCAGGAACAAAGTAGAGGAAGAAATCTAAAATAATAAGGGGAAACTAAAAAGATGGAGACTGAGTACTGTCTGCTTGCTTTCCTAAGAGACCCAATATAGTTGTTAGCAGTGGCATTGTGAAACAATTTATGATGCTGAAAGATTCCTTTCAGGTTTAGGAATATGGGGGTAATTTTTTTTGTTCTGCTTTTTTTCTTTTTTTAACTGTGGATGTGCTACTTCTCCTAAGGCAGAAATGTAACTTGTAATAAGATGTAGAAATAACATATAAAAGAACCATCAGCTTACAACATTCAGTATAAGCTGACATTGCTGTGTATCAGATGTTTTGGAATAATTATTAGCTAATAGAGAATGATAAGATAATCATTCTATTATTTATGTAACTAACGTTGAAACAAAAAGTAAGTATCAGAATAATGCAACTCTTTCATCAGTTCCAGTAAATTTTAAACACATTTTCAAAATACCTTATTTTTTTCTTTTAGCTCTCTTCCTGCTTTACTAGTTCTTTTTCATAGGGTAAAAGGAATATTGTGTAACTTCTGTTTCAGAACAGTTTGAATTTATTCTTGGTAGTCATGCAACTATTAACTTTTCTGTCTTGTTTAATATATGATAACATTGAGTAGTGTGTATTTCCCCTCCCCCCTTTTTTTTCTCCAAAATTACGAGCTAATACTATTTTTAGTGTTTTATCTCAGAAGTAGAAAGAAAATCATCCTGTCTTAATGTGAGCCCTAAGATGTTTGTTCAGGAGGCACTTTATTCCCCCTGACAGCTCTGTGGAGTGACAGTGTGCCGTGCAGCTCTCTTGGACTAGATGCTTAGTTTTAGATTGTAAGTCCTGGGCCAAAATAAATCCTATGTTTTGTGTGGTTTTCATATTAAAGGTTTTACAGTCTCACTGTTTTAGGATATGAGGCTTTTAAGTGAAGTATGAAGAGGATGTAGAGGGAAGGAATGCTTCAGCGTGCCTTTGTCCTTGGGTAGGAAAAAATTGGAAATAGCCTATACAGAAGCAGCTGCTTGTGGAGCATCTCTTTCATTTGAGGTGATATTTTGGGGGCCATTGCACTCTTTTTAGAGCTGGTAGTGCCTCCATCAGTTTATCAATAGGCTTTGAAAAGATTGAGAATTTGAAGTGTATTTTGGTTTTCAGTGATAGACTTTATTTTTGTCTGTCTGGAATTTCTGCTGTAAGTAAGAAAATTGTTTTTTTATATATAATCATAAATCAAATATCATTAGTATTCCTACTATTCAGGTGATCTCTGCACTACTTGGTTTAATTTGATTTTTTTTATCATTAAGAACTTTTCTTTGTGCAGGTGTTTGTGAGGTGTCTATTACAGGGAAATTTCTAATATACCTTCTGAAAACTAGGATCTCATGCTTTGTCACTTCCTATTGGAAGTAAAATCAGAGAATTTTAAGAAAAGGACAGATTGGAGGTTCTGGGAGGTTGTATGAAGTTTTTCTGTCCGAGAACTGACTCAAGCAACCCAGTAATAATTAGCACACAATTATTTAATGGCTAAAAAAAGGTATATAAAAAATGGAAAATTATGACTGTCACAATATACTGTCTAAGGTAAATATAAGCATTCTGATTCCATTTCATGGTGGAATGTCAGGAAAAAAGTAACTAGTCATTTAAGCAAATCCTTTTGTATTACAAATTCAGTCTGTTTAATTACTTGAAACTTTTGCCTCATCACTGTCTTAGTCATACCTTCACTAAAATGCCTGCTCCAGGCCCCTAGACAAACATAAAACAATGCATAAAACAGTGTGTAACTCTGCCCAATGATTGCAGTTCTCTTGTCACTGTGCTCTCTTACAGGATAAATTAATTTGTGGCTTTCTGCCTCTTCACATTATATATGTATTTATATATTATATACTTACAAATCAATAATAAGATATTTAGACATTTATGTAATTCAGTAAATTTACTGTGTTGTGATACCTGTATTGACATTGATCTGCCATTGATGTAGTTACCAATGGATGCTAGCAACAGATTAGCAAATATATGCCAATTTAAGCATTCCATTTTGTTGCGTATTTTGTATATTATAAACATATTATCAGCAAATTGTGGCATCTCTCAGCTTCTGACTTGGTCAGTATTGCAGGTGAATCCTGCAATACTGTTTGGAGTACATCCAAACTTCCCAGTTAACTGCAAAGTACCTTTTCTGTCCAAAGGATTATGACCCAAGGCAGTGTTTGTCCTGGGTGCTTCTGTATTTTCTTCAAAATTCATCTTTAGTCTTGTGTAAACTGGCAAAATCTAAACAGTCACCATTACCTTAAAAACAAATCTGAAATTTATCTTGTATAGGATGCCTGCCAAAGTCATGCTGATATTTGCAAATGAAGGAGTGCCAGTTCTTTACCAAGTTTGCCTACAAGGCTTCCTTGTCTGATTACAGCTTCAGGTCAGTCAGGCTGCTTTATTGCTTGTCTTTCTTGGCTGGATAATGTTCAAAACCAGAACCACATCCCATACAGATGTTCTATTTGTATGAAAGTTTGGACCTTGTGCTTAATAGGCACTCTAAGTAACCTCTCTGTAAGGATAAGTGTCCTAATTCTGTCTTGATGTCTGCTAAAACAGCAATTGACTGTAAATTGCTATCCTCATTTACTAAAAAATTGTATTTTCTCCTCTTGAAATGTTGTGAACCGTCTGTATTTTAGTGTTGTGCTGGTTAATCTTGAAGACTTCTTTTCCAGAACTTGGAGCAGCGTAGTTCCGTGGAAAGAGTCCTTAAACCTTCTTCTTCATTGGTAAAAAGTCATTGGAGTAACGTGAGACCTTCTAAGAATTCAGTGCATTGTTTTCCTGAAGCAGCTTCCTATGCCCCAAATATACAGCCTTCCTAAGAAGGCAAGAACTTGTCCTTTCTTCTCTTGCTCAGTACTACTGTGCATGGTGATTGTGTATATCTTTTCTGCGGGCAAATAAGGTCATATTAGTGCAGAAACTCCTATTAATCTTCATGTTTGTTCTGTGTTGTCAAAGCTAAACTATTAATAGTTCTGGCAGAAACTGGGAGAATAGTTTTTGTCATTAATAGTACTAGAAAGGGACAGTATTATTTTCTTTTGTGACTGCTGTCAGAATATCCAGAAATGATCTTCTTTTTTTTTTTTTTTTGGTGGAGGTGAAAAGGTGATCTGCAATTCCTGTAGGTTTCGGTGGGACAGCTGTTGTGTTATTCTGTATCCAGTATCAGGACCTGCAGATTCTGGTTGTGTTCAGCTGCTGTAGCCACTGTCCACAGTAGCATTCAGTTCCTGCCGTGCCCACGTACCAGACAGACGTGTGTCCACCTCTGTTTATTTCATGCCATGAACTAGAATGGGACACGTTTGGAATTAGCTCAGCTCTTTATGAATCCTTCTATAAAAGGATTACCTTACCCCTAGGAGGCCACGTGTGGTGGTTTCCTCTGAGTGGTGCTTTGTCACCCCCAGTGTGACAGTGTAAAGCCTTTCTGACAGATCCTGTTGGTATGTGATAAGAATCAGGGATTTCCACTGCTGCTTGGTGTCTGAGCTATGAGAAGTGCCTGCTTCCAAGAAGGCTAATACAGCTTTGGTCCAAGACTTCCCGAAGATATGAAAAAAGATGGGATTTTGAAGTACATTTTTATCAATTGAAACCTTTCATTCTGTTCTAAGTAAGAGCAGAAAGAGTCTTCATGGACTTAGAAGTCTCACTTGGCTCTTTTCCAGGTAATTAATGTTTCAGAGTATTAGTTTAGAAAGCCAAATTAAAAAAGATACAGCCTTCATCAGAATCCTTTCACGACAGAAGTGAAAGATTGTAGAACTTAAAAATAAATTAGCAGTGATCAAAGAAAAAAACTCTCACGAGTACTCTTGATATCTGTGGGTGACTTAGTGAGGTGATGAGTTAGATGAGACCCCATTCCTTGGGCACCCCAACTGTGGTATGCTGCCAGAGAATGCATGGGGGGTTTTGTGCAGCCCACTAATACTTAAACGTGGTGTTGCTCTTTATGGAAATCTATTTACAAGTTTCTCCAAGGAAAACATTAAGTATGTTCCCAGGGTTTAATTTAGATCTACTTTGTCTCACCTGTATTTTTGCTTTCTTTATGTCACTCTTCTGTTACAACGGTGTCCAGTTGAATCCTGACTTGAAAAGAAAACAGGAAAGAGCTGGTCAAGATTCTTTTCAAACGTGTTTAGCACATAGGAATTTCAAGGGCTATTAAAAGAACTAGAGGTCATCCAATTGAAGTGGAGCAGTGTCCAAGAATGCCAATACATTTTTTTACTATCATTCAAATGCTCAGGGGTTTACAAAATGCTGTAGCAGGACTGCATGGAGTGTGTTCCAGTAGATGCCAGGACAGCTTAAGCAGTCCAGTAAAAGAATTAAGACTGCCCCAAACTCAAATCTAAGGCAGATTTAGACACTTCACCTTTGCTTAGAAACTTGCTAAAGGTATGTGTCCTTTTAGCCTTGCCAATTGTTAGAGGTAGCCAAACATGGAGGGCTCTGGGTCCCAAGGGGCAATACCTCATGTCGTAACCAAACAGATAAGTGCAAAACTGCTGTAGCTCTGTGTCCCAGGGACTGGGCACTATGGAACAGTATTCCCAGTAGGGATGTGTGCTCACACACACCCTCAGGTATGGAAAATGCATACGCAGCTGGCCATGCAGATCAGCAGAGACTGGGATCAGTGCTGTTATTTGCACTCACATAAACACACCCACAGAGTGTTCAAGCAGGAACTGCGTGGTCAGACTTGTCCTTTTCCTTCCTTCTTTCCAACTCCTCACAACAGAAGTCCCCTAGTGGGATTTTCAGAGATATGTGTGTGCTGTAGATCCCCCCATAGCTGGTTTTAAGTGGCCTGTGTAGTTGCTGAAGCTTTGACTTTTGGTGTCCCCTGGTTTCTGACACCATGAGCCCCTGAGGTTTGTGCTCTCACTCCCGTGCTGCTGGCACTTGGACCTTAAAAATTTGCTGGCCAGTCTGGCTTGAAGTTGACTTGAGTTCACACTTTAAAACAGAAAGTGTGCATCCACAAAAAGACAGATACATGATTTAATGATGATATAGGATTGACCAGCCATTCATTTGCACTGGACCTGCCCTGTTTATCCTTTTTCCCTACTGTTTTCCCATACTTATTTTTCCCTTACCTGTCTTTGTACCTTTCTCCACCTCTAATACCTTTCCCTCAACATTTCATAATATACTGAATATTCTCACAATGTCTTGCTAAGTTTTACACAATCCTCAAATGTTCTTCCTCCCTGCATCCCATAAGAAGTCTCATTCCTTAAGACAATAGCCTTTAGTTTTCGAGGTGTTTTCTGGGGAGAGAGTTTCCTCTTTGACTCATCTTGGTGGGTTTCATACCGGGGGAATATGGTCTAATTGATGGGTGTGGGAGTAGCTGAATCACCGCTCCATTTTCATGTTGCATTTGTTAGGGTTTACTGGTTGTTCTGCTGATCCTTGCTGGATTTGTTTCTGTTATGATGAGCTTTTAATCAGATAACCTAACCCTGGTCTCCCAGGGGCTGAGTGGCACCTGTCAGAACTGGATCTAGGTCTGTTTGGATTGTTGGCCATCTGATCCAGGCATCCAGAAGATTGACATCAGTTGAGGATACAAAATGCACAAATGCTTTGCTACTACTTCTCAGTCTCCTAGAAGTTTAGTATTGCAGAGTTTTGTCTACTACTTAACTCCAGTTTATAAACCTTTATTTCTGGAAAGGAAAAGCGTGTTAGATACACACTCTGTGCTTCAGACTCAGAACTGCTGGGTGTGTTGCCTTCATTCCATGTGTGAGCCCAAAGCTCACCAGTGACCAAAAGCAAGTAGTGCTGCTTACTCTGGTGAGCTGGTATCTCTTCTTATTGCAAAACCAATTTGAAGTAACACAGCATAGGGATGCATGACAGTAGGAAGAATCTCTGGAGCATAAACCATCTCAGACAGGATATCCTGCCTCTCTGTGTTCTAGTCTAGAAAAGACCTCTCTGATAACAGTCAGCAAGTACCAGTTTTAAACAAAAGGCAAAAAGCAATCATACTACTCCCCTTCTAAACAAGGCTATGTCTTCAAGGCAGACTGGAAGGCCAGTTGTTAATTTGACCTGCAAGCATTAAGAGATTGCTCAGTTCCTTTGCAAGGTAGCTAAGCAGGCAAAAAACCCAAGAGCCACAATGTGTGTTCGCTGTTATCTGGCTGACATCTGTATCCAGAAAACTTGGCATGTATTATTTCTATTCTCAGAGCCCAGAAGGACAGCTAAGACTTGAGGCTTTGCCAGATTGCTTCTCTTAGGAAGAGAAATAGATGATGTGATTGGAAGGTTGTGAGATTTCGTGTGTCTGTATGTGCAGTGCTGTTTATTTACACAAAACATGTAAACAGAGCTGTTTGCTTGAACAGCATAGAAACAAAGTGCAACAAGCAGCTATTTTGCTGATGTTTTCAAGTCTGCCTGTCTAGCAAATACTGTACTAAAAAACCCCCCTTAAAATTAAAAAAAAAACACAAACCTCCCAAAAACCCCCACGCAGCTCTCTCCTGGAATCACAGGCACAGCATTTTTTACTGTTTCTTTTTAATTTCTTCTGCTTTTTCAGCTGTTGTGTAAAAGACCTGATGTCCCTTTTTTTATTTAGGCTGAAAGGAGTGTATTCAGCCCAACCATCAGCCTTAATTGCAGCCAAATACTGAGTGCTTTAGAGAGCCGTGTGATCACAGGCATTAATTTTTTAGGGTAACAATGCCATACCTAAAATACAACTTTTTTAGAAGATTTTTATGCACACTATAATACCTTTATTAACTTTCTGCACAGTGCAGTTTGTTCTCAGGTCATGTTGTGTGGCATCTGAGAACTCCTGCCCTTTACTGCAAATAGCTCTTGTCAGACCTTTCCCATGGACAGGTGTGAGCTGCTTTAAGATCTGTCTTCCAGGGCTTCTGCCAGGTTTTCACTGGATTTCTCAAGGGCAAGAGTGTTTAGATTTAGTTCATCCTGGGTTTTAGTTGTAGCTTTTTTCCCCTCCTCTTCTAAATGATTACTTTTCTTCTAGAAAGCCTGACTAGCCTGGTGCTTCATCACTCTGCTCTGCTGGTCTAAGCTCATATGAGTCAGCTGGAGCTGACATACATACTGTCTTCCTTGGCTTCTGAGACTAACAACTCCTTGGCTCCCTAAACTGCTTCTAAGACCTTGCTGTTTTGTCTACAGTTCATGTGTGTACTGTTGCCCACAAAATGTAACGTGAGATTCAATTGTAGTGGAGTTTATATGCAGATAATACAATGGGAGGTTTATCCTAGAGCTTTCCCTTTACCTCCCACCCCAGTCTTCTTTCTTCTTGTCCCTCCATTTGTTTAGATACCATCTGCTCACAGTCCTCTGTCATCAGTTTGTTTTGTAACCTCATAACTTTAATTTTGTGGTGGTTATCTGAACATTTGTTTTAAAGTACTGATGGCATTGAAGGAGATAAGAGGATACATATGAAGTGAAAGTCAGAGACATGAATATACAGCAGGACTTCACCTCTGCATCTGTATGTATGTTAATTCAGTTATCAGGTTGTAATGGTTAGAGTTCACAAGAGAAATAATAGAATTTATTGTGATACAGCAAAAAAAAAAAGAGCCTAAGTGTATAATGAAGGGCAGAAAATTGTGAGGCTTAAATTATACTTAACATTGCTGAGGAGGCACTCTGTCCCTTCATGTAGGTCATTGATGATTAAATTCAACAAGGCTACACCCACTGATCCCTGGGGAAAACCACTGGCTACAGGCCTCCAGCTGAGCTCTGTACCCCTTATCACAACTCTGCCATTCAGCCACTTCTCAGTCCCCCTCGCTGTCCCCTCATCCGCCCCACACTTCCCAAGCTTTCCTGTGAGGTTGTTATGAGAGCCAGTGTCACAAGCCTTGCATAAGTCGAGGTAGACAACACCCACTGCTCTGCCCTCACTGGATACCTTCCTCCTGGAAGGGTATCGCATCACTCACACGTGGTTTCCCCTCGGTGAATCCTGTTTGATTTCTCCTGATAACCTTCTTTTCCTCCATTAGAGATGCTCTAGATATTGGTGCTCAAGGATTTACTTGTAAGATACATAGCACTTTTTTGTTAGAATAGGAACATTATAATAGTTAGTGGGCTACAGCTCTTTTAATTCAGCTGTAAACCTTGGTATTTATATTGTGCATACTGCCATATGTAAATGGATCCTGGTGAGTGGTTTAGTTGATTAGAGGAGGGAAGGTATTGATATATCTAATTGCATTTTTTGTTTCCTAATAATATAATGCTTTTTTAGTCAAGTCTTCCGGAGTTGCAAATCATAATTTTGTAATTTAAAATATAAGGGAAGATTGGGAGTCTTAAGGTTTCTTTCTACTTAATTTTGACATGTTTGTTGCTGTTGTTAGTATTCAATCCTGTAATTCCATGGCAATTCAAAAGTCTTTTAATTACAATATTTCACAGAATGTAATAGAAACTGCTGAAATACAGACTGGCTTCCTTGTGCCAGATTGGAGGATTTAAATTGCTTCTGGGTAAAGGTGGTGTGGGTGATGTCAACAAAATGTCAGTGGAGGTGATTTGTTTATAGTGAATCACTAACTGGATAGGAAGGTGTAAACTCTCAAGTTTACAAGTCATCTTTTATTTTGAATGTTGATCTGACTTCAGAATGTGGATTATGAGGAATCACGACAACACTATTAATGTTAAACAAAGGAGAAAAATTAAATACAAGGGAGAGGGTAATTATGGAATCATAAAAAAAATGTTTTGGGTTGGAAGGAACCTTCAAGGTCATATTGTTCCACCCCCCACTGCCATGGGCTGGGACACCTCCCACTAGACCAGGTTGCTCAAAACCCCTCCAATCTGGCCTTGAACTCTTTCAGGGATGGGGCATCCACAGCTTCTCAGGGCAGCCTATTCCAGTGCCAGTGCATTTTTCTGAATGTAAAACTGCCCTCCTTCATTTTGAAGCCATTCCCCCTTGTCCTGTCACTACATACCTTCATAAAATGTCCCTCTCCAAATGTCTTGTAGCCCCCTTTAGGTGCTGGAAGGTGCTTTAAGGTCTCCCCAGAGCCTTTTCTTCTTCAGGCTGAACAACCTCAACTCTCTGCTCCAGCTCTCTGATCATCTTCATGGCCTCCTCTGGACTCACTCCTGCAGGTCCATGTCCTTCTCATATTGTGGGCCCCAAATCTGAATGCAATACTCCAGTGGGAGCGGAGTGGTGGAGTTGGAGGGGGGAATCACCTCCTTTGACCTGCTGCTCACGCTGCTTTTGATGCAGCCCAGGATACCTTTGGCTTTCTGAGCTGCAGGTGCTCACTGCTGAGTCATGTCTGGCTTCTCATCCATCAGCACCTCCAAGTCCTTCTCTCCAGGGCTGCTCTCAGTCCCTTCTCCACCCAGCCTGTGTTTGTGCTTGGGATTGCCCTGACCCACATGCAGTACCTTGCACTTGGCCTTGTTGAACTTCATGAGGTTCTCACAGACCTGTGTCAGGGTCCCTGTGGATGACATCCCTTCTCCAGCGTGTTGGCCACACCCACGTCTTGGTGTTGTGACCCAGTTTGCTGAGGGTGCTCTCAATCCGTGTCCCTGACAAAGGTGTTAAACAGTCCCAATACCAGCCCCTGAGCAGCACCAGTCCTTACTGGGCTCCACTTGGACATCAGCCTGTTGACCACAACTCTTTGTGTGCATCCAGCCAATTCATTATCCATTAAATGGTTCATCTGTCAAATCTTTGTCTCTAGTTTAGAAACAAGGATGTTGTGTGGGACAGTGTCAAATGCTTTGTACAAGTCCAGGTAGATGATGTGAGTCGTTTTACCATTGCAATAAGTATTTCATTTGTCAGTATCTTTTTTGTAGTTTTATGGGCTTCCTGCTAATTAAATTTGTCAAATATGTCTGGATATTACTAATTATCGATTCAGTGTTGCTGACATGATTATTTTAATTTTTCCAAAATCTTGAATATACTGTGTTTTGCAGAAGTCATATTGTGCATTACATTGGGCTTTTTTTAAGAAAAGTGTTACTCAGTTGGATGTTGTTGTATCTGCATACTTCAGAACAGTCCAAGCTCTTGTTGAACTGGAATCTGTAAACATAATTAAGATGATGGTAGTGTTGTGGTGTAATTAGATTCATTAACGATATAAACACAAAGGGAGTGTTTTATTTACAGAAGATGCTAACACCTCTTCAATTGTATAATTGCGATTTTTCTATTTTAAAATTTTCTTTCAAATTATTTGATTTTTCTTAAAGATTTAGGGATTCTGTGTTTGAAAGATGCACATATGTTTCCTCCAAACAAAGATGGAGAGATATGGTATGTATATGCTTTGAAGAGAAAGATTTTTTTCCCCCCCCCCAGTTTTTGCTTTTTAGAAGGAACGATATTTCAGTTTTGAGAAATTGTTTAATTAGTTCCTTTAAAGCATAAGTATAGAGGCACATATAAAATTTTAAAGACGTATTTCATTTACTACATGTTTGATTTAGTTTAGGGTCTCTTACCTTTTTAAAAAAAAAATTGAAAAATTCACCTGGTCTTCTCTTGCACTTGTTTGAAGTCAGTCTTAACACCTCAGCATTGTTCTGATGATTGTTTACCTTGTCCCACTGTAGTTAAACTTGCAGTTTGCAAACATTAAAGAATTAGCTGGAAGAAAGTGATACCGACTGAGGGTGGCCAAACTGCCTTCAGTGAGCATTATTAATTTATACCCACATTGAAAGTACCTATCTCCATCTTCTACTCTTGTTTCTAGTTTTCTTGTACCTAAGTTGATGATTGGAACATCCTTGCCCAAGGAAAGCTTGACGTATCTCCCTCCAGGACTCACCAAAAACTGTATTTGTTTGGATTATCCTTAGGGTTTTAAGCAGGCCACCAGAAGTCACTACTGTCCCTCAGGACCTGATTGTGCTGTGGCTGAAGTGATGCCAGTCTGTGACAGGCAAAGCAAAGGGGCCTGTGTCTCATGATCAAATGCTGTGTTTGTACTGGTTTAACTTCCAGACCACTTTGATCATTCTTGCAACCAGTGTCATTTTTATTTCTCCATGCTGTATGAGGGAATGGATCAGAGAGGACCTGATGGTCATGATGATTCTTTACTGGTGTTGACGTACTTTGATTTACCTTTTGGTGAAGCTTGTGCTTTCTTGGAATTTTTTGATGTTACTGTGGGAAACAGCAGTTGTTCTGAAGCTTTTAGCAGGTGCTTGCTGTGTGTCTGCACGCCTGTACCGAGCCGAGCGGGTGAGTGTGAGGAGCGCGGAGTTAATGTGGCAGTGCTGCTGCCCTCCTTGGACCTGTGTAGGGGTTTTAGGGAATCAGCCTCTGGTAGTCCTGGGATTAATGATTAACTAATGGGTATAGTATTAGTTCCCTTTTTCTGTTGACTTTCCTACAGGAAGGCAGATTTCTGGCACAGAACATCTCTGCTATCTAGAGGGCTACTAATATCTTATGCTGTCCCAGCTGTCTTCTGGGTGGATAGTTCCTGGATTTCCGGTTGGCAAATCCTGTAACAGGATTTTTGTGCTGGGGACATGACAGGCTTACCCAGATTCCTTATGCTTCTCACTGAACTACAAGGGATAAATACCTATTTTGTGTGGTTCTGTGAGAAGGGCTGACCTCAGCCCAGGGGTTTTGCAGCTGAAATTAGGGGTTCTGCCACAGCTTTCCTCACTAGTGCCAGCCTTCCTGAAGCCCCCTCTGCCCCCACACAAGTTTTCCACAGCAATGAGCTGAGTTAGTTCACTGGGTAGCAGGTAAGTGGCAGAGCCTGGATGCTGGATGGGGGCATAACATTCACATTTAGGTTTTAAAACTTCACCTGAGATTCCTTTGTGATTGTTCTAAGTCAGCCCTAACACTTCACCATTATTTTGTGGACTTTTTTTTTTTTTGTAGTCCTCACCACTATTGCTGCAGTTGGCAAACATTAAAGCATTAGCAAAAAGAAAATGTTTCCATTTAAATTTTAGGATTTGACTGAAATTTGTGCAAAAAGGAGTGTTTTCTAGATGATAACCCATTTGTATTAAGTAAGAATATGGAATGTCTTTCAGCATGTTGAGTAATCAAATGCCTAATAGAGTTTGTGCATAGTTCCACATAACTGAGTTATTTAGTAATCCTTCAATGCCTACCTACTATGTAGGCAGACATTTCTTTCATCTTAATGATTAGATAGTGAGATTTTTCACCTTAGTAGACTGTGTGGGTATTTTTGGATTTAATTTATATTAAAATGAAACAGCAGTAAGAAAAATCATGAAATATTCTTGGCTTTTGGTTTCCACTGAGGAATTACGAAGTCATCCACTACTTGAAGGTTGATGTGGAAGAAGAGCTCACCTACAGAACACAGACTTGTTTGGTCTTGTAGATTCTTATCACCCAATTCCTTCCAATTTGGGGGGAATGAAAGTTGAGGCTTTCATGTATGGGTTTTTCTTTTTTTTCTGTCTCCTGGTTGTCTGGTAGGAACATCATGGGCATGACATTTATCATCTCTCTCCAGAAATGTCTAGGATAGCTGGCTATCCTTGCATTTTGATGGTTTCTATTTTTACAATCTCTTTTCAGCAATAATTAATCCAGCATCTTCCTTACCTTCTAATTCACAGTTCAACATCTACCTGTGTGGTTTAAAGCATTTCATGTCTTGTTTCAGTACTGGTACTGTTAGGCTTTTAAAGCATTCTGTTTCTATTTGACAAAGTTTTGACAATATAGGCCTTGATATTTAAAAAAATGTGTAAAGTGCAACAGTGCCATCACTGTTTGAGGACACATGGCATATTTGTGGAATGATAATTATAATCTTCCAGAGCAGGGACTTCATTCTTGAAAAGGGAAGTGTGGGAGGAAGGTGATGTTAACATCTATGATCCCATGTTGGCTGTGGAAGTCAAGTGAGGTTTTCACTGGTTGTTTTAGTTTACCTGTAGGTTAGTTACTAGTGTAGCATTTTGATGTACCGAGGTTGCATGTCCAGCATATCTGTCTGGCATCACCTCTGTATTTCTAATAGGAAAATATTGGTAAGGCAAGGATTGGCAATTCTGTAGGAATTCATTTCAAGTAATGACATGTTCAAAGTGTAACATCCTCCTGAGTGTGTCATGGATGGCAACAAGTAGTTATTTGTGGAATGACAACAAGTGTTTTCATCTGTAATCAGTACTATAGCTTTTTTAGACCAGTCTTGGAATGAAACATTTTTCTGAATTCTAATCCTAGTTCAACAGTAACGCTGTAGAAACATTTTCTGAATTGGGAGGGAAAGAAACCCACCATGATACCATAGAGTGTTATCTTACACGTGGTTTTGCCCATTAGTGATCTCTGGGTGCATCAGCCAGAAGCTGGAGATCTAAATGCCATCAAAGACTCATTTGAAATGTGAAGGTTCCTGTTAGAGACCATAACAGCTGTTTCAAGTTCACTGTGTCCAAAATGTTGTGTTTTTGTTGCAGGAAAGATGTTTAAGCTTTAAAGTTAGAACAGTACAGGGCTAGATCACTTTAGTATGAAAAGACATTTGATCTAAGGTTTAGTAACCACAGGAGACAGGCCTGCCTTGTTGATAGTCCTGTATGGAGGTAGGAGAAGAATATTTGCAATTCACTGAGCCTTTGACAGGGTGACTTAGAGAGGGTGATGGCATTTGCTTTCTCTGGAGCAGTTTAAAAGGAGGGATCTTCAAATATCAGTGACTAAAAATATTGCACGATTTAGTTTCATTCTGAGAAGCAAGGCAACACCTGGCAAAAGAACCCTATTAATATGGTAAAAGGTAAGAGCTTTCTACCTCTGGCAAACATCTCAGCTCAAAATACATATAATACCTATTCTAAAATTTTCCCTCATTTATATACTCTCAACATTTTTTATCTGTTAAAAAATGCTTTGTTTCTTCTTTATCATTTACAATAAAGAATGTCAAAGTAATCCAGTCAGTTAGACTTAGTTAAGATTATGCTGAAGTCCGTGTAGAATTCTAATGATTTTTTAATACAAGGTCATCCATACTGCACACGTCAAGAATATGCCAAGATTTGTGTGTGTATGTACGTGTTTGTTCCAGTATTGTTACAGGAGAAATGTTGGGATGAGTCACGTAGCTCACCTGAGTTTTGTTCTTTGTGAAAGGTCCAAAATGAACCAAGTGTGTTTACCCTTGAAACTATTTGTACCGTATGTGTTACTGCCTAGTTTTTAAGATGCTGTGTAAAATTTCTCAGAGGACATACTTCATGTTAAAAATACACAACAGGGCCACAGTTTTGCAGTTGTCTTAAGCCTACATTTAAAGTCTTGCCTTATCCCCAGCACTTGCTTCTTCTGTTCACCATAAATGCTGGCATTGGTTCTTCTGATGTGGTCTTCTGCATCAAGGTTTGATCAGCCTGAAAACTGCCACACAGGATGGGAGGAGGTTTTCATCAGGATTAGGGAGCTACATGTCATCACATTGTGAACACAAACACAGGCAGAGGAGATACCTGGAAATAAGCAGAACACAGGAAAGTTGGTCTCACTCATCAAGTAGAAAACTGGAAGGAAGTGAAGGTGATGATTTATTCCATTTGCTGCTGTTGTGTTCTGTGCCCTCTCTTGCATCAGCTCTATCACTTGTGGCTCTTTTATGCACTACATTTAACTTGTGAGACAGGAAAGTTAGCCAGTTGGTTTTGCTTTGGGGGATTTTTTTGTGGATTTAGCAAGAGAGGAAGCAGGTGAAAAAAATGGGAATGTGAATTCCTGCTGTTGTAATGTTAGTACTAATTACACTGATTTTTCTGGGTAGTAAAATGGAGGATTGCTGAAAAAAAATCAGAAAAAATATCTGGCTACAAGAGAAATAATGTACATAAGGTTATAAGAAATGTAAAATGAAGCTCATGCTGGAGAAAACCTTTACATCTACTGATGGGATCTACTGCAATTATTATCAATGCTGTAGGAATACTGGGCCCACAAAAGGCACAGCTCAATTCTGGAATAGGACTGTAAGGAGAATGTTAGGGACTGTCAGGAAATGAAATAATGATCAGTGGATGAATAAGCAATGTCTGGAGCCTTAAATATGACTCTCATCTCGGAAAGAGTATGATAAATGAAAGAGAGAAGTAACATGGAAAATACAGAATGATGAGTGAAATGAAAAGAGTGAATAAGAAGTATTTTTTCACTGTTTCTTTCCAAGAGGAGGGTTGCAAGCAGTTTCCGAATAAACAAAAAGGGAATTATTCTTCACATGTGGGGAGTTAAGAGTGTAGAAATTCTTGCCACAGGATGTTAATGTTAAACTTTGATCAGTACAAGAGGCAACCAAACAAGTTTTTAGAAAATTACTTCACTGAGGACAGATAAATACAAAGATTTTATTTATGGCCCCGGTAGTGAATTGTTGCAGACTGGGCCAATGTTTGGTGGTTGTTTTGTCATTCCTATGCTTTGCCCAAGGTGTCCAATTTCAGCCACTGTCAGGAATAGGATAATGGACAAAATAGATACAACTTTGGTGTGACTCCCTGTGACTCTTTTCCTGCTAGCAGAACTCAAATTGCCAAGATAAGTTTTGTTTTTGGCAAGATTAGGTTGTAACATGAAATGGCCCAAGTAAATCTAGACTAGTGCTTTTACTGAATACTAATGGGCCATACATGGCACTGATCATTTTCGAATTCCTCAGGTAAGAAAAATATTTCTTTGGTGTTTAAAGTGTGCAGCTGTTGATTATTATAACTCTACAAGTAGAATAACTGTTGTGCTATTTTATATTAAAATCGTGGAATGCAGGTTAAATCACGTGTACAGGTATTAAGTGTCGCAAATTCATGTAAAGTTTTTAAGAACTTGGTCAGTGTAGGTCACTGAATAAAGTCTCATATCCGTATATAAGAAAAAATTAGTATGGTTATGTTTGGAAGTAATCAGTTGTATATAACAAAAATTACAAACTTGATATTGTTTGTCTAGAAAATATTTTTGTGATGGTCCTTTACTGTGAAGATTGTCTTGAAATGGTGAACAGTAACTTGTTGAAGCCATTTCAGGTGTTAAGCAAAAGGCCCTAGCTATTCTCTCCCTAAGTATTATTAATATAATATGCAGAATAAAGAAAAAATAGACTTTCACCTTAATTTTAAAATGTATACAGAAGTTATGAAGGTGTTCTGAACTATTCTCCTCCTACTCTCAAAAATGTTTTTGATACTCTCATCCAGATCTGTACATCTTTAAACAGAATTTCTAGTCTGGTATCTTCACTGTTTTGTATGAGTCAGATGTACATTAGTAGTTCTCACAGTTTTAATTGAAGTGGCAGAATTGTTGAATCCTTTTCAAGGCAGACTGAGGTGGAGGGACAAATCAGAATAAAACCTCAAGTCACATATTCATTCTTCTTAGGTTAATCATCCAGACTGTCTCTGAAGTCATAATCACATCATTCTTTTAACCACTTACAGAATCTTCTAACATGGATGGTAGTCTAAAGTAAAACAAGAAAGAAAAATATTTAAATTCCGAAAAGGAAAGTGACAAGTTTTCAAGCTTCATAAAGGACTTGTAAGAGGAGGATATGTAACCCTACATCTTCCTGCATTCTAAAGTTGATCCTTTTTGAGGCACATGTGTGTATTTTTTAAGCAACAGACTGGTAAGCAAGTGCAAGACAATTTTTGGTGACAATAGTGATGCAATTACATTACATTACAATTAATTACATTAATGTAATTATGTTAGAGATAGATAGACATAGATGCAAGGTCATGGAGTTAATGCAAAACTGGACAAACCTTTTCAGTACTTACCTGTTTTTGTGGTTGCTTTATGTTTGCATGGTATGCATTTTATGTGTACTTTTAATGAAATAGGAGGACTGGAAGTACATAAAGAATCCTTGAAGTCATGACAGTGTCTTGGAGTCTTAATGTGTAGAGAACCAAAGCCAGAACTTGTTGTTGCAAAAAGAAGAACAGAACTGAAATTTTCCAATTAATAATTTGAACAGTTACTGAATTTAACCTCAGAGCATAATGGCTTTAGACTGCAATGCTGATAATAAGTTGGCTTAAAATTTAAAACTTAAAAAGTTTTCCAGTACTCTTCTAGTTTTAATTCTGTCTTTTGTATCTGTTGCAGTTGAGAAATTCCAAGTTACACTATAGCCTGTTTCTGCAGAAAAATGGGGGCCATTTTAAGTCTAAGTAGATTCAACTGCTGCTTTTCTGTTTTCTTAACTGATGTACAAATTTGATTTTCTGATGCTTGCATATGGTAGCTGGCATCACATTCATCTTGTCATCGGTGTGTGCTTCAGATCTCTCTTGATTTCCCAGCTTAGTTTCAGTCTCGCCCACAGAAATTCGACTGAAGCCTTGCAACTTAACTTTGGTCTTCATTTGCCAGAGTACTGCCATAAAATTTTTGATTGCACCTGAACACTAATTTATTTACTGAAAGCTGCAAGCCATATTCAGTAATAAAGTTTATCCAGAGCTTTAGCAGCTTTAAAATGCTGAAAATCTCCCTTATATAAAAATACATTAAAAGTCTACCCTTTGTGTAGCAAAATGGAAACGTACTTTTAGGCTAGTCATGAAATTTTGACACTGTCACACAGACAATTGTATTTTCCATGGGAAATGCTGGTGAATTCTCACTTTTAATACTCACTTTTCTGGAGCTCCTCATTGAACTTCTTTGCAGAAAAAAAAGTTTTTAATCCTCTATATTATATTCTTTCTTAAAAAATATATAGTGTTAATGCAACTCATCTTTAGGTTTGTAAAGACAAAATCATTATCTCAAAAAATGGTGATGTTGTACCTTTTTAAATGCATTCTTGGACCCAGACTTGTGTGGGAATCTGGGTTTGAAAGACACAAAAATGAGACATAGCATAGCTAACTGAAAGAAAGTCTCTGTGAGGTTGTATAGAAATCAGCATGCAAAGCTTTGTTATTTTTCGTGTCCCTGACTTTGGGAATTGTGTGAATGCCAGCTGTGCCTCTTACATTCCTTCTCCATGCTTAGTGGATACAAAGACAGATACTTACTTTTTTCCTTTTCACTGGGAAAAGGAAATCAAAGAATAATAGGAGTGCAAAAGTCCAGTTGCAATTGGAAGCTAGAAATAAACATTAAGCAAATCTTTGCTGTGCATATTACATCCATTTTTCTCAAGTCTGGATTTTTATAGATGTTAATAGTGCCTTGTAGAATGCTAAGAATTAGAGTTCCATTTCACCACTGTGTGCGTGTAGCACATGCTGCCTGAATATTACACCCACTTGTCCTTATTTTTTATACACTTTTCCAAAATCTGAATGACAGTTCATGAGCAGTGCTGAAGAGTAAGATTATACTCAGCCAGACCCATTTACAATTTTGAAGGCAGATGGCGTGACTTTGGATTTAAGATGGTGTTCCACTTGTGTAACTCTGGACTGCAGTTTCTTCCTTTTACAAGGAAGGAGAAACAATCCTCATAAAAATATAGTTTAATTAATTGTGTTCCGCTAGGCTCTTTTTCTCATGAAATTAATTTATTTTTAGCTTGGTTTTTACACAGGCTGTTCTACAGTGTTGTTACAAAGAGCCTTTCTTAATCGGCCAGTTGAATGTCAGGCCCTGCAAGTGATCCTCAGTTCTAACAACAACTCTTTTGATTTTGGAGACAGTGTAATATGTTGGCAAGTGACTCGAACTCCAGGCTTTGTTTGATATTAGTGTACATTCAGTGTCCAGAAAATGCAGTGATCCTGTTTCTTAGGAGAACATTTTTTTTAAGCTCAGTATGAGAGTTTGAATTTGATACCTTCACATTATATTTCTTTGCTGCATCATTTTCTCCCCTCTCATTTCTCAAGGAAGGAAAGAAGCCTTAATACAAGCATTGGGTCCTTCAAAAGCACTCTCCTGTTCATGTTCATTGGTGGCATCTCCACTTTCCTGCTGAAGCTCCCTGGTTGTGCTCAGGCTGCCAATGTCTGTAGTGATCTGACCTTGCTGTGTGGGTAGAGGTGTAATGGCAAGACCTCAGGGGCACTCAGGAGTGTGCCCCAGGCCCAGGGAAGCTGTGCCATCGTGCCAGGAATAGCTGTGCTCATCAGTGTGTACCTGCTCAGGCAGTTCTCACACTCACTGCTCTTCTAAAATTCCTGGGACAAGTGTGGAGATTTCACTCTGAGGAATGTGTTACCTACAGAAAGTGAATGTTTTCTTTGGGCTTAGAGCTTTTTCCTCAGCTCTAACGAGCCAGTTCATTGTCAGCTTTGTTGCCCTGAATGCTAGCCTGCTTCTCCTTCCCAATATTAAGAACTATTTATTACAGAATTGCTGTTGTTCCTGTCTTTGGGCCATTGCAGCTTTGACAACACCATAGTGCACTTGAAGATGAAGTTTGAGTCCTATAGTAAATGATGGGTGACTGTCCTTCTAAAGTTTTCGTAAAAGGTTTCTTCATACCACCATTCAAGATAACTTGTCCCTTTTTAATTATTTGCAATACTCCCAAATTACTGTAGATTAGGTGGTAAAAGTAACAAGAATAAAAGTTTGAGCACTATTTATGTTATGAGTTAGATTTAAATCTTTTTGAAGTACAGCCTATCATGGCTTTTGAAGTTAAGTTGGCACAAGAGTGTGCCCACATCTATAGGCTTTCAATGTGGATTAGACCTTGTATTCAGACATGTTTTGATTTAACTACAGTCCCTATCCTGGAAGGATTGAGGGCAGATTCTGCTGTTTTGCAAGCAAACTTCTAAAACTGTCACTTGCTGTTCTATTCATACACTCTTGCAGCAGTAGTTTTTAAAATTTTTTGTCTTTTTTGCATGCTTTTTTTAGGAGGCTAGTTCTGTAAAACATGGCCTCCTTTGGTTTGAACTAGTTACTGAGATGTAAAAATGGGATCCGCAGAGTATATTTTTAAGAAAATATTTTATGTGTTAGTTGCTATTTTCAGGTTTTTTCATTATTTTCATTTTGAGGAAAAACATGAAAGAACACTTTGTTCATAGCCACATTCTCTCTTTTTGACCTTAAGCATTTAACTTCTTGTGGAGAAATTTGTCCAGTCTCTATAGTCACTTATTCAGCAATACAGTTAATGGCATGACCATTAAGTGTCCTTCTAATTTAATTTATGGTGATCTTTAGCTTTTAGAAGGTGAAATTACTACTTTTACTTAAGCTTAAGCAATTTTACGGTAAAGAAAAAAGTTCTGTGGCATTTTAAGTTTAGAAAGTTATTGTGGGTCATTTGGATGTTGTTTCTAATCATTATTTGATCTGAGGTATAAGTCAGCAGACAAAAGAACTGTTCTGTTTTCAGCCATAGGCCAAATAAACCCACTCTGTTTCTGGTACCTGCATTTTTAGGTAGGTTGCTTAGTAAGTCTGGGGGTTTTAGCAAGGGTTTAACAGTTTAGGCACCCCGTTCACATTTAGAATTGATCCTTCCCATGAATGAATTACTTCCCATTAGTGAATTTCTTCCACTGCCTTTCAAAGAGCAGTGTGATTCGAGTTAAAAAATCAAAACTTCAGAGCATTCCAGGGATTTCTCTAATTCTATAGCCATAACCCTTTTTTAGGCATGGAATCATATGCTTGGTTATTTAGCCTTGCAGAACTGTCAGAAGCTGAGAAAATAAAATCTAGCAACTCCCTTCGCGTGTGTTTCCACGGCAATATTCTGTTGTGCATTAAAAGCCAGTATGGCTTTGCAGGCCTCCCCCCTCCCCTTGTTCTGTCCTGGCTCCTCCACCCCTGGGAATGGGGACAGGGCAGCCTGCAGCTGCCTTGCAGGTGATGGCTCAGTTTACAGTGCATATTTGAGTATGAGAATGATGTAGTTGAGCTCTCTCTGAGGTGTAGTCACATGTAGAACTAACAGCACATGCTTCCAAGTTCCAATTTTCTGAGTAATATTGTTTTATTTTACTGTGGAGTCTGTCCACGTATGTTTTGCACTGCACATTAATTACAATGCAAATCACTGCCATATTTTTTTTAAACTGTAGCATCAGTTTTGCTCATATCACTTCTGGTTCTTGAGAACTCTCTGAACCTGAATAAAATTCTGTTGCAAAATGTTGTCATCTACAAAATGAACGTGATTCTCTTTTGGTTTCGTTATATCTGACAGAACCGTGCTAAAGCATGTATGGAGCTTAGAAATTGTGTGGAGACTGTGTAGCAAATCTGTTTTTTGAAAGGAAAAAAGCCTCCAAATTATGTGTCTTTTGAAGCATCTGTGTTATTGTCGTGTATGCTTGTTCCTTTGCTTGTATATGTGTGTATTCTTGACATTTTCATCTCATGGCAGTACCTAGAGTGATACTGCATTCTGTTCCTTCCTTTACACAGCAGGGTTGAGGGTTTTAAGAACCATGTTTTGCAAATGACTTTTCTGTAAGCCATGGTTGAGAAACAAGTAAATAAAATTGTAAAGTTTGGGTCTCCTATGCAGTTGTTGAATGCAGTGGATATTGAAGTTGAGGAAGTGTTCCCTGAAGCAATTTATCCCTGTTTAGAGTTTATTAAATTTTCATTTGAAGAAGTTTGAGCTTGGTATATGCCACCATTTTGATTTCTTTTTGATTGATGTGCTCTGATGCAAGTGTGAGGAATATCTCTGGTAGGTGATGTAGGTACAGCCATTAACCCAAGTGAAAGAAAAGCAGGATAGAATGCTGCAAGGGGAAGATGCCTTGGCCATCTTGGCAACCAGTAAGTCTATTCTCTAACTCTGAAATAGCAGCATCACAGTAAAGGTACTTAGAGAATGTGTAGTGCTGTAGAACCTCTGCCACTGGTGACCGTGACAGGGGCTGCTCTCATGTGGTTCTTGTCACAGCTGACCTGTTACACCCGCACTTCTCTGGTTTCACTCTGTGACATGGATGAATTAATGTCAAATTCACAGTTGTGTTTCATTCTGTAAGAATAACTTCGTATATATTATCACACTGTTCAACAAAACAAGTATTTATGTAACTTAGCCAGCCTATAACATGGAAAATGGGAGGGAATGCTTAATTAACCCTGATGCTGTGTGAGGAAGATTGCTGTTTTCTTTCTTGGGGATGGTGTATCACAAGCGTTCAACATAGATACATACCTGATACATTACTGCAGATAGATGGCATAGATAATTGGAAAGGAAAGAGAGGCAGAAGCCGAAGGGGCAAAACAGCGTAGCTTTTTTTGCCTCCCAACTGAGACACTCCCTTTGCCGTTCTCTTCTCTTGACCCAAAATCCCTTCTTTGGGTGAAAGAAGCTGCAGTTCCCAGTCCCAGTTCAAAACCAGGCAAGAAAACATGAGCCAACTCCACATTCCTGACATCTGTTTTCCTTTAATTGATCTAAAGACTTAGCAGAGTCAGAAAATGTCCAGGAAATAAATGAATCAATTCTCTTGTTCATGTTTTATGGCTGTTTTCTGCTCTCCCTGGGCTGGGTCAGCTGAAGGGCTCTTTGTGGAGAGGCTGCAGTGAGCAAAGCCTTTAAGATCAACAAGGAAGTTTTCCCTTCACCTCTGTTTGTCCTGGCTTAGACTTGTATTTTACTCTACAGATTGGGGAAAAAAAAATAAATCCTCCACATACCCACAGAGCTTAAAACCCACTTTCTAATAGCAGTTTTGCTTTTGGTCATTAAAGATCTGATTATTAAGGAATATCTTTTGAAACCAGTTCAACTACATGTAATTGAGTGCGTGTTAGTACGTAAGATAGTGTGGTACTATTTCCATTGGGATCTGACAGTAAGAAAAATAACTTTAAAGGAATGTCAGAGCAAACTTCCTGATGTTTGCCATGAAATTTAAGTGCTAACTAGTATTTTATATTTAAAAAGCAGTTTTTATTAAGGATTCTTTCCTGTTTGTTTAGTTGTATTTATTACAGTGATCTTTTTGTCTAGTAGATCTTAAAATTCCTGACAGTATTGACAAACATGTACTTGGTTCATATGCAGTGGAAGGTGCACCTTTTGTGGAGAGTTCAGCTGAGAATGCTGTTGAATGTCAGACTTTGAACAGTGATCACTCTGGTGCTGGAATTCTTGTTTGCACAAAGGAGCAGCTGCTTTCAAACTGGAATTGTTTCATTAGTCATTTTTATAGATCTTAATGATTCATAAAGATACTTTACTTTTTATTTAATGATAGGCACAGGTAAATAACAGGCATCTCTGAGAATAGCAGTTTGTACAGAAATAGCTGAAGGGAAAATGACTTTATGTTACTGGATAAGGTTACAGCTTGCTGCTATTTTGTAGGATCTTTATTTGACTATATTCTGATCCGCTGAAAAATAATAACTTTTTAAAGTTGAGGTCTTGCAATCATAATAATGAAATGAAAATAAAACATACTACATGCAAAACTTAATAAACTTTTCAATATATTGTCTTGTTACAAACATGTGGAAGACTCCTGATTTATAAATTCCCTGAAGCAACTGCAGTCTTCTCTAGACTGCTTGGCTGAAATCTGCCTTGAGCTTGGATCTGTCTGTTCTGCAGTGATTCTAGGCTTCTGCAAACAGATAACAAGGAAGCCTATGTGACTGATTTTAAAATTGCTCTCAATTGTCACTAGGATATTTTTAGTGCAGCTGTTTTCAGAGAAGTGTTCCTTTTCTGATTTTAATTTTGTAACGTACTCGGTTCATTTTATTCATGTTCTGGGAGTGTAAACAGCTATCGCTGAAATATAAGTAGCCATTTTTGTCAATTGTTATGATCTTCCCATAAAAAAGCAGAAGTATTTTTAATTAAGTTTGTTCATTTATTAATATAGCAGTCATTATTCATTTGAAATTGAATACCTATTTTTACTACTCACCTAATATGGGACTTGCCCTTTTTTTCTGCCATTGTAGACAGAGTTGAAGTCAACTAGGTTTCTAATAGTCTTCTCACCTTTCTAAATTAGGTAGGTACATTTTATCTTCCTGGCATGTGGCTTCAGGGGTGCAGTGATGATCACTATTCTTCTCTTTTAGTTTAGTCTGTAATATCTGGTATATTCATGTTGATAATTTATTCTTGTCAATGACAATTATTTCTTCTTTAAACTTGAATTTCTATGGGTGTGATGGCTATTTTGATGCCCCAGGTTATTTTGATAAATTGCTTGTGTTCTTTTCAAGCGAAATGACACCTTAGTACCTTTGAGCCAAAGATAAAATTATCTTAGAGAATATGTCTTCTCCGCATAATTTTAGAAAGTATAAGTTTTATGAATCGGTCCAATGTTAATTAAAGCAGAGCAGCAGTCTTAATGTATGATGTTGGTAAATATTTTTAATTTTAGGTCTCTTTACAATGCTAGAATCTTATTTACTTAAAATTCATGAGATACATGATTATTTTTATGTAAAATGATATTTTAAAAGGAAGTGTCATTTCCTTTTAGTGCTACTGATTAATCTACTTCTATTTAAAGATCTAATAACTCATACAGTAATCACACTCTCATTAGAAAATAATTAGACAGTTCTGTGAAGTTGCAGTTATATGAGCTAATTGTAGACCTAGGATGTTAAAAATGAGAAAAAAACCTGTAATGAAAACTAGTTCTTTGTTTTACAGAAAATACAAAGAAACTTATTTTGATTATGTTACCTAGTGGAAGCATATGAATTTCTTCTTTTCCTTTTTTATGTTGGTGGTTCTTAGTCAAAAAAAAAAAAACATCAAACCTTGTTCACTATATTCATACCAGCATTTTGGATGTCAAAATGGCAAATGAAATTCACCCTAAGTAAGTGATGCAGATTGAAAAATAATAGCTTTTCATATAAAAGAAGGTATTCTGGGAGGATAGGTTTTTTTAGGGAACTACCATTTAAATAGGTGTTTCATAAAAGCATCAGATTTGTGTTCAGTAGTGATAAAAAGAGGTAAATACATGATTAGGTATAAAAAGGAGACAACACAGTAGAAAATGTCATTATGCCAAAATATAAGCAGTTTATACATCATGTATGCCATGTTGTGTACAAAGGGTACAGCATGACAGGGTTCAGGGAAGAGTGAAAGGGAGGATCCTGAATGATAAAGCAGCTTTCCTGGGAGGAAAGACAAAATTGAGTAGGACTCTTCAAGGCTGAAAAACAGATGGCAGAGGGTGTACAGTAGATGTCTCTAAAACTGTGTGCCAGGAAGAGGGTGACGGAAGAATGAGTGTTTGCAGGCTTTTAGGGCAAGAATCAAAGGGTGTCAGTTGAATCTCTGAGATGGTGGATCCAGAACAGACACGAGATGATGACCTTTTGAGAATGGTGTAAGTATGCTCTGGAATTTCATGCCACGCTATATGGATGTTAGAAATTTCCATTTGCTCAGTGAGGAACTGGAGAGATAGATTTATAGAATAAACATCATGTGGGACTTACTAAATACACAAGAATCCCATCTGGTGGCCTCTGGCTGCCATTTGGTATAGACCAGGGGACTGCTTACAGGAGGAAGGATTCCTGTGTGCTTAGTTTGCTCTTACGCTTTTCCTTTGACATCTGCACGTGGCTGTTTTTCTAAGTATAGGTTAGTGGCCTCTGTGGATCTTTGACCTGTCCTAGAATAGCTCTTCTAATTTCATTGTGCTCAAGTTGTTGTGTTTTCTTCTTCATCATGTCTCATGATAATTCATTCTAGTTATTGTTTGCAACTATTTAGAAAAAGCATTTGAATAGACGAGAAAGAGGGTAAGACTTAACTCTAGTAATAGATTTTGGGTATTGGCATAGAAAAGGACTAGATGCTTGAAGTAAAAATTGTTTATGATCATGCAAACCAGTGATTTGAATCAGCCTTTGAGAGTTTTCCCCAGGGTCTCTACATGAAGGGAATGTGTGTGTGCCTCTGTGTCTCCCACTCTCATATTTCTAGTCAGAAATTCTTCCAGACAGGAAAAAAAATTGCTTAGGGCCAGTAGTTCTTTATAAAAGTAGTATGTTTTGAAAAAGTTTTCTGAGAAAGTCCAAGAGAGATGAGGAAATTAAACTTTGTGTCCTTCTTATATATGTAAATATCTGCAGCATTTACCATCCCTTTAAATAGACTTGAAAGGTATTTTCCATTATGTCATTTTACAGTAAGCTGCCTAATAAAGTTGTTTTGGTATTGAAAAGGTTTTTTGGGCTTCAGCCAGTGGGCTGTTTGCTCTTTAGAAGTTTGAATGTCTCCTGATCTCATGTCTGGTGTTGAAAGCTGAGCACCTGCACGGGTTGTTTGCCCCGAGATGTGGAGGAGTCTCCATCCTTGGAGAAATTCCAAGTGAGCCATCTGGATGTGATTCTGGACAGCTGCCTCTAGATGGTCCAGCTGAGGCTGCAGGGGTGTTGGACCAGGTGACCTCCAGAGGTCCCTTCTATGATTCTGGACTTACACAGCTTGTAATCAGGGGAAAAAAAACCCAACACCAAGACTCCACCAGGATTGTGGGGCAGTGTTTTTATGGCAGTATTTTTA
The DNA here is from genome assembly GCA_013399895.1 of Serilophus lunatus. NCBI lineage: Eukaryota > Metazoa > Chordata > Aves > Passeriformes > Eurylaimidae > Serilophus > Serilophus lunatus. The sequence continues at coordinate 1,460,990 of VXBA01003293.1, forward strand.
CATGAAAAATTTTGTAAAGGTGACAGAGGGGCAGAAGAGAGATGAAACAAGCCATCCTATTGCAGGAAGGGGAATCCTGAAGGTTACGTTTGCTTTCCTTTGTTTCAGGTTTTGTTACAACAAAAGCCTTTATAGACTTCTATTGTGGCTTTTTGGGAGTAAGGCAGAGGGGCTGTCTCACTCTTAAGGGAATAAGATAAATTCTAGCTTCTTCACAGTACAATTCAAGAACACATGATTTTATTTACTTATGAACTATGGAGCTTGTCTGTCTTTTGATTGAAAACAAGAGGGAGAAAAGAGTAAACTGAATTCCACATGTGTGCATTTCCTATACTGTGAATTTCAAGCTAGTACTATAAATATACTTTGAATGTCTGATAGAAACATTCTGAGAATTCTTTAATCCACTTCAACCGGTCTGTAGGCCTCCAATGAAATTATAAATGTTGTATATATGTTCTCTGTTGCATATTATATAAATATTACTTAAGCTCATTTCCTGCTTACATGGAACCTATGTTGGCAGTAGGAATCAGGGCTAGTTTCTATGGCAACGTGGTGGCACTGGCAGAAAGGCTGATGCTGTGCTGTGGTTGGTATTTTTATGCAAGGGAAGAGCTGCAGACCTACATTTTTATACAGGAAATGTATTTCAAGGCATAGAAACATTTAGCAATTTTTATAAATCTGTTGAAAAAGTAAATCCAGAGAACAATGGAAATTGAAACCTATTGTTTGGTGTTTGCAATAGAAAATTAATTTTGATTTTTGTCTAACATTACAGAAAAGCACTGTTAAAGATATACACAGTTATTACTGGTATGGATGGAAATAGCAAGGAGACTTCTGTACTAAGGACAAAGGAAGTCTTGTACTGAGGCACAACAGGGACAAAACAGACTGGGTTTTGGTTTAGTCTCCTGGCCTTTTCATTCTTGTTTTCACCTTCTGAACTCTTTTAAAATAATTTTCACAGAAGTCTTTGAGATCTTACAGGAAATTTTTTTTTTGGTGGCAATCCTGTCACTCTGGTTGTCTCTTATTTTCTCTGGATTTCCTAAAGAGAATTCTTGCTTGTTTTTTCTTTCAACTCTCTATTACCTTTCAGTGGTACTTGGTGTACCTTTTATTACTTTTTGCATGATCTTAGGGATGGGTTGAGCTCTGACACTGGCTCCCCTATTCCCTTTACCACCATCACTGAGAGTGATAAGGAAGTCAGACTCCTCATGCCCCTTATTTGCCGAAGACTGTCCAGTAGTTCTGCACAGTTGCTCCTCCCTGTTTAGTTTTGCATGCTCCTTGGGTATTATGTGTCATCACTATTTGTTCAAGAAATGATTGTAGCTGATACACAGATGCCTAAGGGGAATTCAGGTGAAACTGGAAGAATTATGGACATTATTTTACAAACTGTCTTTACAAACCTGTGAAAATTGCTGACAGACTGGGATATCAGGTAATGTGTGGCGAGGTAAAGAAAAGTGAAGGTTGTGTTTAAAATAAACAATAAAAGACTGCTTCTTTACTTCCCTAGAAGTTGTATTTCTGGAGAATTTTATCTACATTTATGAGATCTTTGGGTATTTTCCTTTGTTATGAACAAAACAGTAAAATGTGAGGGAAGTATATTCTAAAGGCATTAGGGAGCTTTCTGGAAACACTAGATTTTCTTTTGTGTACTAGGAGTCATTAAGGGAAGAGATTTCTTAAGCCTGTAGTTTCTCTTCTCTTTCTCTTCTCTGGAAGTAGGGTGAAGCTTTGTTCATCTTGAGTGTTGAGGGGGTGGTTGAGTCACCATCCCTGGAGGTGTTATAAAGATGTGTAGATGTGGTGCTTTAGGGACATGATTTAGTAGTGGACTCTGCAGTGCTGTGTTAGTAGTTGGACTTAACGGTCTTAAAGGTCTTTTCCAACCTAAACAATTACATGATCTCTTTGCATTTCCCTGTGCCTCCTACACACAAAATAATTGCTCCACCTCGGTGAAGTGGGATGTTCTGAGAAGTCAGAACCTCCTGAGAAGATGAACCGAGCTGGAAGCAGTGTTCTTCAGAAGCCTGAAGGGCTCGGTTCATCTCAGTGAATCATCATCTTTCTTTCCCAACTCTGGCACCATACAGTTAGTCTGTGTCTGATGTTGCCTAGCAGCAGTTCATCAGATGTCTAAAGAGAACTGATTTATCCTAGCTGGGACTCTTGTAGAAATCCAAGTAGATAAAATGTTCATGGAGGAATATTAGCCTCTTCCTATGTCTGGCACCCACACTATCAATCAGGATTAAGCTCGAAGGCATTTTGCAGCTGTCCGAGGCTTGGCTGCCTTGTCATGCTGATGATTTAAAGATGTCTCATTTTATAGTGGAATATCTGTGTCCCATCCTGCAATCAGCATGTGTTTCAGCCTGTAGACATCTTCATTTAGGAGGAGAAAACCAACCTTGCAGTACCTATAGGTATGTAAGGTGAGATGAGCCTGCTATGCTTTGTTATCTCAACTTCTTCTCTTGAAACACAGTGGTTCAACTCTGAATGTTCTTCAGCTCTTTTCTATCCATCGTTGCTGGTGGTCTAACATAGTTTCTTGAAGACTTAATGAGGCTTGTCAGATTACTGAGAGGATGGCAGAGCAGACTTTAGCAGCCTTTGGCACCAACTCGTTGAAAGTCACGGCAGTACATTTCAAACACATGTAGTGTGTCGTAGTTTTAGCACAAGTCAGAGCAGAAACTTTGTCACCAACACAACACCTTAATGTTTCCATTTTCAGCAGCAATACACTTACCACGTTTCTCAGACATTAGTATCTGCTTGTAGTGTCATGTGTTTGAAGTCATGATGTCACTGGCCTTTACTGTCATTAGGACTCAACACCAGAGTGTTTCTGATCTTTACTGTGCCATGCCAATTGTCTCTGGACATTTGACTTTTGAAACCTGAAATAGGTAAGTTCCTCAGTTTTTCAGACAGCTCTGTGTGGTGATCAGGTGCCGAAGTCACCATTGTCCTTCCCTGAGAATCTCCAAGATGCAGTTATCCATGGAAAAGAGGTGAACTGGAAGCTTTAGTCTCACAGAAGTAGTAGTTGCTGTCCATTTGCTGTTTTAAACTGGATCCAGTTTATCTTTACAAGAGGAGCTTCCTTTCCTGGGCTGTTCAGTTTACTGACCTGGCAGGAGAAGCTTCAGTCATGGCATTCTGGTATAGGATATGGAAAGATCTCACTTGAGGAGGCAGGTGAATGTTTAAGGATTACGTCTTCTCTGCTAGGGAGATGATTCTTCTCAGATACCACGACAGCTGGGATTCCTTGAGTGCTTTTCTACCACTGATGAGACTCTGTCTTGCTGTTGGAAATAGGAATATTCCAATAAGTGAGTCATCCAGCATCCGTGCTGTGAGGTAAACCATGCCAAGGCTGGGATGAGTCAGATGGTCTGATAACCCTTATTTTCAGACTTGCTGACACAAAAGGGATTCTGAAAATCTCATAATGAATTGTCACAGTATTTGGTATCCAAAACTGCCTCATCCAAGCCAGCTGGACAGGGCTCTATAATACTGGGGTGACTTCCCTGACTCTGCTGAAACAGCTGCTGCTTGTTGAAGATCCAGTCAAATGGAAGATCCTTCACTTCCAGGCTTCAAAAATAATGGAAAACTCAAAAACAGCCTCTACAATCCACATGAAAAATGGTTGATGAGAGTAAGGAATGGAAAGGCAGTTCCCTCAAACACCTGGGCAGGCAAAGGGCACATGGAGGGATATTACAGACTGAGAATCACCCCCTCTTTGTTGAGTGAACATGTGACAGGAGAGCATGCTGAGTGTAATGGCTTTTGGAAATATGTCTTGGAATTTGAATAAAATAAATAAAATACACTGTATTCTATAAGGTTGTTGAGCAACAGATCAACTGTAGGTTTTGCATTAAGAAATATGAAAAGTAAAGTGAAAATATTCAGAGATCTTTTTATCTCAAGGAACTTAGGCTTTCTTATAAATCAGTTTATCAAAGTTATCCAAATAGAAAGTGTTTCCATGTGTCTGAAGAGTAGTCGTCGTTACTGCCTCTATGAAGACAAGAAGACAAAAAGATCAGGTAAAGGGTCATGAAGTTAAAACCAGCTTTTTAATTTTTTTTTGTATTTGGGTTGAGAATGTATTTTTGTGTAAAACACGTATCTCTGATTTTTCCTTTTGCTTGTTTTTGAATGCAGCTGGACTTGGCAATCTCTTTGCCATTTATATCTGTTAGGAAAATCAATGCTTAAATTAAGGTGAATGTGCAATATGCAGGGAGAAACTCAAAGAAGGCATTTCATTTATAATACTGAAGGCCATGAATACCCAAGATAGAGGAATTTTAGGAACTTTTGAACACTTGCAAAATGTTTTAAATGGTAGGCATCTTTGCAACTTATGTCTAATAATTAAGTTAAAAAGTTTGAAATTGCATTGGGTTTATTATTTACTGATACTGGAGTGCAAGCATGGATACTTTCATAAATGCTAGTAAGAATTGTGAAAAAGATTTGTTAAAATATAGAGGGGAGACGTAACTGGCATTTGAAAGTTTGGGAGGAAGGTTGTGTGTTTTTTAGGATGAAATCAATCCTCTGTTTTGAAATAGAGCCTGTAAGTGAGAAGAAGCTACAACTGTTAAAGTACAGAGTTCATGTAAAATGTTCAAGCTTCTTGAAAGCAGGGTTAAAAAGGTGAAGTTTGGTATCAGTAGAGTTCCAGCTGTTGCGTTCAGAATTTATCACTGCAGCGATGGTTTGTATTTGCTGCAGACAGAGAGGTTCCTCTAGCTGCTGACTTAGTCATGCACCTTTGTTCCTTCAGGCTCTGTTTTTTTCAACCTGCCAGTTACATCTCAGTGTTTGTCCCACCCAGAATGCCTGTCTGTTTACTCTTTTTTCATTGCCTGTAGGATTGACATAATCCAGACATAATCCAGAGCATGATGCATTTGCACTAACAGGATGAATGGCTCTTCTAAGCATTAACTAAGCTTGGACATGAAAAATGCATTTTTGCATGAGATGACCACTCTAAATTCAGGTAACATTTTATCAGGGTTTTTTTGAGTTTAAAAAAAGCAAGAGGTACTTTACTGCAGGGGCATTTGTTATTAACGGAAGGGTTATAATTTCACTGTTCCTATGAAATCTTTTATTACTGGACTCTTAAATAGGTAAAAAAGGATGGGAAACACAGCATTTGTTCATTTATCACAGTTGTCTTCATGCGGTTTCTAACGGATATAAATGGGAGATACACTTCCTTGTAGTATGTGTATGTTTGTATTAACACCAAGGGAGTTGCTGTGTTGTGATAAAGACTAAACCCCATATTTTTTAATTTAGTTATGAATTCATATTTGAGTCCATATTTGGTTTCAAAGGGTCAGTGGCTTGAATGGTTTTGATGCCAAATTAAGTTAAATCAGTTAACTTTTGCGGAGGCAGATAGGGCTGTTGGAGAGCAGAGGGTGCTTCTTCCCCCTCTTCTTCAAAACTTGCAAATTTGTTGCTAGTGGCAACTCTAGGATACTGAAGCAACAACAGCATGCTTTCTGAATATATCTTATTAACAGAAAGACTAGAGACACTAATTTAACATGTTGAAGAGAAAGGCAGAAGTTAAATACTACAACACAATATGCCAAAAGGAAAGTCAAAAATTAATTTCCATTTATATGCCTGTGAGTCATTCTGTTAAAAGTAATCCATCACACAGCCACAGTGAGAGGAAGAGGAAGGCAAAATAGTGGCCTGTTATGGTCTGCCGGTATTTTCTGTCAGGTTGCTTTATTGATCAGAAGTGGAGGTTCCTGCACACCCAGACAGAGGAAGGAGTTGTGCAGTGTGAGAAGGGACTCTTGTTGCAAGGTCATTTGAAGAAGGTGAAGCTTCATGTGTGAGTTTTGAGACTGGCTTGCTACCATTTGCATTTGAGCAGTGTTCCTTATCTGATTTACTTCAGGTGGAGGTTTCATTTTGACACGTTAGGATACATATATAAGAAACTATTCTCCACTGATCAGTACATAGTCCATGGATTTATGACAGCTGTGTTTCTCTTCTTTGGCTCTTGGAATTTCTCATGTTTTTGTAGCCAAAAGCTCTTGTGGGAGCTACTGATGAGGCTTGGGTGTTGCCAGAGCAGCAGTTGGAGACTGAAACACGGTGTAACACCCCCATGCCTATAAAATACAGTCCCTCCTTCTCTCCATAGGAGACCATTCCACTGGCTGAGTTAAGCTGACTGTGCAGGATTCATGAGAATTGAGTCAGAGATTGATAAGATCTTCTCAGAGGCCTTACAGTCTCAAAACTCTCAACGTCCCGTTGCAATGGAGATGCAGGTGGATTCTCTGCCATGTCAAGCAGTAAGTCAAAAGTCACCCTCACAAACAGGGACATAGACAAGGCGGAGATACTCACTTCTTTCCTTGCTTTGGTCTTCAACACCGATGGTGGGCTAGGGGGTCCCAGTGTTCTGGGCTGGAGGACCATGGCTGTGAGAATGATAAACTCCCAGTCCATCCTGAACTTGTGCAGGATCTGCAGCAGCAGCTGAATCCTGATAAGTCTATGAGACCTGATGGGATCCATCCAAGAGTACTCATCGAACTGGCTGATGTCATTACAAGACCTCTCTCGATGATTTTTGGATGGTCTTGGGAATCTGGAGAGGTCCCAGTCAACCAAAAGCTGGCAAATGTTGACCCAGTTTTTGAGAAGGGCAAGCAGGAGGACCCTAGAAACTACAGGCATGTTAGTGCCACTTCAGTGTCTGGTAAAATTATGAAGATGATTCTGGGAATTACTAAAAACCATCTGAAATTCCAAACACTTATCAGTCACAGCCAGCATGGCTTTGTGTGGGGAAAGTCCTGCTTGTCAAACTTAATTTTCTTTTAAGGCAAGATAACTACCTAGAGGATCAAGGGAAGCCAGTTGATGTAATCTTTTTGGATTTCAATAAAGCTTTAGATACCGTATCTCACGTTACCCTTCTGGATAAAATGTCCAGCACACAGCTGGATAAACATGTCCTGGGGTGGATGAGCAGCTGGCTTGTAGGTTGGTGTTTGGACAATGCTCTTAGGGCACCTGGTGTGATTTCTGGGTATGTCCTGTGCAGGGCCAAGAGTTGGACTCGATGATGCTGGTTGGTCCCTTCCAAGTCAGCATATTCTATGATTTTAACATTCTTTATAATGTTTTACTGGTGACTAGAAATATGAGTAAGGTGTAAGCTGTTGAGTGTGTATGTATTTTCTTTTTATGTCACCAGATGGGTCTGTTTTATGGTGGGTTTTCTTTGTGTTTTGTTGTGGGTTTTTTAACTGTTGACTTTTTTCCCCTCTGCAAGTCTGTAATGGATGACTCCTCTAGTAAGTACAACTCTGCAAGAAAAACAGTATTTTAGGAGGAAGACATATTACTTTGGCATGTTCAATTAGGATTGGGTCTTCCTGGATAGAATTGGCTTCTGGTTTACTGTCTTAAGAACATTTTAACAGAATTGCATGTGTTTGAGAACAAAATTTCAGTTGAGACTCGCTTTCAGAGCTTCAGATCAGTTACTTCTGGGAACCTGGTGTAACTGTCAGAGAAATGCCATAAGAGTTACCTCCTAAACCTGGCAGACTTTATTGCTTCATCCTAGATGTGATTTGATATAAATGTAGGCTGGTACTGGGTCCCCTCAGCTCTGCCTTTGGTGATGTGCTCTTCCTCTGGTGCTAGGCTGGGGAGTGACATGGTAAGACTGCAGTAGTTGATGCATGAAATGGCATTTATTTATAGTACCTGTTATTTTGCACAGAAGAAGGCAGTGTTTCTTGGCATTTTGCTTGGACTTGCAAGGTCAAGGTGGCCTCTAAAAGGCTGGTAAGCAATTCCAGCTTATTCATTCAAAAATCCATTCTCTATGTTGCTGTTTGTCTGAGTTGTACTTTTGGGGAGGGCGGGGGGTGTTCACTGGTGCTTTTATTAATGTTTGCCGGTACGATGGTGTCTTTCAAAGGAATGTTAACAGACCCAGGAGGAATGATAATTTTGTTTGATAATGACCAGATGTAGAAACATGCTTGTGACATGCCAGCACTCTCTTGTTATCCATAAATTTTCTAGAACTGGAGATTGTAGTACGGTTTTGCACTAGAATAAGAACACAAATAGTGCTTTTCATGTAAAGCAAAGCTGTCCCTGGAAGTTCGCATTAACAGTTTCTTAAAAATATGTCTTATGCTCTGTTTCCTTCTGAATTTATAGACTTTGTTTCTAAATATAGACTTTGTTTCTAAAAACAGTAAGATGACCTCTGGCACAATTAAAAATAATTACTAAATTACAAATAATTGATCATAACTATTAAAATTTAAAGGCATTCAGAAGTATAACCCATTTAAAATCTTACTTGAAATATGCAACATCGTTTTGTTCCTTAAGCGAGAACTTCAGAGTTGTTTTGATCTTTCTTCTGATCTTGTTGCTTTTTGTATGTGTGTGGATTTATTTAGAAAGCCTCCATTTAAGGCTGTCTCCGGTTCAAAGAGCTCGCTGTTAGAAGACACCTGTCTAATTAAGCTAAATTTGCATTTGGGAAAAAAGAGCAGGCAAGAGTTCAGCTCACAAAGCAGACACCACTTGAACAAATGAGAAAGATATTCAAATAGCTGAGTCTTTAAGATAATTAATAACATCTAGAGGAAACTTGTGTATAGAGATTTCAGTCTTCAGACTCCACAGCATCTGCAAGCCTCACCCTGGAGCCTGAAAGATTTTGCCTTCTGGAGCTGGAGAGAAGCATAGCTGGAGCTCCTTCCAGATGGACCCACATCCACTTGTAGATTTCCTAAAGCTCACATCTCTTAGTAGGCTTACAGCATATTTCTTCTGATGGTTACCTTCTCCCTTTTTACCTCTTCAAATTGAAATTCCCTAAAGAGCCTCTGTGGACATGTCAGGAGGTTCCTAACGTTGTTAGAATATAGTTTATTCCATATTTTATTCTATTAAATATACGACAAAGTCATTCAGCCTAATTTTAATTGCATTTTCTGCTAGTGGAAAAAAAAAAAGGTTGTGTTCATCTAAAAATCTGAAGGGGAGTTTTGTTTTCCCCTCAGATTGAGGTAGTTTTTAGCTCGATCTGACCAATTTTTGTCTCCTTCCCAATTTTTGACGCAGTTTGTTTTCCTTCTGAGACAATGCTTTCCTAAAGGTAGGAGAATCAGGTGCAGGTTTTAGCTCCATTCCAGGTAAAGCTCTGCTTACCTGGAAGCAGGCACCATGTGTGCAGTGCACTGTTCATCGAGAATAACTCTGCTGTTGCATACCTATTCCTCATGTGGAACATCAGGATTTCTTCAGGTAATCTTGTTATACAGCAACAAATAGGCTGCAGTACATTCTTATCCATTACCTGATAATAATTTGATAGTAACTTTTGTCTATGCAGCTTTTGGATGAAGAGGCCTGAAGTCTGATTTGGTTTTTAGTAATGGAGATGATTAATTTTTTAAGGAAAAGAAAGGAATGTCTGAGGATGAAGTGGCTGTAGAAGGACAGACCCAAGGTGCCTCTGTTCCCTCTGGCCAGGAGCAGTTGCCAGGGGAAGAGCCCAGGGTAGGGCTGTGGTGTGCTCAGTGCTGTTCCAAACCCAGCGGTCTTGGGCTGCTGGGCATCACTAGTCAAAAGGGGTTTTGTGTTAGCCATCAGTCAGCCTTTCTTCTGTTTTTCTGAGCCCTATTTGAGCTTAACCAACTTGTCTTATCTGTGGTATCTGAGGAAGAAAGGTAGCTTTAGTTTTTAACATCATGCTGCATGAGTAATTTTTTTGCCTTTGAGTTTTCTTTCAACTTGGCTCAGTTTGTGTGGGGAGGGGCAGTGGTCAGCTATTTCCTATTTGCTTTCTCTGTGCCTCTCAAGATTTTGTAGCTCTCTGCTGTCTCTTTTCCTGGCTTGAGAGTTTTGGTATGTTCAGATGCTTCCCATATGGAAGGCATTTTGTGATTTTTAATCACCCTCACTTCTCTTTTTTTTACCTTTTCCAGAACAGAATAGCAAATGACCCCACAACAATGACAAAAAAAATGGAACAGTTCTTCCTGAATTTCTCATAGTATAATTTCCCCGGCATTTTCAGGTTTCATTGTTAGGGAAATGCTTTTACTGTTGTTTGTTCCCCAGTGGGAACATGGAGCAACATGTCCATGATGGAGAGCAGTAAAATTAAGTTGTCAATAATTTTGTTTCATAACAGTGGGCAGTTGATTTTTTTAAGACTCCATGCAGAGTTTTGGCGTATTTTGCCTCTATTTCACTGTAGAGGAGAAAAAAAAGAGGAGAAAAGCTTCAGCTTTTCTTTTGTCTTTTACTAAGCATTCCCTCTAAGAGCAGGTTAGAAATTGGTTTTAATTGTATTTTGTTTGGACTTGCTGTAAGTTTATTTTTGGTTGTTGAAAAGGCAGTAATTGAAAGACAAAACATGCTGGCTAATGTTTGCTAATTGTTTGTAATGTTTCTTTCAATACAATTATAAGGTTTGTCATTGTAGCCTGTGGAGATGGTCAGGTCTCTGCATACCTGCTGACAGAATGCTGGGAGTCTAGAAATGGTGTGTCATCCTCTTCTATTAATTGAGTGTTTATGCTTGGATGGTGATGAACAACTTAATGGTGGTAGACCACAGAGTACCAAGTGATTACTTCAGGAAAAAAAAAGAAAAAGAAATTTATTATTTTAATCTGCACGTGTTACCTAATGCATATCTTTACATAACATTTTGGGAATAAGAAAGACTTACAACTTGAAATAACACAGCTGCTGAAGAGCTTGTTTTGTTATGATAATACTTGACAATTATATTTCTGAAAAGGAAATAGAGGTTTCGTACATGTCTGTTACAGCTTTCTTAATGGCTGGATTTTTAGAATAAATGATGTTTTAAAGTCCACTTAAAAGAAAAAATACATTTTAGCAAACTCTGAACTGGAAAAAAATTGAAATCTAAACTGAATAATGTATATATTCATGCCAGGTCATTGAGTTTAAGATACACATGAAGCATTCATCATAGCTTGTCTTTGCAATTCAATAAAGGGCTGCTAGAAAATGGCAAAACTAGAGTTCTCTCATTGACTGATGTCCTACCCAACACTGTGAAACTGTGTATTGACAGAAGAGTAAGGTTGGTGATGCCAGGATGAGTTATTCAACTTGTAGGCAGATTTTAAGCAGCCAAGTCAAGTGTTGAAAACTTGATCTTTACTTATACCCCAGAAAAGTAAAAGAGAACAAAACAGAATAAGGATAATAATCCCTTGGTAAGAATCCTAAACTGACAGAAAAAAAATGGCAAAATAAGCCAAGAGCGCAGAATTAACAGTCAGATTGATAAAACTCAGTAGCATTTCTTTACTTATCTTTCTGTACTAATATTTGATTGTTTCAAAAGGTGCCAGCAGAACTAAAAGGGCAAATCAGAGATCTTCCTCAGTTAAAGCAGTGTTTTGTTTTTTGCAGATAAAAATCATAAATAACTCCAGAAGGAAATAAAGTAATATCTTTCCTTCCTTCCTTCCTGATGTCCACAAAGGAGAGTAGGAAAACACTCCCAAATACCAAAATCAACTAGGATTGAAGAGAGGAAAGAAAGAACCCTTTTCAATCCCAAATCAGATATAGTAGCTTGTGAAAGACTTAGAAGCAATCCTGTCTTTTTAAAAAAATAACATGGAAACTTATGGCCAGAATAAAGTAAAATGATGGTACAGCAAGGAGTCCAAGCACTCTGTTCCTGGCACACAGGTCTTTCAGATACACTGAGGAAGTGTAGACTGGTTTATTATGCATTCTTTTTCTTGCTCATAGGATTATTTAGGCAGGAAAAGACCTTTAAGGTCATTGAGTTTAGCTGCTAATTTTTAAGTGTTCTTAGTTCTTGATCTGTGTATCCAAAATGGTTTTGCCCCCAGCAGATGAGGTTTTAAGGTTTTGTAATTGTAGATCCTTATATGATAATTGATTCAGTTGAAGATTTCTCCCAACATCAGGCCAGGCATGGGTTTGTCAGTTTGCTGACACCATGAAACCAGGCTGTTGGAGGGCCAGTGATCCGTTTGGTCAGAGAATCTGGTGAACTTTGTTTGCCATGTGCTTTCCTTACATTGTGTCGTATAGAGATGTCTACTGGAAGCCAGACAGGAAGGCAAAATTCAGCATAATTTATGTAAGTAGAAGCACGTGGAAATATATTTATTGTTTATCCTTTCTCTCCCTTCTCTTCTGTCCAAAGCTTTATATGGTTAAAAATCATGTAAATTTATTTATCTGGTTAGATTTCTCATCATAACTTAGATACTTTAAAAATTATTTCAAAATACTCCTTTTTAAATCTGACCATTTTTTGACTGAAGAATTTTATTATCTGAAAGGGGTAGCAGGCACATAAATTTGGTATGCATACGACTTGCAGTGATGTCCTTTAAAGCGAAGGCATAACAGCAGCTGCTGTGCAGGTGGTGAATGTTGCCAGTGGAATTTATTTATGACCAACTGTGTTCTCATCGACACCAAATGCTCTGTCTATCTGTCTTGAACAATTGCAGTGTGTAAAAAGAAAAAGGGGGAATTATGAGGAAGAGGACTTAGGCGTGGGATAAACATAAATACAGCTTTTACTTCTGATCAGGGAAGTATTTGAATCATAATTCTAAGTGCTGAGAAATGAGATTTCTGGTTTTTTATTGTACTAATGGCAGAATATTGTTAGTATGGTGTCTTTCAGACAAGTTGGATTTGAAGCAGATACAAATGTAAGCTATAGCAGCTTTTGATGGCACAAATGCTTTAAGTTACTTTGCAAATGTATTTAGCAAGTATATATTTTTTATTTGTAAAAAGTATGAATACAAAAAATAACATCAACCTGTTTGGAGAAGACTTTCTTAACTATTTGACAAACAGGTACCCTTCAACTCTGGACTTAAGTGTATTGAAAACACTCAGTTTTGAAATGTGAGTAGCTTGTAGGTGGAAGTACCAAATACAGCCTTCCTCAGAATAAGATATAAAATATATTTCACATCATTAGTTGGTTTTTGTTTTTTTTTTGAAATTAGGGTGAAAAACTTCTCTTGGTTGCTGGTGTTGGGCTTTGATGTTTTCATGTTTGGGTTTTTGGGGGGTTTTGTTTTTGGGTTTGATTGGGTTTTTTTGTGTAAGCTCATACTAAAGCATGTGTTATGTCTTCTGGGAGGACATCATAGGTACTAGGAAGATTAAGTTTTTTCTTGTCCTTTCCAGTATGCTGTTTCCAGTATTTTGTGTGTTGATACAACCTTCCATAGCCTTTTCATCTGTTGGCAGAAGCTGCAGATGAGGAGAAGTGCATTAAAGTTTGGGTCAGTGTCACTAGAAGTTTTTCTTGCTGTGTATTAATGAAATCTTTCTTCAGCTAGCAGGCAGGAGCTTTTCAGTAACTTGATGTTCTTTGAAAAACCTTTTTTCTCAGTTGTGCTCAGAAGATGGGTCTAATGTCTCATTTGCTTGTCAGGAATTTTAAAAGCTTGTCCACCTCTGATTCTATATTTCATGCCTCTTTTCCAAGAAGCTGTTCCAGCAAGTAAGTCCAAATTCACTCGAGACTTGCTTTTGCTTTGCTCGGGTGCCTCCCTGCCGTCCCGTGGCGGGTGCGAGGGGTGGCACCGGGGGCGTGAGATGCTTCCCTTCGGTGTTTCCCAGAGTGTTTCTTCGTCCCCTCTGCAGGGCTGTGTTTCCCCTGTGAGGAAGCTCTTTACCAAGTGTGGTCTCTCTTCCACTGGCAGGCCAGAGCCTCAGCAGAAAGCTCCCTCTGCCCCGCCGCCGCCGCCGCTGCCGGAGCCCGCCCCGCCAGAGCCCGAGGAGGAGATTCTGGGCTCCGACGATGAGGAGCAGGAGGATCCCGCCGATTACTGCAAAGGTGGGGCGGGCACCCTGTGCCGTGGGAGGCTCGGCTCTGGGTCTTGGGAGGTTTGCAAAGGGACGGTCTTTAATTACGGAATTTATTTATAAGGAGCATTTCGGGTCCAGGTGCGTAATTGTCTTTAGCTTTAGATTTTTCCTTAACCGTAGCTTATTTATACATTTTGGAATAAATATACAAATGCTGCACTGCTGTTTTCCTCTTGATGTCCTAGTTAGAAGAATAGAAAATAAACTTTTCTTGATTGACGTGAGTTGTAAGAGAAACAAAACCACCCAAATCAAGGCAAACAACCTCTCTCATTCCAAAAGGTTCTAAAATGCCTTAATGCCTTTAACAAAGTTACTTAAATTTTTTTTGTATACTGTCTTTCACCTGTACTAGCTCGAGATGTTGCATGCTTCTTTTCCATGTCTTTCTCAGCCCTCAGCATTTCCTGAGGCTCTCTACATCTTCATTTTAGCTCAATTTCCTTAATTTTTGCATTGGTTATGTAAATTAAAATTTTTAAAATTTAAACTTTTTTAAGTGCATAAAAGATTTTGTGCACACTGACTGCAGTACAACAGTGACAATACTTAAGTTTATTTTAATGTCACTGCTAAAGTTGCAAATCTGTTCCCATTAGGGTAAAATGTATACTGTACTTATGTGAAAAACCATAAAAACCAGGTGTATCAGCTCTGGGTTTTCTATTGTTGTAGATTTGAAGAATATGAACATACGTTAGGAAACATCAAAGATTTATGACTTCAGATTGATGCTTTTGAACAGCCAAAACCCACTCTGTACACTAACTATATCTAGTGTTCTGTATTCCTCATACCAAGAAACACTTTGTGTGTCAAATATGATTATGTCTTCTTCATTAGAAGTTTCTGTGTAACCTTGGAGATGTGCTATTTTAAGAATCCTCTCTCCCATCCTGGAGTAAGTGTTTTGTATTTTCAAGTTTAACAATGGAAAGTGACTATTTCATTTTGGTGTAGGAAGTTTTATTAATACATGATATTTCAGTTGGCTTACAAATGCCAGTAGTGAAAGCCAAACATTAAACTCAACTAAATGTTGAAGTCTGCAACAGGGAAAAGAAAAATGTGTTGCTAAACCATGCTCAGATGGTTTTTATTCTTTTTGTTGCAACACATTTGTTCCTTAACTATTTTGGTATCTGTAACATCTTCCATCAGTGAGTAAGGATTTATGTAAACATCTGTTTACTTGTAAACATCTGTATTTCCCTGAGATTAAGTATTTTAAGGCTCTGAGACTTAATTCCTTCCTGAGATAGGAGCTCCATTTAATTTCAAACAGTCCATTGTTGTCTGTGTCCCAGTATCTCTTGGAAAATGCCACCATCTGCAGAAGCTAGATCATAAAAAAATAGTCTAACAAATAAAAAGTAGTCTTAAGTTGACAGTCTGCTTATGAGTTACCTGTTTAACTCGAGCAGGTCAGGAGGGAGAGCTATATGCTTTTAAAATGAACTACATGTTACACTAAGAATACTTACAGGCTTCCTGAAAAATTAAAGGGAACTTGTATCTGCATAAAGCCTCTTCTAAATTCTTCTGATCCTGGAGCTTTGAATTTTTTTTTAAAGCATATTAAAGATAGTTCAAGCTTTGATTCATTTGGATGTCATGATCATTATTTGTTTCCACGAGAGCAGTGCTTTTGTTGCACCAGTGCATGATTTACCTGTTTTCTGACCCTAATTTCCTCTAAGACTGAGCAATGCATTTCCTTCGTTTAGTCTCTGGGGTTGAACTGAAGGGAAGGTCACTACAAGGATCTGAATTGAGTGGCCAGATTGGGGTGATCTGGGGCTATAGAGACTCTGTTTGTGTATTCTATTCAGCATAGGGAATGAATAAGTTCCTTGGTAAAGAATTCTAGGGGTGGCTTTTAGATATGTTATTTCCATTATTATTGAGAAGTGTTATGTGAGTTTGAATGTCTTTTTCTATTTTGGGTAGCCTAATCTGTATTTACAGGGTGGAAGATAAAGATTTGGAAATTACTATTTATTACTGAAGTGTCTCTTTTATTCCTAATTTTATCTTCAAAATTGCAGTCTTCCAGGGTTTTTGAGCATAGAGATACTTCATCTCTTCTCAACCCCAGTCTGAAGTTTCATAGGAGGGCAATCTTGATGGAAGAGTGCATAATTAATTTTTTAAATGAATGACCTGTTAACTGCACTTCCTTTTGAGTGTTTTTGTTAATACTTTTATTTTTAAATGTATGATGTATATGTATATATATGGTGTGTGCTGGGCTCACATCTTGACTACATTACATGGTGGTTAGTAAGTAGTCATAGTATTATTTTTAATCAGGAAATTGGATCAGTTTTAATTAGCACTTGATGTGAAAGAGACAACTAACAGCCAGCAGTGTAAAGCAGACCAGCCTTTGTTCCCCAGGGGCTTCCTCCAGGGCCTGTTTAAATCTGTGACATTACTTCTGTCTGTGTCACTGAACTTACATTAAATGCTTCTCAAGTATTTATTTCTTTAAGGAATGAAAATATCAGAAGTCCAACTGCCTGATTTTTCAAGGGGTACAGTGAAGTTTGGTTTTCTTCTCCGAAAAGCTTTGAAACACTTGGACATTTTTTTTTTCAGGAGCCTGTTATGTCATGGATGTAATTGGAATTTTTTGCTTCTCTGATCATCTTCCTTGCCCCCTGGAGATGTCTCCCATTCATCCTGTTCACAAAGGGAATAATTCCCTATACAAACATGGAATGAGCCAGCTACAATTAGCAATACATTCAGGAGACATTCAGGAATAATGATCTCATTTGTCTGACCCTCTTTCTTGTGTGCATGTAGCTAGCTAGCTGTGAGAGAGACTTTCTTTTCTGTGTGTACTGCAGTGAATAGTACAACAGGGTGGGTTTTTTTTGGTTACATTATCAGCAGTGCCACTGATACATTATATATTTTCAAATGCTGTGTTGTTTTTTCCAAAAGTACATAATTTTTCTCAAACGGTTAATTTTGCATAGGCGTGTTTTTGCTACTGTATTTAGAAATGCTTTCTGCATCATGAGGAGCTGAAATAGTTACATTCATTATAGGATGACACCAGTTTTTCAAATGCATTCAACTGTGTTGTTACCTGATTGTCCACAACCTGTGAGTGCATATGTTGCTGATAGGAATAATCAGGCAGAAGAATGGTAACTGATTATTTCCAAAACTGCTCCTGTTGTGACTTAGGACAGTGGAAAGTATCTTCTGAAATTTAAATATGCATATATATATATATATACACACACACACACACTCAGGGAATATGCTACCACTGTTGGCATCTGTCACACATGTTGGTGTATTGCTATAATTAGTTACAACAGTGGTGTAGGGACTGAAATAACATGGTTTTTACATATATAGTATTGTTATGCTTGCAACATGTAGAGTTTACTAAAATAACTTACCAACCCCCTATTTATTAGCTTGACTTTGGTGTCTTTGATTTCCTCTGTATGTTGTTTTTTGTTTGTGATGGGAAGAAATTATCACAAGGTTTTGATTATTTTGATGCACAAGTGTGCCAAAAGACTTCAAAGGCACTTATTTGCCTGAACTATTCTTAGGAACATGTTTTTACCTGTATTTAAAGTCTTCATTGTTGAGTGTTACACTGTTAAAAAAGCAACTATTTAGCTTAGTGCAAAAAACCTCTTTCTGGACATTTTTTTATATACTCCAAGGCCCACTTACACCCTTCTGGCAATGCAAAAGGCAACATGAATTGTGAGTGCCTTCATATGCATCTGAAGCCATATAACTGTTAGAGAATGATTTAATAGAACTAGATATTTACATATTTAGGGAAGTTGTAAAGTATTCCAGAAATAATTGTCTTGTTGAATTTTAAAATCTGTTTGCAAACCATAGAGAGATATTAAAGTTGGGCCTTAAAATAATTTTTTAAAAATTCTATCTGTTTGCAAAGGAAAGATTATTATATAGAGAATAATGTTTCATACTTTGCACTGCTTTCATGCAACGATACAGCAGCAAAAACTCAGATCAGGAGAAGTGATACTATGATGATGAATTATGTGGAAGTCTCTTAAATCTTGCTGCCAAGTCATCAGACTTGATTCATTTCACAAATACACTAATGAAAAAGTAGAATTTCTATATGTTCTCTTAACCTTTCATTCACATCTGTGACTTCATCATCCTGGATAGAATTTTACAGAAAAAAATTTACCAAGTAGTAAGAAAAAAATTTACCAAGTAGTAATATTTTTTGTTTGTTTTAGATCCATCAATAGCTGTCTTAAATAATGGTTATATTTGTCCAGATGGTTAAGTATCTTCTTCAGCTGTTACTAGAAGGGTGGTTCAAAAGACAAATTAAAATTTAGTTTTTTAGTTTAATTTTTCTGTCAGTGTGGATTCACGTTATGTGCATTTATTCAGCAAAATTTCTATAATTATGAAATTGTGATAGTGTTTGACTTTGTATGTGGCTGATTCTGTTTCTTTTTGCAAATAGCATGAGAGTCAACACTTACTCTCAGTAAGTGTAAGTCCCCCCTCCTTTCCTGGAGAGTAAAATTGGTCGAGTGTTCCGAAAGTGACCTGTTTTTTCCTTTGGAACTGAGGGGTTCCTGCTTGGCAGTGTGCACATCCTTACTGAGGTTGGCACAGCTCAGCAGTGGAACTGAAGGTACCTTTTTAGGTTGCTAGGTGAGTTGTCCTGGCAGCTTTCATGAACATTTCCTTCCCAGTGATGGAGAGGAGGTGCAGTCCTGAGACTTGCACTGTGTCTTAGTCCTCCTGCAATGCCTTGTACTGTTCCTGAACTTCTTCCTTTGCACTTTTTTTATCTGCAGATGTTGATGTCTCTATACCTAATGATTTGTGAAATGCAATATGATGTGTGGTAGTGAGTGTACAATTCTTATGGGTTAAAAGGTTAAAGGGTGTTCTCACATCAGGGTCTTCATAGATTTGGCAAAATTTTCGTGGGAAAAGATGTAGCTTCATCCCCTTAGTGCTAGGCTGAGGGAGCTGAGACTGCTCTTTCCATGCTACCTGGGCACCTCAGACTCACTTTGGAGCCTGGTGGACGCTCCTGACCCTCTGTGGTGCCATAAACCAGGAGGCAGGTGGGCAGGGAAGTGCAGAAGTCAGCACTCCAGAGCTGAGACTTGTGCTGCCCATCTGGAATGTTTGCTGTCCCTTGGCTCAGGCCTGCCCTGCCAAGAAGAACACTTGTGAGAGCTGCTGCTCTGATGCTCTGGCTGAGCTGTTGGGAGCTCTGCCTGCAGGATCATGTGTGGGAGTCTGGGCAGCTGCAGCCACATGGGATGAGTCAGCTTTGGTTGAAGCTGTGGGCAAACCTCTGAGTGTCTGCTGTTTCTTCTGGGCTTGAAGTTAGACCTTAACATACAGATATCAAAGCTGTGTGTGTTTTAAAGTTTGTTAGGCATAACAACATCTAATGCTGTACTTCATTTGAGCTTTATCCTTCTGTTGAATATGTAATCTTTATAATTCTGTTGTACAGTTGTGTTAAATTTATTTATCTGCTCTGGAAGCATTTGAGAGAAGTTCATAAATAAATCCTTGAACTTCTGTTAAGGCAAAAGATGTTATTAGCAGGGAAAAAATACAAATATATCCAGATTTGACATCACTGTTCCACAGATAAAAGAAGATAAGAGAGAGTCTGTTTTAAATCCAAGGCATTAAGTTATAAATTCACATTGTTGTCCTAACTGGATACTGGTTCTAACAAGATTTTCAGGGGATTTCAAAACAAATATAGCAACTTAGATAGCAGTCTGAGGTTTTCCTGATTCTAAATGGAATAGTCAATAATGGAGGATCCTGCCAAAGGACAGTTGGACATGACATTGTGAAGGACCAGATAGAGACAAAGAAATGATTCCTTGACAGCTGCTCTGTGTGCTGCTGGTGATGTCCTGGAGCGTTGCACAGTGCAGCTTTATTATTTGTCTGCAATTTAGGCGGAATTGTGGATGTTATTGTTGGTGTGTTGAGATTTGAATAAAAATCCTGTGTGGTCACTGTCTTGCCTGTGTTTGACTAGGAGGAGGAACACCTCTTAAAATACAAAGGAGATAAAAGACTTCATTACACCTCCTCACACTGTCTAGAAACCTGAGCTCCAGCGTGCTCTGTCCTGTTGGCCTTCCTGCCTGGTGGGCTTTGGAGGACCCATGCAGTGGTTTAAATTAGGACTGCAGACTTTGGTAATTAAAGAGCAGCTCAGACAAAGCCCATGGCTGCCTGCTCTCTCTTCTTCCTCCTCACTGTAAATCCCTCAGACATGAGAAAAAGGCATTGCTGCTGTGGGTCACGAGCCACAAAAAACATCAGTAAGGTCTGCATTGTTCTTAACATTTTCTCAGGAAGTGTTTTATTGCTGCTTTCATTACTAGAAAGTGAATGGGAATTAAAACAATCTCTGAGATTCTGCAGTCATCCAAAGTATGTTGATTGGAGAAGCTTCAAATATGATAAAGAAATAATGTAGATCTTTTCTATGCTGTCTGTGGAGTGGAAGATAAGCCTGAGGAAATGCAGAACAGATGGTAATATTACTATAAATAAAAGCCATAAAAGAAAAGGGTGAATAAAGTATACAATAGTTACAGGACAGGAGTTTTTTCCCTCCAGGCCAAGCAAGGCAGAATTTTTAACATTAACGTTTTCTTTCAATTTCCTATTTATAGTACAGGACAATTTGAAGAGGATAATTTATATTACAAGAATTACTTGAAAACCTAGGATTATTGTGTGTTTTCTGAATATTCTTTTTCTACCTGTTTTTTCCTGAAAGGAGGCTACCATCCAGTGAAAATTGGTGATCTTTTCAATGGCCGGTATCATGTTATTAGAAAGTTAGGATGGGGACACTTCTCTACAGTCTGGCTATGCTGGGATATGCAGTAAGAAAACCATTTATTTCCATACCCTTTTTTTTCTTAATATTTTACTTTATTTTGTTTGCAGTAACTTTTGTTTCATGTGTATGATAAAGTTATGTAAATGTTTGCTACCATTTTATGCAGAAAGGTGACTGCAGTCATATTTTGCTCTTGATTAAGGGTGTAGTTTATAAAAGCTCTCAGAATAAATGAAATTCTACTTTTTTGACAAATTAGCTCTGTGTATTGAATTTGCATGTTCAAGAATAAGCTGATGTTTTTATTTTTGTTGTATCTTTAATAAGAATATAACTATCCTTTGATACATGATAAAGTGTGTAAGCAGTTTACTGTTTTAAAGACGTGAGTATCAAGCCACCATAATATTAAAAAAATTAGGCTGTTAACAGTATTGTTAAAACTCTTATTAAGTGTAATTTCAGTATTTTGGTCAGAATACATTAGACTATGAAATATTCTATTTAAAATTTGCCAGCCTTCAAAGCATGTTTGTTTTAGTTTGGAGCATGTCTTGAAAATGTTTCTGTTCTTTTCAAGGGGAAAAAGGTTTGTTGCAATGAAAGTTGTAAAAAGTGCCCAGCATTATACAGAGACAGCCTTGGATGAAATAAAGTTGCTCAAATGTGTAAGTACCACTCTTGCAATGCAGCGTTCAGTGCCAATGATAATAGTGATAATGAATCTAACTAATTAGTATTTTAAGGGGAATGTCTTCCTAAATGTCAGTGTCTGCATTCTTGGTTTAGGTTCGTGAAAGTGACCCTAATGATCCCAACAAGGATATGGTTGTACAGCTAATTGATGACTTCAAAATTTCTGGAATGAATGGAATTCGTATCCTTTTGAAAATGTGTCATCTTCTTTAAAATTGGTCTATTGAAATAAGTGTACGTTTAGTTCTGGATTCTTTTCTAGTTACTCTTAGTTTAAATATGGAAAGTGGAAACTCCAAAATACATGTAGATGCAAAGAGTAGTCTGGTGTATAATGCACTCCCTGGAGTAAAAAAAAAAATCCATGAGTCCTGTTGTGGTGTGATAGAATTGACAGATAGTTTGCTTAAACACTAGGGTTTTAATGAAAATACTTGTAATAACTGAAGGTTACAAGAAATACTGGTTTTTTTCTAGACTGGTAAAGAGAAATTACCAGTGTCATGAAGAAGCTGTTTTGATTTTTTTCTTATGGGAAGTGTGAGAACACGGAGATGCTTCTCTTGTTTGTGATCATCTTTTGGCCAGGCATTAACCTTGTTTATGACAAAGGGTGTAAAGCTTTACCTTGAATGTTTCTTTTAAAAATAGAGGGTGTTGAAAAGAGACAAAATATGAGTGAATATTGTTCTCGGGAAAACTTCTGGGGGTGTGAATATATTTGATTGTAGAGCTGAACTGAACTGAGTTATCCTTGCTGATTTTATTAGGTATTTTAACAGCTTATTATATTACTGTGCTTTTATTTGCTGTTGCAGCTAGTATTTATGTATAAGCTTGTTGTGTTTTGGAATCCTAATAGCAGACCTCATTGTTCATGGTGTCATACTACCAGAGACAGTTCCTGCTCTGGAGAGCCTGATACTACAGTGATGATGTGCCTTCAGTCTTCAGCCGATCAGATTAAGGTACCTTTCACCAGCTCCCATCTTCTGGGAGAGGAGTGTAGGAGTTGACTGTCAGGGAATCTGAATGCTCTCTAGAAGGCGTCTTTCCACAGGGAAGTCTGCAAGCAGTTTTCGTTCCATTCATCTTTCTCTTGACATTAGTTATGGAGCCTTTGGGTGTGTGGCAAGAGAGAATGAGAGTGTGGGGTCAGGTGTGCTCTGTTAAAGACTGGTGTCTTATCTTTTTCCTTTGTCCAGTTTTGATTTGTTCCCTGGTTTCTTCAGTAGTCAGCTACCATGGTGATTAAAAGTAGGGGAAGTTGGTATAGTCTGCTTTTTTCCTGGATTTTATAATCAAATTAATATGAATGAAAATAAACTATACAGTTGCAAGTAGTCATTTCAAACTAAACATAAATGATGATTAAAGAAATTGCTTGACACAGTGAGGCAAAGAACCCTGGGTTTGGTTTCTTGATGCTGCTGTAGTGCTACCAAAAAAAAATGTATGAGCTAAGATAGTTATGAAGAAGAATTTTATAAATATTTTTATTTTGTCTAACTTCATAAAAATATAATGTGACTAAAGCACTTCAGGTCTTCATCTGACAGCTGCACAATTGAAGAATAATTAAAGTTATTTTTAGAAATTGAAAGCTTTGTTTTACTGTTTTCATTGTAATACAGTAGTATGAAGTAGGGAATAAGAAAATGCATTCATGACTGTACATAGAAATAAATCTTGTCTTTTTATCAGAGCACTTTTCCAATAATGTTCTTAAATCCTTACTAAGATTCACATGCAACTGTATCAAAGGTGAGTGTGAAGTGTAAATTTGTTAGTGATAATATTTTGAAAGCATATCCAAACTTATCTTTTTGAAATATAGCACTTAACATTGACAGAGCAAAAAAGAGACCATATAGCTTTGTGTTAGCAGATGAAAATTAGACAGCTGATCTTGATTTGTTCTATTTCAGTTTGGCCTTCATGTTGAAAGCACTGGCAGTACAGAAGTTTGTATGTGGAAGGCAAATGTTCCTGCCTTACTGAAAAGTACATTCTCCAGAAAAGTACCAGTATACAAGATGGGCTGATACTGGACTCAGATTTAAATCACAGCTGGAAGTCCTGACTGCCAATGAAAATATGATACCAAGTATCTTATGCATCCTGAGTTATCATGTAGGGAAAGAAATCTTTGGTGCAGGTTCTCTGGAGAGGGAGCAGGTATTTGATTTTAATGTTTTGCTGCTGTTTACATTTTTAAAATGCCATGTTAGTGCTACATTAGTGTCATTGAGTTGAACAGGTTGAGAAATTTGAGAATTTTTCCATGCTCTACTTTTTCCAGCATCCTTTGGGGCCAAGTCAGTAAAGATCTGTTCCTCGACTATAAGTTAAAACAACATATGCTTCATAGAGGCTTAATTATTGGTTATAGAATACATTTAAAAGTTAAAGCAAGACAGAAGAGAGGTGGGTGAATCCTTTGGATGGCTAATACCACAAAATGTCATGGAGCTTCCAAACAGAATTGTCAAGAACTGTGCAGAACAGAGCTGGGAATATGCAGAGCCATTGGCCTGCACTGTATGTCTGCAAACAGTCATCTTTCTCCTGGGAGCTGTAATAAGTGTTTATAATTTTAATAATATTTTAATAATGTGTTACCCTGCACTAGATTGAACATTTTTTAGCTACCTATAGCTACTGTATACCTATATACCTACTATATTTTAAAAAGATGACAATTATGATTTTTTCACAAAACAATAGAATTCCCAAACTTAGGCACTTGAGTATGTTCATTAAGTGTACGTTACTGAGTTTGTTTGCATTTGCACTGGATATTTTCTACAGCCTTAATAAATGTTCATTTTAGTTTATCATTTTTTTAAGGAAAGATGCAGATAAACACATAATGGAACGAGTGTTTGGAGAGACAAGTGAAAAAAGTGAAGAAAGAAACATTGCCAGACAATCAGACATTATAATGGCTGTAATAAATGTGTCTCAAAAGAATATACAGCATTAATTAAATGCCATAGCGTTAAATGCATAGCTCCCAATCCAGATGCAACTAAGATGCATTCTGAATTCATCTGTTGGTACTAGAACCTTATTTCTTTTAGCCTTTAATCCTCATCTACCTGCTGGAGTGATGTGTTTTTGTAGATAGACAGTTATAGGTAGGATTTGAGTCAGGAAGGAACAGCCTGTCAGCTGATTCATGTTGCAGTTACTCTCAGTTTTGCTGCTGTGCTTAGTCTTCCTCTTTCAGACATCCCCCATGCTGCTTTGAGGAGTGTTCCACAAGAGGTTTGTCTGCTGGGTGGGCTTCAGGCTTATTTTTGCTGGAGAACTTCTCGGACCTACTCCCCCTGTCAGGATATTGGTGCTCTAGTAAGATCCTGAGGCTTGCAAGAATGGTTTCCTAGTAGTTAGTGCACAACTTTTCCCAACTTTTGGACAGTCTGGCTTGTAGTTAATGTTTTCCACATCAGGATAGTAAATCAGACAACAGTCATGTTTTTGGTACCTATTCCCAACTCTGAGCCTGCTCTGTGTTCTCCCCGTGCCAGTTGTCTCTCTGCTACTGAGCATGCCTTTTGTCCAAGGCTTCCTTGCAAAATGTTGTGGTCTTTTCAGGTAGACATCGCTTGTCTTTCTTGTTACCTTTCCTCTTTTTGTCTGCTGCTGCCATCGTACATCTTCTTTCTTGGTGCCCTCTCCTTGCCTCTGTGATTCACTTCCCTACACCCCTTTTTCTTCTTGTTACTGGCAAGGTTTAACACTCTGTAAATGCAAGGAATGGCAGGAATGTACATTGGAGTGTCTGCAGCATCAGTGGTCTGAAGTACTGTGGGTGGGTGTCCTAAATTTCATTTCTGAATGTTGTGGTGTCTTGCCTTTCTGAAATCTGTGTTGCTGTAGCTTTGCAATTTCCCTGCGTGGGCTCAGTTAATAAGCCCTGCAGAGCTGATGTGCTCTGCTCATCCTTTATGAAGGCTGGGTGCTCTGCTAGTGACTTCTGTTCAATGTGGGGTAAAGTAATCAAGACTTTTCTCTTCTGAGTGAGCAGAGTTTTACAGTGGTCTGAATAGACCTGATTGGTGTGGTTGGGAAATGACTATTCAGTGTCTCCTGCAATACAGGGACTCAGGAACAGGAACATGAACTGAGATAAAATTAGCAGCAGTTATGTTACAGGTCTTCACAAGGTGCTTTTTACTTTTGGTCTAACTCCAGTGTAGGATAGGGGATGTAGATTTTAAAACTTGAGTTAGCTTTGTGCTTGTAAGTCGGTACTGGAGAGGAATGTGAATGATAAACTGACAGACAAGGCAAGTCTCATTTTGTCTAAGATCATTACCAAGACTCTAGTTAATAAAACTTAGAGAAGTTAGGTGAAGTTTCTCCCCTAACAATGGAGCTCTGTACGAATGGTGTCCCAGATAGTTCAGTTGAATTTGTTGAGATTTTCCTACAGTATCCCTCAATAATAAAATAATTTTCTGTTATTTGTATTACATTATTCTTTGTGAGGTCTTAGTGTCACGTAGTTGAGATTGTACCATCCTTTCTGATTTCCAGGGACAACAAGGTCATTCCCAGCTCGTCTGAGGATGAATTCTGGGTAGTCAAATTGTATAGCTTCTTGCCAGAGTGTTGTACATGGTAAAACTTAAAGTTAGCTTTAGTATCTGAAGATTTTCTCAATAGAATTAAGGTAATATACCCAGGTATATAAGTGTAGAATCTCTTAATTTAGGAAGTCTGCAATTTACTGCAAATTACAGGAAGTTCCTACATCTTGTTTTTTTCCTAATAATCTTCCCTGATAATCTACTGTTGGCCTCTGTCAGTGGACAGTAGTAAATCCTGGGTCAAATTAAACTCTCTGGCATTGTAGGTTGTGAGAGACCCATTCTCTTACTACTCTGGTTTTTGTTGTTAAGTGATTTTTAATTGGGTCTAATAAAGAAGATGTTTAGTATTGTTAATTTTCTAAAACACAGCTATTGCACATTTTTGTTATTAAAACCTTCTATGCACATAATTTAAAATCCATTAGAAGCTAGAGACAATAGGCCAAGTCAGTACTTTTAAGTGTTCCAAAGAGAACAAAGATGAATGAATTACTTTTTACAATTACTTATTTAATTGTTCACCTTAGAAAAAATTGAGAAGATTTGCACAATTAAAATGTTTTATTTTAATTTGCTCTGCAGTTGGGGACTGGTTTTGTATGTGTTCATATAGAGTTGAAAGAAAAAGAAGAAAAAGGAGTGTAGGGAAGTGAATCGCTGAGAGGCAAGGGGAGGGCACCGAGAAAGAAGATGTGAGATGGCAGTGGCAGACAGAAGGAGGAAAGGTCACAAGAAAGACAAGTGATATCTACCTGAAAAAAAAAGCATGTACCATGTTCTGCTCACTTCAGGGGCTACAGTTTTCCCTCTAAACGGAGTGACAGTTGCTTTAGCCAGTACACAAGCAAACATTTGTGTTGATCTCATCAACAAGTTTATTTGGAAATTATCCTTAATTACATCCCAGATGTCTGTATGGTCTTTGAAGTACTTGGACATCATCTTCTAAAATGGATAATCAAGTCAAATTATCAAGGCCTTCCTATCCGTTGTGTAAAAAGTATAATTCGACAGGTAAGATTTGGTAATAGTTAGATTTATTTAATAATTAGTTTATTTATTTAATTGGGTTTTTTCCATTGTTGTTAACAATTTGAAGGTTAGATTTATTACATTTAAACTGAACTCTTACTAATTCATATCTAAGATAAGATAATTTTATTGGTAATCTCAGTGGGGTTTGCAGGAACATGTTTCTGGGTACCCTGCATTTCTGCATGCTGGAGGTCTTTTGGGGGGATGGGTTGTGGTTTTTTAATTAAGGTTTCTCATTGATAAAAGAGTTTCCTGGACTGCTTTAGAAAATAAAAAGTTGAAGTAATGAGTCTTTTTTTGTGAATGTAGGGATATTCATATTAAATTGCAGTTTTGGTTGACATGTCATGCTTCTTAAATCATCATAACTGTGGAAATTATACATTATGATGATGAAGAACAACAAAATTTATCTCTCTGGAAAACAGATTATAAATTAAGCTGTTCTTTGAAAAATGCTGTCTATCTGTATTTAAGTTTTTAAAGAGTCAGAGTACTAACAAGGTGAAACATTTCAGAACATTTCACTGGAAGTGTTCTTTCAAAATACGTTCTTCTGTGCTGTGGAAATCAAGTTGCTGAGAGGTGTTTGTGAGGAGAAGCAGTTTCAGCAATGAAAAAGCTTATGTCATAGAATCATTTATGCTGGAAAAGACCTCTAAGATCATTGATTCCTACCATTAATCCAGCACTGCCAAGCCCACCACTGAACTGTGTCCCTTGGTGCCACATTTACATCTTCTGAATGCCTCCAGGGACTGTGATTCCATCACTTTGCTGGGCTGCCTATTCCAATGCTTGACAACACTTCCAGTGAAGATACTTCCCAATACCCAATCAAAGCCTCTCCTGGCACAAATCAAGGCCATTTCCCTCTGTGCTATCACTTGTTACCTGGGAGGAGAGATCGACCCTCACCTGTCTTCATCCTCCTGTCAGGGAGTTGCGGAGAGTGATAAAGTCACCCCTCAGCCTCCTTTTTTTGGAGACTTCACCTCCCTCAGATGCTCTTCATAAGTCTTGTGCTCCAGACCCCTCGCCAGTTCCGTTGCCCTTTTTGGAGCACCTCAATGTTTGTCCTATAGTGAGGGGCCCAGAACTGAACACAGGAGTTGAGGTGTGGCCTCAGCAGTGCCCTGGTCCTGCTGGACACACTGTTGCTGATACAAGCCAGGATTCCATTTGGCCATCTTGGACACCCTGCTGGCTCATGTTCAGCCATCTGTTGACCAGCACTCCCAGGTCTTAGTGACTAGTGAGAGTGGCATTGTCTGGTATGGTTTCCAGGTTGTTCATGTCAGTAAAGATAATATAGATCCTTATTCTTTCTTCTCTTTGGACAAAACTTGTGCTACACGTGTTCTGAATGCTGATTTATGGAAGTTGAACATGAAACAATTTTGTTACTGTGCTGATGTTACTGTGCATCAAACAATTTTGTTTCAGAAAGTTCTATAATTCCATGGTACAATGGAAAATTATGTTTTTATGCTATGATTTGGAAATAACCTTGATTCCAATTTTTGAGTTCTTCTGAGCATTGGGATAAAATTAGGCTTATTTTAAAATACACTCGGGAGTTGAGTTTCTTAACAAATTTAATTGCATTTTCAAGCAGGATTTTTAAAATGCTTTTGTGATTAGGTACTCCAAGGTCTAGATTACCTACACAGCAAGTGCAAGATCATTCATACAGATATCAAGCCAGAAAACATTCTGATGTGTGTGGATGATGCCTATGTGCGCAGAATGGCTGCTGAAGCTACGGAGTGGCAGAAAGCTGGTGCTCCTCCCCCCTCTGGCTCTGCAGGTATGACAGTGTATTTAAATACAGTGTAGTAAAATTCCATCAGTATATTACTTCTAACAGTATTTTGTTCAATGAAAATTTGCATTTTAAATGATTGCATGTGAAAAACACATACCTGGTTAATTCGTATTCCTACTATGGAAACTGTCAGAGAAATGCTGTCTTCCTGGTTTTGCACTTTCAAGTTTTCAGGGTCCCCAGATACAGGAAAGGATTTATTGGTTTATACTTTCCTATCACCTCCCAAGCTTTAATCTTTGTGTTTTAGTCACAGTGGAAGCTTACACCTCTAATATTGACAGTAATAAAGAATCTTACCTAATTATGTCTACTTCCATTACAGGCTCATCAGTGTCCTTCATGAAATTGTCTGCCTTGTCAGTTTAACTTATTGTCAAGCTGCAGTGAAAAGTTTCAGATGGATAGTTTTTCACCCTTGGAAATGGAATTTATTGTACCTGACTCATGATATGCCCTTTTTCCTAGAGATAAAAAATGTTTTATGGTAGACTTGCCACAAGTTTAGCTAGGAACTGTATGTTATGTTTAACTAGGAGAAACCAAGGTAAAGAGGTTCGGAGGAATCAGTAAAGACAAAGGAGGAGGAAGTGTGGCTTTTCTGGTGCTCTTTAGTACTGTGATTAAGCACATCAGCTGTAGGCAATGGGCAAATAATTACCTTTGTAATATTGTCAGAAAATATATCCCAGATTAAAATTTCTGAGGTATAATAAAAATATCTGCTATATCAGGAACAAATATAGTGGTCAGAATCCATGTCACAGCATTAAGTATTTTTAGAGGCAAAGTTTTATAAACTGTGAATATATTGTATTGAATTTTACATAATGTGTAATCGTATAGCTAAAGATTATGTTATTTGTGTGGGAAGTAACTTGATTTTGTTCATGCAGCCTTTATATTTCTTCCTGACACTAAAATAAATACTATTGTAAGGAATATGCTGTTGGAGTTCTTATCACACTTTGTTCGTAGCAAATTGCAATTAAATGTCTGTCTTTCCACGCAGGAGCTGAAGATGTGTTTTCTTTACAGCATTTCAAGAATAAGTTCTGCATAATTTTCCTTTTTATAGCAGTGATATAGTGCTAAGGTTTAAGGCTATTTTTGAAAACTTTGCCCTTTCAGAGGCATACAAACAGTTTTTTCCCTGAATTTAACTCAAGATCTAAGCCTGTAAAATAACTGTGTTGTTGATTGCCATATGCCTGTGTGCCCACAGAAGCTCATAAGAGGTTTTCCTGCCCTGTTCAGTTCCTCTTTCTCACTTGCACTTTGCTTCTCTCTCCCATATTTGGTTATTTCTATTGGTTTTGATTATTGGAGGGAGGGTTTATGTGGCTTATGTTGCTGTTCTGTCTGTTTTCACAGTCAGTGTTGTAATCTCATCAGACCTAGTCACTGGTGGGATCCTTCTCAGAGGTGCTTAGGAAGAGGCCTGTGCTGGAGGTGCTTCTCCTGTGATGTTCTTTTTGCCTTAGGCACTTCTTGCCTCCAGCCCTAGCAATCAAACTGCCTTGTTTCAGAATAAAGGAAACATGAATATCTGGCTTTTCTGTTGAGTACACCACAGTAATTGTATCTTTGCTGATATTCCCTGAACTATTTAAATCTGTCTATACCTGCTCAGTCACCTGACTACATACATTTAATGTATGGCATCTCTGCAGTCATTTGATGTTTCCTGTCCATTCTTTATGGATTCAGCCTTTCCTGATTTTCATAAACTCCTTCACCAATGACAACAAAGCAAACACAAATTGTTAAAAGTACTGCCTTAGTTAAGAATATTTTTGCGTGATTTCTACTATTTGCTTTCATTAAAGAATTGTTTTTGTAAAAATGTTTATTTATAATTTTGTTTTTTCTTTTTAGTGAGTACAGCTCCACAACAAAAGCCTGTAAGTATTGTTATATAATTTAAATCAACTATCTTATTTTCTGTGTTTCTGTGGATATTAATAGCTATTAGACTGTTAGTCTCTACTCTTTTTGAAAGCTTCCTTTGAATAAAGCTTTTATCTTTTAAAGAACATTTTTCTTTTCATGTCGTTGGCCCTACCAGTTTTAAGTACAATATTTCTCTGATGGAAACTCTCACAGTTGTGCAGTTCTATACCTGTGTCACAGAAAGTTAAGCATGGCTATTTTCATCTCCTGAGGAATAATCCATTTGTTTAAATCCTGACAAAAATGGGTGCATGCACTAAATATTGTGCATTGCAGGTAGCTCAAGGGCATCAAGGCCTCAAATAGGGGGAATTCTGTGAGTTTTGAAAGATCTTTTTGCTATATACATATAGCAAATAACAAATGATAATACAACTGTTTAGAAATATTTTTGGTGAAGCCTTCTGTCCGTGTGCACAGAATCTATGTCATTTCAGTGGGCATACAGCATGGGTGAAAAATTAACAGAACTGTCAACTGTCTTGTTTTGGTTATCCAATGGCTTCTTTTGAAGATAACAGGATTTACAGATGAACCTCTAAGAAAATAATCTTTCTCTTTGTTCCTTGTACTTTATTTTTTAATTATATGAGGATTTCTTACTGTGGTACCGAAACATTGAATGAAAACTGGATAGATCTCATTTATCAAGTAGTAAAAATAGAAGTCACAGTTAAGTTAAAATGTAAGAAAGTGTTTCAGTTCTATCTCAGATGTGTTAATTTTTCATTTCCTTGTTGTTATACCTGAGTTTTTCAATCCTTATGTTATATAAAATGTGAAACTTCATAATGACCATCTGTTGTTTGTGATTCATATGTTTGAGGCCATAAGGGAATAATAAAAATGCTTTCCTTTCATAGGAAAGTAGCTGAATAACACAGGATTTGTTTAAAATTCTTCACTGTTTTCAGCCTCTTTAGCTTTTGCATGTCTTTTTTCTCAGCATACATTTGCTGATCATTATCTGCATTGTACAGTGAGAGAAATTATTAAATTCATATGCAGATAACCAGTATGATATCAGACTATCTTCTACATCGAGTATCATCTGTTAATCTAGATTAATTTAAGATTATTGTGCCTATTCAAGGTTCTAGAATCATAGGAATTTTACTATGGCATTCTAGAGGTATTTTGCTCTCATAGCTAATAAGCAACTGTGTAAAAACGTGATTAACTATGTAGAATTTTGGTGGCTTTTTGCCTTATATAGCTCTACATCATTTGTGTTTTGAAGTAAATTGGAAAAAGCAATGTAATTACTATATTAATTTCCATCTAGTATTTTCCAAAAAAGATAGCCATACTGCAAGTGAATATAAATGTAAAATGCCTTGAGAAAATTGATTAGGTCTTTTTCCTTTCTTTTTTTCTTTTTAATTTTTTTAAAATTAATGTTTCAGGTTGGAAAAATATCCAAAAACAAAAAGAAAAAACTGAAGAAAAAACAGAAGAGGCAAGCTGAGCTGCTAGAAAAACGCCTGCAGGAAATAGAAGAACTAGAGCGGGAAGCTGAAAGGAAAAAAATAGAAGAAAACATAACCTCAGCTGTACCATCAAATGAACAAGAAGATGAGTACCACCCAGAGGTGAAACTAAAAACAGCTGATATAGAAGAGGTAGTAGATGAAGAACCTGGAAATGATGATGGTTAGTGTTACCTGCTTTTACTGACTCTGGGTTTTACTTTTTCGGAGGGGAAAGTAATTGAGCAGCGTTGCATCTGGCGCAAAAACTAAAATCTCCCAACTGTCCTAGGTCAAGTTGAATTTTCTCCTGTAGGTGAGATTGTAAGTAGGTAAAGAAAAATCAAACCTACTATAGAAGTGAAGAAACCCATCAATAGCAATCTATAGCTATCAAATACCACAGAAGAGCACGTAGAAAATCCGACAGAGCTACCCTACCAGTTGTCGTACCACAGTGAGTGGAATCTTGGTGAGGCAGAGGAAAAGTAAGATGCATTTGTTCTGTAACATCTGTGTAGTAGTTGGAGTCATCATTGCTTTCCCCTCTTCTTTGATTTTTTGTTGTAATGATCTATCAAGTAATAATGACAGCAACTTCTCCCCTATAATTTTTGAGGTGTCTTGTTAAAATTCCTGTTTAGTTGTGGTGACTTGGACCACCATAATTGTTATGGTCCCTTTCCATTCTGGCTTCCCTGAGTTTCTTGTCAGCTCTTCAGACCTGATGAAGGTGTAGCTACTGAGACTGTAGTTTAGTTTGATCTGGTTTTGTTCTGCTCTTACTGAGAATTTTTGTACTTCTTTGATGACTCCCTGTTTAACACAGTTTGAGGTGTGGAATTATGGAGCTTGCTTTCGAGGCCTCGTACATCTTCCCGTCACAACGTTATTCTCTTCTGAATTGTTCCCTCCTGAACCACTTCCCATTCTTTATTTTTCCAACAGCCTTATTATTCTTTCTTTTGCCTTTAATTGAGATTTTAAGGTCTTTGCATGTTTCCTTGTGTGATATTTCAGAAGTAGTTACCGAAGAGTTATAAATGACGAATGCCTGATTCAAATCTGGTTTATTGACGTGTGATCTAATGTGTTCCTCATTGAAATTTTTCAGGTGAAGGAGAAGATCAGGATGAAAAAGAAGACACAGAGAAAGAAAACACTGAAAAAGATGATGACGTTGAGCCGGACCTTGTCCACACTGACTCCACAGACCCTAAGTGGATAGAATCCCCCAAAACAAATGGCCACATTGTGAACGGCCCTTTCCTATTGGAACAACAGATTGAAGATGAAGATGAGGAAGAGGAAGAATGTCCAAATCCAGAGGAGTATAATCTTGATGAGCCAAATGCAAAAAGTGATTACTCTTACAGCAGCTCCTATGAACAGTTTAATGGTGAATTGCCAAATGGACGTCATAAATTAGCAGAGTCACAGTTTGCTGAATTTTCAGCTTCAGTGTTCTCTGGAGCTCTAGAGTCTGTAGCTTGTGGTTCTGCTGTTTCTGAAGGGTCAACTGTAACAGAAAGAGAGGAAAGCAGCCCATCTCATGACAGGAGCAGAACGGTTTCAGCTTCAAGCACTGGGGATTTGCCAAAAAGTAAGTGTTACTCTTATTGAGTTCTGTCTGTTAGCATGGGTGTGTGTTACATTAAATAAAATAGACAGTGGTTAGAAAAACTGGATAGTTTTTCTTGCAGAACTGTAGTTTATGTTTTTTCTCTGCTCTAGAACTTGTTTTTAAAGATAAATAAATTGTTGTAGATTAAATATTTGCATTGAAAAGTCAGTCTACGCAGGAAATAGAAATTTATAGTTGCAAGTGAGCATCATTGCCGTGGCTTAAAGGTAAAAGGTGATCGTGTAACTTGACTTCCTTTTATAACAAGTCAGTAATATACCACCTGTTAAGCCCAGTGTCCTTTATGTTTAGCTTAAAACATATTTTTCAAAGATATGTTTCAGTATTTTTTTTAAAGATATGTTTCAGTATTTTTCATAGCTGCTCTTGATTTGGGCAAATGAAAGATAATCCAGTGCGTCTTCCACTACTTCCTGCTCTGAATTGTTTCAGGAGAGTTGTAGCAAGTTTGAAATTTTGTAGCTGCAGCTTCTATTTGTTACTTCTTGTCAGATCTTTTCTCAGTCACACTGGAAAATTCTGTAATATACTGTGTGTTCATTCTTTAATGGTTCTTTCTGTGTCAAACAGTTCCTCTCAAGCTTTTATTAAAACTCAACAGGGCATTTTTCCAACCATCATCTCATTATGGCTCTTCTGTATTCAGCAGGGGTTTGAACATTTAAATTCTGGCCAAGTCCATTCTGCTCCAGCCCAAAACTTTTGCCGGTAAATCCTGTTTATTTGAAGACATGGAAGGTGAAATCTTGGTGTCATTGAATGAGCTGGATTTTTGCCATTGAATTAAATAGCTTCAGGGTATTACACATAGTTTTATTTATAGTACCAGTGGCTAAATGATAAATATATGGGTTTCAACTTCAATAAACAAAATACTGAGAGACTAAATCTGTAAGCGGATAGAAGGAAATGAGATGACTTAGGGAGAAGATCACCAAGTCTGCCATCAACATTGTCACAGATGAGATTACTAAATTTAAATAGAACTGAATTGAAAAATGCAGTCAAATGTGTTTCTTGGTTTAAGAATTCAGAAGAGCAGTTCATACAATTTGTTACAGAGTCTGACAGGTGAAGTAAGAAATGTGAAATAAAATACAATTTAGCAGAGCTGTATTTTTGGAAGGTGCAAAGATCCAGGAAAATAAAAGTTCCAGTCCATCTCCTTACACTCTGAAGTCCCTGAGACAATATACAGGAGGTTTCTAGATGCCTGGTAGTTTCTTCATTTGTTCTGCCAGCTGTATATAGGCAGAAAGACTCTACTGCTGTTTTCCTGGGGTCATGTGTAAAATCCTCATGCCTCCAGAGAGTAAAGTCAGTTTTGTCATCATGGGAGCAGCTTATCTCCACAGCTGGAGAAAAAAACCTGCTTTATTCCTCCTTGATGTTATCTCATCAGTTCACACACCTTTCATGCAAAGAAAGAAGAAAGTAAATTCGGTGATAGTTCACTTCTTCAGAAAGAGGAAAAGCTGGATGTTATGAATCTTAGTAGCATCAGTAATAATATTGGGTTAAACAGTAATAAAACAGATAACATTATTCAGAAAGAAGCAGCACACAAGAGTTGCAGGCTATTCAACATTTTAAATGGTGCTACTTTTTCACCGTAACTTTAGTGCCCTTTTCTTGTACTGAAGTAGACTTTATTAGTTCCTCTTTATCTTGGCATTACTATACATTATTAAGTGGTATGGTCTTATTTTTTGGGGGTACTTGCCTCATTCATTTGCACAGACCAATTTGTGTTCAGTGGGTGAGCAGTTTTTATCTTTGTCAAGTTTTCACTGTGTGACCAAATGCCCTGAAGATAGATCTGTAATTTCCCCATGACTCTCGTCCTCCTTGCAGTGGTTGGATGTTTACACTTGTCATGCTGAGAATTAAGGTGATATTTCTTAGATTTTACAGAACTAGGACACAGACGTGCTCACTAGTTTTGTGCTCAGGTTAAGCTGCTTTGGATGCATTTTTGCAAGTACTTACTAAAAGGTGTGCTCCTTCTGACTTCACTTGCAGCTGTGAATGATCTGTCCTGGTCAAACTCAGAATCCAAGAATTCATCTCTCAGAAGATACAGGATATAAACATCTTAAGTTCTGAGGCAAACACAAGAGTATAGGCACTTGCCTATTGCATACTTAGGTCCCTCTGTTAGAAGAAGGTTGAAATAAGCTGCTTTCTAATGTTATATTCAGATGTTTTACTCATGAGGCTTTCCCCCCCCTTCGTTCTGCCTTATTTATTGCAGTCCTTCTCTTTCAATAAGACATGTGGGAAGGATTTATCTAGCACTGTCTTATTTTTCTTCCTTTTCCTTTGCAAAGACTACTGAACTGAGAAAGGTCCTGTTATTTCTTGAGTAATCCATGTGATTGTGTTAAAAAAAATTAGACTGCTCTATGCAGCATACTTGTAAAGGAAGACTTTAATATTAAGCTTACTAGTCTTACTAGTTCCTGTTTTTAAGTATTTTACTTTTACACCCTATGTTGATGCTTTTTATAAACTTGAGTCTTGGACTCCATTCCAGGTTTTTTAGAGGACTGCTTGTTGAGCTCTCTGACTCTTCCATCTTCTGCTTTTTAGTCCTGTATTTTCATTCCTTCTCTCCCTGGTGGACCCTGCCACTTTCTTGTCTGGTTGGCCAGTATTCAGTGCTGTGGTGGCCCATTCGGGCTTCCTGTGCCAGCAGCTGAAGATCTCCATCTGATTTTAGTCACTCCTACATCACCATTAGACATAGGGTGTTTATTCTCCTTGTCCCATCTCTGGTATATTTTCCTCTTCTGATTCTTACACCAGTTTAACAGATCATTAAAATCACAAGTGCTTTTTGGACCTACGACTTTTTTCTTATCTTACCATCGATTTCCGATTTAGTCTTTGTAGCTTTGGGATAAGGAAACTGAGACCAACCATATGCTGCTCTGTGATTTGTGGTGCCTGGTTCTGTCTTCCACATTCAAGTTACCTGCTTTCTTTCCAATGCAGCTGAGGAACTAGCAGGTGGTGTGTCAAAACAAAGAAAGGCAGCACCTCCACTGCTCTGTGTTAAGGTTGTCAGTGTCCCAAGAGTCTCTGAAGAAAGCAAGATTAATTCGATTGAAGTTCTGCCTTTTTAGTCTGGGTCATACTCAATGCAAATAGGACTTTCAGAGAACTTTGATTTAATGCTTTAATTATTTATGAACAGGGTAACAGTTGCCTAGGCTCTCAAACTAGCTAGGTTTGATGGATCTTTTCCTCCTTGGGACAGGTGAAAAAAAATGTAAAAATTCAGCCAAATTTTATTTACCTTAGCCAGGCACAGAAGTGCAGGATTTATTTTCTCAACCAACATGTTCCAAGAATATATCTTTCATATGAAGCTCTTGGAGTCTTGAGTTTTAACATTTTCTGTCTGAATCTGTTTTGGGAAACATATGCACTGGTTTTGCTTAGAAGTTACTCTGGATATTCTAATAATAGTCATTTGGCAGTTAAAGAATGCAAAAAAATGTGCACCTGAAGTGTATAAGGATATTTAGAAATCAAGGTAAGAAATCCTGTTTATGATGCTTTGGTTTCTTGTAACATGCAGCAAATTATTTTGATGTCTCTGTGTATCACAACACTGGATAAAGGGTCAGGACAAAACTGCCTGCTTAGAGATAATGAATTGTACCTTCAAAATATTAACTATTCTGCATTTTGCTTGTGTTAGCAAAAACTCGTGCTGCTGATTTACTGGTGAATCCACTGGACCCAAGAAATGCAGATAAAATTAGAGTTAAAATTGCTGACCTGGGGAATGCCTGCTGGGTGGTAAGTGTAACTACATTTTAGTTGTTCACTATTTAGAGCAGGTCTTTTTATTGTCCTTTTTTTTTTTTTCTCCATTAATGTGATTCTTTCTGTTTTAGCACAAACACTTCACAGAAGACATCCAGACAAGACAGTACAGATCCATAGAGGTTTTAATAGGAGCAGGTTACAGTACACCTGCTGATATCTGGAGTACAGCATGTATGGTAAGAACAATACAATGTGTTTTTTACAAGAGTAAACCTCCTAAAAACTGGTTTATTTAGTGAGGAAATCAGATAGGAAGTATTTTGGAGAAAATTTCTCATTTTCATGTGATGCATTTTAAACTTGTAGTCAAAAATATGCAAGTTTAGAGGAAATATGTGTATATTTTAAATGACAATATTTAACTGATATAGTACAACTGCATGTTTCCTTCCAATCTTAGAATCTGTGCTACTGTTTGCTGTGGTTACTTTCCTTTTTCTTGCATAACATGGCAAAACAGTGAACTATTCTTAAATTCCAGTGAATACATGGATTGGGTTAGGCTTACAAATCACAGCTTCAGGTTTCTAAACTTTGAAGAGAAGGAATTTAGTTTATTAGTGTTAAAAATGTGGTAATGATCTGTAGAATTAGATTTAACACAGGGGAACTGAAATTACAGATTTTTAAAAATCTTTAGAGAACAGGAAAAGTGAAAATCATGCAACTTTCTGAAACACTTTTGTTTTTAGTGTCTGAGGACAAACAACCTACATGCATCTTCTCATTAAAGCTAGTTTCCAACAAATACATTAAAAATACCTTTTAAAAGTGAAAACTTAATCAAATCTTTGTATTTTACAAATACATGTCTGAAAAGAGTAAGTGTGTGAGGAGGAGGAGAAGACTCAGATACTAGACACAGTTTGCAGGTGTGGGTGATGAGAAAAATTGCACAGCTCAGAGGGAGAGGAGGAGGAGGATTGAAAGGAACATAAAATCCTACAGATATTATAAGCACAGCAGGCCATGTGTTGGAAGTAACTAACCCATAAGTGAGATTAAAGTGTTTTCTCTGGAGGTTAATACTAGCTTTTGCTTTAGTACACAGAAAAACTCATCCATTTCCAAATTTACTCTTCTATTTGGGAACAAAATGTAGACTTTTTCTATTACATTGAAAACAAAATGTAGAAAATAGTCCACAGTTTTGTTCCTAAATTCTTTTATGCTTCTTCTCTTAACTTACTAGAAAATAATTAGAGTCTTTTTGTTCCTGTTACCTCATGTTCTGTAAACCTCAGTTGAACTTGATAACTTTTTATGATATTGGATACTCTATATTCATCTTTCTTCAGGTTGTACCTACCCTTGATAACTTCATATACAGTCCTGTAGCTAAAGCCAAGAAGGCTGTAATTTATCTAAGATTGTGTTTGGAGGTGGAGGAATATTTAATAGCAATATTATACCTGGGGAATATAATATTTTTACAGTACTTGGGGCTGCCCAGCCTCTCACACGTTCTCTTCCGTGTTTTATAAGCATTACTGCTTTCTTCAAACTGAAGGAAAAAAAGCCTAAAGCATCATTGCCACTGGGGATATCTTAACTCAGATTCACAGGAAATTATATTTCTGCTTTTTTGTTATGTAGGCTTTAAAGATATTAAAGCATTTGAGACAGAAGTGCTGTAATTCTGTCTTCTACCCTAGACTGTGGTTTTTCCTTTAAAAAATACAGTATTAATTTTATAACCTTACAGCATTGACATACAGTTGTTGAATTCAGTTGTCATCATTGTATAGTTGTGTAAAAAATAGAGAGCATCCTCTCAAGCTCATCCAAAATAATTTCATCATTTGAACCCCTCCCCAGAATCTGCTTTTATTCCTGTGTGGCTGAGAAAATGGGTCAGAGCACTGTGAACACTGATCCTGTATCAGAGGGGAAACAGCTCTGAGGTAGGGATTGCCTTGAAGACCTTAATAGCTCTTTCTGCAGAGGACTTGAAACAGATTAACAGCCAGGGAAACATTACTGATGTGGAACTCCAAACTCCCAGATAACTTACTTAGGCTGTCTTTGGAAATTATGATTTGAATCTCCCCAATCCCTAAAGCCATCAAGAGCTGTGAAGCACCAAAGTGTTCAAATGCCACTGCAGTCCCACTTGCTTCAAGTTTGGTGTCCTTGTTGTACCTAGTTGTGATTCAGAAAATGCCCTTCTAGGTTACCTTGCTCATCTCATACTTAATTCACTTTTCCCATAATGTTTATTGTTATTTGTGTTTTGGAAAGGATTGTCTGCTGGAGCAGGAGTTGTTTATTTTCAACCAAAAACAGCTCAGCTACCCCATTAGCCATGTTGTCCAAGACTCTCAAAGGAGAGCAGAGAGATGACTTTGTCATGTTTCTTGGCTTGTGCAAGTCTAAGTCATTAAGGGCACTTTTGGAAGCAGTACTATGCAAAATGAGTGATCCAGCAGTATTTCATTAGTTTTTTCTTGGCCAACTGCCATCCATCCATACTTTACCCAATGCGAAAGCACCAAGCACACATGAATACTGCTTAGCTTGCAAAATAGGCAAGTTTTTCCATGTGTTTTATATCCACTGCTGTATCAGATATTCTGGATCACATCTCCATTAAAAAAAATAAAATTAAAAAAGGCCTTTCTTGGAATTAATGTAGTGTCCATGGGGTTTCTGTGTCACAGATTTATGTGCATATAAAACACGTTAATCTTTTTATGTGACCTGGATTTTATGAACGACAACTTGGAATGCTTGGTAGCAGGACTCACTTGGTCATGCTTTATGGATCTCCATTTGAGTTTTCCCTGCCTTTTGCTTGCTAATTAAATAATCTTGCTCACTGAGAGTAGCATTGACCATGACTAGCAGAGCTACTGGTTCTTGTATTGGCTGGTATTTATGGTATGAAGTGTGTTAAATCAAGCAGAGATTGTGTTTTATCACAGCAGCAGCAGACTGTCTTGTTTTCATCTTGCCATTTGCCATTCAAGATGATCTTCAGTAATGAGGGATGTTTTCAAACAAAAGTCTCTGATAAACAGTCCCTGGGCATGAAAAGCATTTGTGTTCTTGTGTGCACAGCAACCTCCAGAATACCCTGTTAGGAATCTTGCTTTTGGGGCATGATATGTTGTGTCTGCATGGAGAGTGTTCCTTACCTGGACTTTGATGGTATGGCTTGGCTTCATCTAGCCATGAGGTCCATGGTTTTGATGCAGCTGCCAGGATAAAATAGTCCTGTTTCATTCGTATTGTCTTTAGTATGTGAGTAGCCAGAGTTTCTGATCAGGATTACATGTAGTGGAAGCAGAGCCATGTAAGAACTCTACCAAATAGCAGAAGAGGGCAAAATAACTCAGTGCTAATAACCTTACAGTGCTGTTTCTTTGATGTTATGCCAGTGAATAACTAGCACTGTAGGCCAGCAGCCTGTGAGCTGAGTCTTCTGATTTTAGATGGTTTGACATGGCCCAGATCCTGTACCCCAGACCTCTTTGAATCAGGTTTGAAGGATGAACTGAGTGTCCTCAAGCCAGTACCACGTCTCTGCTCAGGAGATCCAAGTCTCAGAGTCTTTAAGAAAAATTAACTAAAGGAAAAAGAGTATGATGCGTATCTTGGGAAGCTTAGAATCAGTGTTTGCACAAAGTGCTGTGAAGCTAATGAAAGATGTTAGATGTCAGTGGGCTTTTCCAGACCACGACACAGGTGTTTACTTGTTCTGTGCTTGGCAAAGAATTACAAAAAAGGAAACATATTTTTTTTCCTTGACTTTGGTGCCCTTGGTCTGAGTGATTGTTGCTGTTGTTTGCTTGGCATGTATGAATTTTGCTAGGGAAATTGTACAGTGCCCTTTTATTTTTCTTTCAACAATGTACTCTATTTAAGTGGGATACCCAGCTGCTCTCATGGAAAACTAGACACTGGGAATCTCTCTCCACATTTACTGAGTTCTAGAAAATGTCCCCTTGCTGTACTAAGCCCTAATTTAATTCTGCCAATAGGGAAGTGGATCTCTGTTTCACCAAAAAAAAGGAATAGATTTGGAGCCCAGCAGTACCTTTGACAGGAATGAAACCACACTTGATTTTATCGGGCTGAATTTCCACATTTGCAGTATGGAGAGAGTTACTTTCTGTAGAGCAGAAACTGAACAGACACTGCATGATTTAGCATTTCCTAAATCCCAGAAAACATGGAACACAGTACACCCCTGCTGCTGCCAAGAAATCCTGGCACAATGAGGGAGTTAGTGCTGGCAGACGGGATCCCTTTGTATTGCTCCTGGAAATGACTGCAACCACCATGATTCCACTGCTTTCCTTGTTTATGCTCTTTGGACTGGAGACAGGAAAAGCACCTGAAGTGATGAGTCTCATCTGACTCTTGTTGTTCATTGTGTGCACTCTTGTTTGAGCTACGGGGAGGAGATGAGTGTGTAACAAGCTTGGACATAAACAAGACTTATGTTTTTAACACTTTTCTGAGGTGGCTTTTGTGATGAGTTGTGATTCCTGCAATACCCTCTTTTTATAATATGAACTAGCAAATAGATCATAGCTGTGGATCAGCAGGAAGTCAGAGAAGGCAAAAACTGTACTTGGTGTTTTATCTACCCCAAGAGAGGTGAGGGGAAGGGGACAGGCAAAGAGCTTTCAAAATGTGGGAGATGCCGCTACAAGGCGGGCAAGCTTACAGTGGTGGGTTTCTAGTATGAGCATTTCTGCTCGTGTGAGAGAACTCAGAGGAACAGAATGAAGAATGAGCAGGATACAGTAACTTAATATGTTAGAATAAAACCTACATGTAAGTGCTTGTAGGTAAGCTGGGGGCTTGTGCCCTAGATTTACTTTGTATGGTGTCCTTTAGTGTGGAGTGGAGAGGGAAATGTCCTTAACTACTCTTCCAGTGTAGTAAGCAGGGAAAAAGCAATCATATCTCCATGGGATCATGAGTGTCATCATGCTAGTATGTGTGAGTGGCACATACCAAAGGTGTGATGACAAGCCTCAGTCTGCACAGAAACAGTATTTTAAGGAAAAATGGAAAATCAAAAATCTGGTTTTGAGAAGAGAAAAGCCTTAAGTCTCTAGGCACATATTTTTCAGTAGGCAGATACAGTACAGAATGCTGTTATTAATCACTATACACCCTTTTTGAAGGTGGTGGGTGGACAACCTGAAACATTTAACAGAAAATGATTTTCCAGAGAAGCTGACTTTCCAAAGCACCCACTTGACATGTGCGTGATTCCAAGATAGGAGTACAGCAAATAAAAGAACCCTGTTTCCTTTCCAAGCATCCCATGCAATTGTCTGTTCTGTATATCCCACCTTTCTTACTAAGCACTAACCATTCAAAATGCTGTTCAGATTCTTTCCATTGTCAGGCTCTTCAGAAGGAGAACAAACTGTCAGCAAGTGCGTGTCTTTCAAAAAGCTTTTTGCTCTTCATTCCATGTTCCCACTTACCTGTGAAACAGTGTTCTTAAAACCAAGCTTATTTTTAAAGCAGTTAGTGTCATCTCATTCAGATCTCTTCATTTCAGCTGGGGCAGAGAAACTCTGGCCAAGAGCAGGATCTCATCTGTCAAAATAATAATTCTGGTCTATAGCTTGTTGTCCTTTTTCAGCTGGGGCTTTAATTCAGGGAGGCTGATGCAGTCCAAGTGAATTGTTCTTCCAGTCCTCTCCCAGACAGCTTTCCCTAGGCATGCATCCATTTTTCAATCACCAGATTGAGTACACAGCTGTCACACTGAAAATGTAGCTATTTCCAATTGTGTGATTAGACATGGATCCATAATATACAATAGTGATGCAAACAGATCAGTACTGTGGTAGGTCCATACAGAATTGTGTGGCAGGAAAGAAATAGATCCTCTCCAGAGCCTATAAAATGGCAATGTGACCATTTATGTGAAAGATTCTCCAACTGCAGATGGAGAAAAGCTGGTTTTCTGTGATAACCTTAGGAAAGTGGTAATTGCCAGTACAGTCAGTAAGTCAGTAAGGATGGATGATTGCCTTAGGCTTCTGTGCCATATGTTGAGGGAACTGTATCTCATTTTTTATCTCTATATAATAAATGCTGTCTTCTGTTGAGGTAAATGTCAACATTAAGTAAAAAAACATGGTATTTCAAAGTGGTAGTTTCTGTCAAGAAATTAGATTTTGCAATTTAATACAGAATCGACTATATTGAAAAAGACTTCTGAGATCGAGCCCAGCCTTTGACCCAACACCATCCTGTCAACCAGACCGTGGCACTCAGTGCCACATCCAGTCTCTTCCTAAATACCTCCAGGAACAGTGACTCCACCACCTTCCTGGGCAGCCCATTCCAGTGCCCAGTCACCCTTTCTGTGAAGAATTTCTTCCTAATGTCCAGCCTAAACCTCCCCTGGCACAGTTTAAGACTGTGCCCTCTTGTCCTGCTGCTGGGAGAAAAGACCAATCCCGCCTGGCTACAGCCTCCTTTCAGGTAGTGGTAGAGTGATAAGGTCCGTCCTGATCCTTTTCAGGCTAAACAACCCCAGCTCCCTCAGCCACTCCCCATAGGACCCATGTTCCAGACCCCTCATCAGCCTTGTTGCCCTTCTCTGGACATGCTCCAGCCCCTCAACGTCCTTCCTAAAGTGAGGGCCCCAGAACTGGACACAGCACTTGAGGTTTGGCCTCACCACTGCTGAGTTCAGGGGAAGAATCACTTCCCTGGTCCTGCTGGCCACACTATTCCTGATACAGGCCAGGATGTCATTGGCCTTCTTGGGCACACTGCTGGCTCATGTTCAGTCTCGTGTCAGCCAGAACCCCCAGGTCCCTTTCTGCCTGGCTGCTCTCCAGCCCCTGTCCCCAGCCTGTAGCACTGCAGGGGGCTGTTGTGGCCAAAGTGCAGGACCTGGCACTTTCAAAGGGACAGTAAGTAAGTAAATATGGTTAATCTGTATTT
Source organism: Serilophus lunatus (assembly GCA_013399895.1). NCBI lineage: Eukaryota > Metazoa > Chordata > Aves > Passeriformes > Eurylaimidae > Serilophus > Serilophus lunatus. The sequence goes on from VXBA01003293.1 coordinate 1,505,883, forward strand.
GTAGCAGCATGGATAATATAGCCAAATTTAGGTTTGAAGAGGTTTCTACTAGACTACTTCCTTCAACCAGGGTTTACATCAAAGATACATGAGGTTATTCAGAGCCTCATCTATCTGAGGGGTACATACCTGTCAGGATGGCATTTCCACAGCCTTTCTGAACAGCATGTCCCAGTACTCAGCCAGTCTTGCCAGGGAATTTTTTTTCCTTGTATTTGTTTGGAATTTCCCATATCGCTGCTTTTGTCTGCTCTCTGTTGTCCTTTCTGGTCTTACAGATGTTTATGTGTTTATAAATCTATTTTTAATGCTGATCCTTTATGATAAAACCCTAGGTCTGACTTTCATTCTTTTTCAGGTGAGGCCTCATTAACTTCATTTAGCTTGCACTGTGTAGCCAGTCTGTCCTACAAATATCTAGGAAGATATTACCAGGTTGCCACAGATCAACCTGTGAGACATTGTCCTTCATGGATGCCAAGTATTATTATGAATATTTATCACAGCACCTGTCTCCAGACTGTGTCCTGTGTGCATCTGAGTTAGAAATTTCTTCATTCTCAGTGCAGAGTCCTTTAAGGAGAGTTGGGAAATAAATGTGTGAGGTGCTTGTGGCTTCAGCCCATCCTGGGATAGTCAGAGCTGTAGAAAAAGGAAAAAAGAAGCAGCTTCATTTTGAAAAGCTGTTGTTTCTCATCAGCAAGAAGGTGGTATGAAGATCTCAGTCTGTGAAAGTTTGCTGCTCTTGCAATAGACAGACCTATCTAGAATTCACAGGATCACAGTGGTATCTTTACTTCTTGTGCTTCTCTAGGAACAGTTTTTACAGTTTTTCAGTTTAATCTTTTTAGTCCCACGCAGACATATCAAGCTATTAATATTTCATTTTTTGGGACGGAAACTGTATTCTTGTGGAGTCTACCTTTGTTGCAGAGTTCAGCTAGGTTTTCATTGTTCTTTGGGTATCTGTGTTTAACAGCAATGACTTTCTTAATGTCCTCAGAAATTGGTCTCATCAGTGTGTGTTCTCCTAGGAAAGCTGATCCAGCTCTTCTTAATATATTCCCATGAGTTATGGGGGGGGACACTTGTATCTTCTCAGTCTCATGTTCAAGAGAATAACAGTGTTCTCTGTGTTTAGAGTCTTTCCCAGTGATCTCTTCTGGCTATTCTTAAAATTAATTTCTGTTTAGAAATCTCTGTTTCATGAAGTGGTTCAAAATTTTTTCAGCTGTAAAATGAAACTGTCAATCTCGAGCAAAGAATAGAATAAGAGAAAAAGTGAATGATTGTTTATTAAGTGATAGTGACTTTAGAAATTAAAGGCCCATTCATAGGATCAACAGAAATGTCATCAAGGGGTGTTCTTGTTTTCTTGGCTTCTGTGTGGCATTGCAATGAATTATGTTGGCTGTAGCCCACTTGGATGACACTGCAATTCACAGCTTGAAGAAGCCAAGTACCCATAAATAGGCTCAATTTACAGGTGATTTAACAACTCCAGATTATAAATTGGAACAGAAAAGTGTCTATTTTCAGGAGACAAATATTTTGTAGTAAATGTTCTAACAGAATGAAATCCCATCCTAGAACTGTGCCAAGAAGTTCTGCCTGATTTTTGGAATGCTTTTCTGGATCAGATGTTTTCCTGGGTCTTGGACATGGAAAATATTTTGGTGTTCAAACCACCTGGAAAGAATTAGAATCCTGTGGTTGTTTGGGCAATTGGTGAGCCAGAGCCGAAAGAGAATAAATAGTTTAACAAATTAAACTAGAGGAATCCAGGAGCTCTGGTAGTTACTTCAGTGCTTCATGGCTCTACATATTTATTACATCCATAAAAAGAAACTCAGTTTTGCCCTGACCTGACCCAGGGTTATCATCCCATCAAAGCACCGCCATGGCCCAAAGGGATTGGATGTCATGGTGTCTGTTCTGGAGTCCCACTTGCGTCTGTCTTACCATTTACTCCATCATTGTCATAGTTACTTTGATGACTTCTGATTCAACAGAAATACTTCTTAAGAAACTTTTCTAGATTTTGAGTCTTCGAATAAGCTTCCCCCCCTTTGCTAATTTCAGGTGGTTAATTATGGCTATAAATGGATTTTATTGTGATTCAGACTTCTTTAGTTTGGTCTCCAACATGCAATCTCACGAGTAAATAGCCTTCAGATACACGTGTAGCTCTTACTGTGTTTAGAAATACCCCTGGGCTTCATTAACTCGCACAACCGTAACACGATCACCAGACAACCCAGCAGTGTGCCAAACCATGTTTACTGTTGGGTCCCACCCCCCAGCAGCTGGAACTGCTTCCTCAGCAGCTGGGGCTGCTCTGGTGCCTCCCAGGCTGGGACTGGCGCTGGATGTGGCAGCACCTCCGAGATGCTCCCGGGTCCCGCTGGGGAGGGGCCGCAGTTGTGTCCATTGCCTCGGCTCGTTAGTCGGGATTCGTCAGGAATGCCCCGGGTTTGGCTGTGCTGCCTGTGGCCAGGCCTTGGGGCTCTCTCCAGAGCCTGGGTTCCTGTCCTTGCACTGCAGGAATGATGGTCCCCAGGTAAGTGGCCTCTCCTCAGTGTGAGATCCAATTGCAGGCCTTGAGCTTTGAGTGTTAATTCCCTCGCAGTTCTGAGGCAGTTGTGATGCTTTGCTGACATCTTACGATGGAAAATGTTATTTCTGAAATACCCATGAATATGTCTGTTGTGTTACAGGCATTTGAGCTAGCGACTGGAGATTACTTGTTTGAGCCACACTCTGGTGAAGACTATTCCAGGGATGAAGGTATGAATCTTTTGAGCTACTAAAGGAGTTTCTACATATTTTCATACTCCTCTTCTTAAGTTTCCAGTGAGTTTACAGAGGGGTTGAGTTTTGCATTTGAGTAGAACTGTGCATACACATTGTTTTCAGAATATAAATATGATCTTTTTTCTTTTTAGTTTTAAGTTCCACCACTAGCAATGGGTGGGCAAAAACTCCCTTCTGCAGATATTGATCTACTTAACAAGTGTCTGAAGGAATTAAACTGCCCTTCTTGTAAGATTGCATATGTGTGGAAACCTGATTGAAAATAACAACATTTTAGTTTAGAAAACAAATTATTTATTTGAACTTTATAGTATTTTTTCTTTATAAGAGTGACACTGGAATAATGTTTACATTATGTATTTTTATTTGAATTAGGCAATTACTAATTAATTTTTTTTTAAATCGGAGTTAACTCCTGCTTCCATCTGTATACCTGCCCATTTTCATGCTTGTTTGCTTGTAAATGCTCTTTGCAGTGGTAATGTGGGCATCATTCATTGTTCCTAAATGCTACTAATGATGCCAGAGCTCTGCTGATCCTGGAAACCTCTGCATGGATTTGCTGCAAACATTGTTGATTTGAAACTATTTCTGATTTTTTACTAATTCCAGTTTCTTTCCTCTTCTTTTTTATCCCATCCTTTCCCTGCCCCTTCCACTCCCGTATCCTTTTTTTCTCTCCCTCATAGACCATATAGCACACATCATAGAGCTGCTAGGCAATATCCCAAGGCACTTTGCTCTATCTGGAAAATATTCTCGGGAATTCTTCAATCGCAGAGGTAGTACCTCTTCTTTTTGGAAGGTGCCGTGATGCAGACAGAAGTGGAATTGCTTTTGCTGGGTGTAGCATGTCCCAGCGAGGAGCATTTCCTGAAATCACACCAACAAAATTTTCCTTTTGGAAAGCAAAATGCACAGGAATATCTGACAAATTTTTGTTTATTTTTTTAGCCAAACGTTCTGAAAAATGACTATTGGTATATTTTAAATTACATGGCAAAGCTTGATTGTTGCAGCTGATACTCAAACGCTGTTTTGAGAAGGAAGTTTTGCTGCAAGCATCTTTCCAAAGTGGCCACTGAGCAAGCAGTGTGCACCTCTGTTTTTTACCAGGATCAATCTATTTCTGTCTGTACCGGGCCAGTGTTAGTGTGTGCATGCAATGTACTGATTAAACTGTTGTATGTTTCTGTTTTGCTGGCAATGTTCTCCAATGCAGACCACATAGCATTGATCATTGAACTGCTGGGAAAAATCCCTCGAAAATACGCTATGTTGGGGAAATATTCCAAGGAGTTTTTCACCAAAAAAGGTAACGGTGTTTATGCAACACTAATTTAAAGCATAATACTATCCAAAAGGAGAAAATGTTCATTTATGGGTACTGAAGAAATATGTCCGTTTAAATGGAGAGCTCTTACTAAAGAAGAATTTTGGTCTGAACTTGGCTTTCTGAGAAAACTCACAATTTGCAGTTTTCATTTCAATATTTCATTTAAGATTCATTTTGGGAAGTACTCAACAAAATGTGGATGTTAACAAGTGCTTGTGTGAATGTGTTGTCTGATGTTCATGTAAATGTGGGGACTCAATGCACAGCTTGTAACGTGATGGAAAATCGTCTGTCAGCAACTTTGGATCATACCTGCTGGTCCAGCAGGTGCTCCTGGTAAGAAATAACAGAGTTAGGAAGGGAATACTGGGGCAGTGGATGCTCAGCTGTGTGTAGTTGGTCTCACACTCAGAGCCTCACCACACCCCCTGACCTGCCCCGAGGGCCTGCTGTTGCACAGGAGGGCTGCCCTTGTAAAGCCAACCCCCGTCTCAGTTGCCACAAGAAAGTGATTTATCTGAGCAAATGGACTGGTCCTTATGGTTCTGTCCTTTTGTACTTTGTCTTTGCTCAGGCTTCTCTGTAAGGCAGGTTTTTGGCACGTGAGGGGATGTGGTGACGCGTCGGGTGTCTTGTCCCCTCAGCGTACGAGACAGCACTGTGCTCTATCGAGGGCATGTCAGGAGCATCTGCCACGGGAGCAGAGAAGGGAGGCCGTGTCAGCTGGCTTAAAACAATCTCCTGTTAACCGAGATGTACAAACTCGAGGCACACAAGTCTACATTTATAAAGCAGTAAGAGGGCTGGGCAGGAGGTACCCTTCTGCACCCCCAAACAGGGACTGCAGCTGCTGGAGTGAGGCAGGGCCTGCAGGGGGGCTCCTCTGCCTGTCCTCCCTGCCCCTTCCTGTGGCCACTGTCAGAGGTTGGGACTGAATGAGTAAGAGTCTCCAGCCTGACTCCCCGTTAAAGTGTATCTCATATTTCTAATGTTCATCTTACAGCAGAAGTGTTGGCATTTTCTAATGATGTCATCGAACCGTAAAACGAGCCAAAATTCAATAACTGCAGTGTTGGCAGTGCACAGAAGAGGGCAGTTTGTAAAATTCCCTGAAGTGGAGAGTTTTCTCATCCTTCCATGAGCATTTTCAACTGCAGACTTGTCACCGTTGTCCTTTAGGGCCTGAACTTCAGTGACATTCCTCAGGGGCACTGAGGATGCCTCTTCAATCACACAAGGTGGGATTTAAGGTGGTTAAAAAGGCTTAGTTCACCCAGCACACAAAATATAAGTGCAGGTTTGTTGTGAAAGATTAAGAAGACTGGATCCCACCTGTTTCTACTCAAAACAGAAAGTCTCAAATGCAAGAGGAAGGAGTAACAGCCCAAGCTGCATTTTCAGATTGCCCCAGTTATTCTACTGTTTCAAGCTGGGAGAATTGAAATGCTTTGTGGAGGAAAAACAGAGGTGGCAAATTTCCTGGTCACATGAGCATTTTTTCTTTGAATCAGGCATCAGGTTTCCTTTTCCCTTGCCACCTCGTTACTGCCAGTCTCTGGTACCCTCAGGAGGGATTCCATGTGGTGGGCTGGCAGGGTATTGATATATAGGCCAGCATGCTGCTGCATTTTGTACTCATCTGCTTGTGGCCTGAGTACTGGAGCTCAGAAGCAATGTGGCACAGGGGTCAGGCTCTTCAGAGGGCTTAGAAATCTCACTGTAGGCTCCTGTTCTGAAAACATCAGCCTTGGGTGAAAGATTTGAGTGTTGCTCCTGTCCATAAGCGAGTTTAACCTCAGAGAGAAACTTTAAGCTTTTGAGTTGTGCCACTGAAGTCACAGGCACAAAAAGAAAGGCGTTAGAGCAGCTAATGAGTTTACAGGCTTGAGTCCCTTCTCAGTAATTGCTTGAAGCAGTTTGTGACATTCAAATTGGAGGGTGTGTTTTAGAAAGGAAAAGCATTTGTAAGTTACTTCTTAGTCACTATAACACAAATGCTCACATACTTTTTATAGGGTTTTATTTTGATTGAGGCCAGTAATAACTCCAGGGAGTCCTTTTCTGCAATGTCTTCATGAAAGCTATTTTGACTGCAAAAACTACTAATATGTTTTGCCATTAAAATTAACCCTTTGGTATTTCTTCTGGTATTTGCTAGCCTGGTTTCCTTGTGAGCTAAACCTGTGCAAAATGCTGGTCAGATGCTGGCTTTGCTTGTTGGAAGATGTAACAATAAGAAGCAGTGCTGCTTATTTACCACCTCCCTCTTTTCTATCTGCTGGACTGGGAGGCCTCACCAGCAGTCCTTGTGTTAGTTCTTGGGACCCTGTCATATGTATGTAGCAGCAGATTATATCCCTCTGCTCCTTCCCCAGTCCTTCACATCATCCATGTCTTACTGTTCAGTAATCCATCCCCCTCTTGCCTGGTGACACATCTTAAATTTGCCTTTGACAAATGCGAGCTCTGTATTATGGTCAGCAGAGAAAGCTTTAAATAGCATCTCCCCCCAGGCCCTTAAGATATTTTTTTTTTCAGTAATTTCCTTCTGACTTAACATTCCTTTTTTCAGAGGGATCATCGCTGCCTCCGCTTTGGCAACAGGGTTTTTACAGTTCTGACAACTCCCTTGTCCTCTGTGGATTATTTCCTGTGGGCTTCACTGTCAAAAATCTAAATAAAGAGCTTCTGTTAGGAAGTTCTCACTATTACATTTTTAGCATTTCTTTGAAAATTCATGCTAATGCCCTGAATACAGATAGTGTCAGACTTGTGGGGCTTGTGCTTTTAATTTCTCCCTTAAATGTAGGTACAGCTTGCTCTCTCTTTCAGCTATATGGTACAAACCTCTAAATAGATGAAAATATGTCTTGACAGACACCTCATTTCCTTTGCTGCTCCCTCATGAGGGAGGATGGAAATGAGAAGGACCTACCATATGAAAATTAATTTTTGGAGTTTTTTGTCTTCCCCAGATGTAGTTAATTGTCTTTTACTGACCTTGTTTTGATTCCATGGTCAGCATCATGATCCTTACTGAAAACTGAACTACTAGTTTAATTTGTAGCCCCCACACAGATAATTTTTACTGCATCCTATCTTCTTAAATGTTTTTAGAATCTTTACAGAATTTCTTGTGGAAAACTTCAGTCCATAATGCCGGAATAGTTTGTTCTTCAGCAGAAAAACTCTAAGGAATGTCGTGCTGGTCTTAGTGTGAGCATTTACAAATTAAGGAGTATGCGCCATGAATGGTGCCTTCCACAGTGATGGCAGGAGCCTCATCATGCAATCTTACCTTAGGAAATCTGAGGGTGGAAAGATGCTGGAAATTACATAACCTCATTGCAAAGATGAAGACAATGCAGCATGAAACACATGCTCTCCCCCAGAGCTATCCTAGTTTGGTAAATGCAACCCTTGCAATGAAGGCTGTCAGCTGGAAAAGCCAAGGACACAGCCTGATTTTTTTTTTAGTAATTTTCTGCTTGCAGTCAATAAAGAGTCAATGTTTTCTATCACTTTTTGGCAGTATTTGAGTTTATTCATTCCTGTTACGTAACTTACTACTTGTTCTTGTAAGTAGTCTCCAATACAGTTTTGGAAACCTTACAAAAGGGAAGGTTTTCAGCAGTTGCATTTCAGAGTTGCACAAAGATTTAAAGGGATGAGAGTGAGCCTGGAAAAGAGTCTGCTGCTCCAAGATGTGCTGTCTTTCCTGTGGACAGCTGTGGGCCCAAAGCAGAGCCTTTTTGTGTTTGCCTGGCGGGTGCTGGCAGGACATGTTTGTCCTTTAAATGTTCAGACGAACCAGGAGGACACGACCTCTGCTTACATTCCTTTCTCAGCAACCCTCCTGCCCTGTGGAATGCAAAGGAAAGAGGACAGTGGGCCAGCTGTGAGCAGCACATCTTGAGTTTCTATTACCAGCAGGACTCTTCTTTCACTTGTAAGTGATGGATCATTTGCACACTTGCTCTTTTGGGGACTTCATGACAGCAGCTGGAGAACTGCCTTTTCAAGCACTGCACCTGCCTTGGACCTTCTGCTGAGGGCTGAGCCAGCAGAAACGTGGCCTGCTGGGCCTTTGGGGATCTTTTTTTCCATTGCAATGAGATGTTCAGCCTCTTGGGCAGACTGACACAGTTTTCATCTCCTGCCCTGGACCTTCCCTAGCCACAGGGATGTACAGAAACTGTGAACTGATGTCTGATGGCGTTTTAGGGGCAGTAGTTACAGCCAGGGAACCCAACAAATTGGCAAGCCACTTTGCTTAAATGTAGTAGGGCCTGTGTGCCCCCAGACCAGATATGTAGTGAGCTTGTGAAGCTATGGAGGAGCCATGTTCAGCCTCCAGGATTGGCTGAGACCCCATCACTCCCCTCAGCAGTTCAGGGGACATTGCAGAAACACCACTTTTTGCAGTGTCAGCTGGAGACTGGTGCAGATACAGGCCTGGAAAGAAGGGAGGTGGCCATGGGTTGCATTAAGAGTATAGAAATTTGGCAGAAAACAACTGCCTTTGCTTTCCTGCTGGTCCTCAGAGATCAGAGGGCTGGGTGCAGCTGCATTTAGTTACTAATCAGAACAGATCAGGCACTCAAGTCTGGTCACAATGAGTCAGAACTTTCAGAAATGCAGGATGGTCATGACTAGTGTAGTTTCTTGAAGCTGTAGGTTCTCATTAGATTGCTGGTGATGAAATGCACTAGATCTACAAAACACAAGTGCACAGCAAGCCCTATGTACAAGTGTTGCTGGATACGCTCTGACGTAGTTGGAAGCACAGATCTTGCTTTGGGGAGGAGAGAGAAGCAAGGCCATCAACTTGTCTCATCCTGTTCACAAAGGATGTCAAATGTCAGATACATCCTTTTGAGAGAAGTGGAGGTAGGACTAGTAAAACTCCCTGATATCATAAATGGTGTGGGGGCAGCAGTGGTGTGTGTCCCTGTGTAAGCAAGGGATATCAAGAGCCTCTGTTACAAAGGCTGCAGATCTTGCCCAAGGTGACACCTCAGTATCACTCCCTCTCCCACCTGGCTGATGACAGCAACAAGGTTCATCTGTCCTGGTGACACAGCACAGCAATCCCTTCGTCACATCCCTCATGGCCCATCTCATGGCTTTAGGCCTTGTTTTACACAGTGGAGGAACAGGAAACTGGGGAGTCTTTCCCATCATGCTGGATGACCTGTGGGCAGACCCTGGATAGTGTTGCTGGTTTGAGTGACGGAATTCTGGGGTCTCCCCTCCTTTGTTTTGGTCTGAAACACATTTCTAGAGTGGTGAGATAAGCAAGGTCCTCCCTGTCTGGGGGAACTCAAATCCTGCAGCTGCTGCTACTGCTTGTTTTGGTGGCTGGTTGAAGATGTGGGCAGCAGCAGGTGCTTCCTTCTCAGAAGGGTTTCACACTGAGCTTTCTGGGGGAGTTTACCTGGCAGATGGAGCAGAATCTCCAGTGCCAAACCTCCCTGCTTGGTTAGGAACGAGTCGCTGCTCTGCTGCATTGCTGGCAAATACCACACAGTGAGGCTTGTGTTTCTGAGAGCTCTGTTTTGGGACCGGAGCAGATTCTGTAAAATTTAGGTTTATTGGCTGATGAAGGAGGAAAGGCCTGCAGCGTTCTTTGCCCTCGGTGTGCGCATGTGTGTGAAGGAGTGCCTTTGTGTGTGGGAGAGCAAAGGCAGCAGGAAACATCAGTGGAGTTCAAGTGTAACGTACAGTTTGCTGTAGGAATGGTTTCTTGGTTTGACATCGGACATACTCGTCTCCTTGAGGACCTCAAACTTGCTCCGTGGTGCCCTTCCTAAACAATGATTCTCAGCCTGGTCAAGGTGCTGTGAATGCAGAGTGGGAGAAAAACAAAAAAGGGCTTAGTCACTAACAGGAGCCATGAGGTATTTTTCTAATGCCATTAATGTTTCTGTTTGCAGGAGAACTCCGACACATTACCAAGCTGAAACCTTGGAGTCTTTTTGATGTGCTTGTGGAGAAGTATGGGTGGCCTCATGAAGACGCTGCACAGTTTACAGATTTCCTGATCCCCATGCTAGAAATGGTCCCAGAGAAACGTGCTTCAGCTGGAGAATGCCTTAGGCATCCGTGGCTGAATTCTTAGCAGAATCTCCCAGCTGTAAAAAAAAAAAATAAAAAAAGCCAGCAACTACTTTCCAATGCGTTGGACCTAAATGGTGACTGTCACAAAATCTTTAGCAGGATCACACATGAGCTGGCTTCAATCCTCAGACATTTATTTTGCTTGAGGTACTGTTTGACATTTTGCTTTTTGTGCACTGTGTTCTTGGGGAAGGGTAGTCTTTTTGTCTTCAGCTAGTAGTTTACTCACCCACTTTCTTCAGAAAGCACTTAACGTGTCTTTAAGCATTGTTTCTTGTGTTGTGTGACATTCAGATGTCAGATTTTTGAACAAGGGAAACTTCCCCCCATGTGTTTTGGCAAGTTTTGTAACTATTTATGAAAAAAAAAATATTTTAGCTGATGCATATTATATAATTTACGAGTGTAAGAAATTTATCAAGTCAGAACTGAGTTACGGCAAGGAATTGTACAATTTTATCTTCTGGCAAAGGGACGTCATTCTTGTATTATAGTGTATGTAAATGCACCCTGTAAATGTTTATTTCCATTTAAATATGGGACTGGGGACTCAATTTCAGAGTAAAGCAATTTAAGTTTTAGAGAGCTTTATAGCAAACCAATTGCATGTAGTGGACTTTAAACTGCTTTAAGGAATTGTGTAAACTTTCTATTCTGTAGCAGTTCCCATTCATTGGATTTTAAACAAAGTGGCTCTGGTTTACAGGATTTCATTCCCCAAATGGCACTTTAAAGGAAGGCTAGACTTCTTTCTAATAAAGTATGCATTATCATTTAGCACTCCCTTTTAGAACTTTTGCCTATTTTAAGTGCTTTTAAGAAAAGGAAAATAGCAATTTCCCTTACAATGTGATAGTGAAGACATGGTACCATATGGTGTTGCCTTTTTATAAGCACTGTAAGTTGTACTATACCTTAAGAAAAAAAATTAAAAGTAGAGCATGAGAACCACTCTCTGTGTAGAATTACTGATCTTTTATAATAAAAGTGTGTGCTTGGCATCAGTTAAGGAAGGACATAGCTGCAAATATTTACAGGGCAGTGGGTAAAATAATCCAAGATCATGCTCATTCCATTCATAGCTTTACATGTTTCTAAAACAAAATTGCACTAGAGCTTTATTCTTTCCCATCCATAGACATTCAACTGCCCATTGTAAGTTGCACGCAACAATTACTTGTTTCCTAGGAAAAAGGCTGCATAGGCTGAAGCTTATAGGCAATACAGATTTTAGAATGTACAGTATGGAGGTGTGTTTGGGCCTCTTTTAGAAGTCAGTGGGATGAATGTAAGCTTACTCCTGATCTTCATGTAACTACGGTGCCACTTTTTTCTTGACTTTGTCCATATGAAATTTATTCACATGCCTTTGCAATAACTAGATTGTGAGACGATAGCCCCATGCTGTAACAATAACCAGTTGTTTGAGGTGCTTGCAGTTGTCTAATTAAAGTGTTTTGTTTTTTCAGACAGTGTTGCTGGTCATTGGAATCTTTCCCTAGCCAGGACTCAGCTGTTGTGCTGGGGGGTGGGGTGCAGGTGCTGGTGTAGCCTGGCCAGAGAAATGCAGCTTCCTCTGTTTATGAAATACATCACCTGGTGTCAGCCAGAGCAGCCCCAAGGGTGCTGCGGCAGGAGGGGCTGGGGCTAAGTGGCTGCTGGGTGAAAAGTGACCAAACCAAGCCTAAGTCTTTCCTACCAGCTGTTTCACTCCTGAGAACAAGCAAAGGATTTGTCCCTTCCTGACGGGCCGGGGCAGCCACTGCTCCTGAGAGAACTGCAAAGGCCCTGCAGTGCACAGCCTCATCCACTGCTGAGGCCCTGACAGCAGTTGGGTTTCAGGACCGAGTGCCTTCACCCTCATCCCTGGAACTGCTTTTAGTGGCTGCCCGGAAAACACTGGTGAAAAGGACGATGCCACAAGGGACTCGAGCTGGAGGTAAAAATTATGTTTGGCTTCACAGCCAGCCTCACCCCTGTAGTGCCCAGTTGCTGCAACTAGTTAGAAACGCGTTTTTGAGTACACAGTGCTGGAGTCAAGCCAAGGAAGGCGAGTGAGCCCCTCTGGTCTGGCCCTGGCACTGCAGCAGCACTTGGGGCACCCTGCTGAGGCCTAGTCCTGTTCATACCAGTGCAGCAGCTAAGACTTTGCCCTGCAGAGCGTGTATTTTACACACTGTCATATTTGAAATGATGTTGTGACTACAGGAGGAGGGGCAACCAACCAGATTTGATGCAAAGTTTTTGAAAATCAAGTGTATGAGCAACTGTCGAGGCTGGATTGGGTTCTGCTGCTGTTACTGATGGTCTAATCCTGTCCTTCTTCAGGCTAGTGCAGAACATGGTGCACTCCCTACAGTGTGCATCGTGCATTTCTAGTGTATGATTTAACTAGTAAGATTAATTAGAGGAAAATTAGTGGCCCCATTTTTTTCTCTATTAGTTAAAAAGAATTACCACTTTTTCACTGAGTAGGAGCAGCCACTTCCCCTCCTATCTCGTTTCAGCTTTCCTCACACTCCGGTTCTCCTCTCTGGTTCCGAAGTGGAGCCATCCAGCAGGTCCTATTACATGAGCAGAATTGAGAGCAGTTACTGCTGAGATGAAGGACACTGTCACTCACCCATTACAGAATAACTGCAAAGATCAGCACAACAGCACCATTGTAGCTGCCGCTTTTCAGCTGCAGGAATAAACCAGACCCTTAAAACAACCCAACTGCTCTAGTTTGTAACACCTTGTACCCCATTACACACCACAGCACCAGCAGGGCCTACAGAGGCACAGGAAGGGTGACAGGAAAGTACAAGGTACCACAGTGTGCAGGTGGCTCCATGGTCTGTAACCAGGGTCAGACCACCTCTCACAGAAAAAGGCCCTGTACCGCATCACTGCCCCAATAAGGCTGTCAGGGAACTGGCCCACGACCCTGCTGTGCTTGAGGTGGTTCCTCTTCAACCTCGACACTCAGCCAGGGTAGATCCTTGAGCCTGTTCCACATCTGTCTGTGATACAGAAGTAAAGACATAGCTGGAAACTGCAGGGAAGTGAACAGCCTTGCAGGGAGCAGAGGGAGTGTTTCATAGACTTAAAGGCCACTTCTCTGCTGACATACCACCCTTTCAGGACAAGTAGTTAAAACTGACATAATTGTGATTTATTAACATGAATTAAAATGCCCAACCAGTGCTGCAATGTGACAGTATATTAAAAAAAATTAAAGATCATATACTGTACTACTTTCACAAAGATCACACTTTTTTTTTTTGCAAAAGACTTATTATATACAATACTATATCAAATGAAAGAAGCTTTAAGCAACTTTACAAGCGAAAGAAATACAGTATTTACAGCACTTGTCAGAGACATTAGAAACAGTCTATACATTAAATTACAGTTTCTGCAAATAACTGATGAAACAAAAAGCCATGTCCACACCAAAACTATAAAAATCTGTATTGCATTGTTTCCTATCTCTATGCACACAAAAAACTGTTGACAGAAGGAAATGGGAAAAAAAAAATTGTTAGTGCCATCACTTAGCCTGTGTACTTATTTAATTACATATGTATAAAAGTAATATAGAAAACTTTCACTAAATGAATTTAACTGCAACAATAAAATTTTAAACATTATGCAGCATCAAACCTACTGCCAGAAAAAACAGCTGGAATGTCCACTTACAAAATAAAAAGAAATACCTAATACTGGCTTAACAGCACATTTTCAGGAATTTTAAAAAGCAAAAAATGGAAAGGATACAATGGAAGAGCACTGGTGTTTGCTTTTATACAAAGTATCATGTACAAGCTTTAAAAAGTACCTTGAATAGGTACATATTAAATATACACAGTTTATATTACAGAACATTTTAAAAATGTTTATAACTAAAGGGATCTGTTTTAATGCCACCCCGAACCATGGTAATTGTTCTGAAAAGTGGGTGGCACCTGTGCTCTGTGGATGGGGATCTGTCCCGGCACGGGCGAGGCCTGCTGCTGCCCCTGCACCCCGTGGGGAAGGGCCACGGAGCCGGGGTGAGGGCAGAACCCGGAAGCAGTAGGTGTTGCAATACTGTTTGGTCCTTGAGGTTGGATGTGAGGACCCTGACCAGGGAGTGGGCAATGAGGTCCTGTGCCAGCAGGCTGATGTTGAGGTCCAGGTCCTAACGTTGTGTGATGTGGGGCTTGTGAGGAATAGGAGGACACGTTTGTGTGAGCATTTGAAGGAAAATGGGGGGGTCCTTGATGAGCTGGGTGGTGTAACCCTTGTGCTGATGCCGGGTGGTGCCCCGAGCCGATAACGTTGGAGGGAGGGGGCGGAGGGGGGGGAGGTGCCGAGTTTACAACATGCTGGTGTTGTGCTTGCAAACCTTGGTGTCCCGTTGAAGGATGGGGAGGTTGGTGGTGGGGGAGAGGACCTGGTGGCGGAGGTGGTGGTGGCAAATGGTGACCAGCAGCTTGAGAATGAATGTGCGATCCAGGGGCCACGGCCATGGCATGGACTGGACCCACGACGTGTGCTACAGAGTGCTGCTGATGAGTACTTGGCTGCTGGACGAGGTGAGGCCCTGGAGCAGGGGGCGGGGGAGGAGGTGGCGGAGCAGCGGATGCCGATGCCTGGTGATGAATACTGGGGTTCTGAGACGGCAAGAAGTGCCCTGCAGCTACGTGGTGTCCCGGCACTGTTTGCTGACCCGCAGTGCCAGGAAGTGCTTGATTTGGTCCAGACGAGAACACAGTCTGTTGGGGTATGCTACCCTTCAGCTGGCTGTAGCTCTGAAAGTTTCCAGAGGGCTGCTGGCTTTGATAGTAAGTAGAAGAAGGGGGAGGAGGGGGTGGGGGAGGTGGCGCACTGCTGTTCAAATTTTGTTGGTTAAACTGGCTGTAAGAAGCTGAAGATTGTCCTGATGTTGTCTGAGTGAACAGGGGCCCACTGGCCTGTGGCTGATTACTGGGCTGAAGGGTCGGTGCTGCTGGGTAGAAGTTTCTGTGTGTTTCCCTCTGGGGTGTTCCAACTTGAGGTGACTGTGGATGATGAGGTCTGTATGGAGATCCCAACTGCTGTGAGTGAGGCTTTGGTGAAAGATAACCGTGCTGCACAGGTGCATGAGGGGTAGAAGACTTGGGAGGATTCTCCACGTGAGGTGAAGGGGGGCAATGCAGCTTCAAAGGTGCAGAAGGCAACTTCTGTGAATGTGAAAGTTGCTCAGCAGAACTGCGCAGATGCGACTGAGATGGATGATTCTTTGAAAGTGCTTGGACATTGTTTGTCAGCTGTTTTTGTTGCTGCTCCGGCTTTGGATGATTCGCACACTCGGCCTCGGGTGCAGCAGCTGCAGTTTCCCAGTGCGAATCTGGTTTTGTGGGTGTTTTCCCAAGTGACTGTGTCGAAACTACAGGACTCGGTGAAGAGGGCTGGAATGAAAAGAAAGACAAGTCAGTGCTAAACATTCAAAATACTCAACCACGCATGCAGGAGAGAGGAAAGAATTTCTCAGAGTACTCTTCCTCCCCTACTCCCTGATGGCGAAAAAAAACCATTGCGCGCAGGGTATGTGAGAAAAACATTGACAACAGAAAGATTAAGGAAGAGATTATCTTTAGCAAGTATGTGTCAAAAGTTCTTCAAAGTCAATGACCAGCAAGTGTATTTTAAAGTTGTAACAGAAACATGACCCATCAGATTAAAGTCTGAATCTGTTCTTTGTTAAAAGTTTTAGATTTCTGAAAGAAGTAATTCCAGAGAAGAAAATTTACAAAAATAAAGCCATTTTTAGAGTGATTTAACAGTTTAAAGCTGGGCTAATGCAAACAAACAGACTAAACATTACAGCCTGAATTACTTCACTTAATACAGCACAGACAGCTACTCAATATATCCTTCTCTGTATGTCAGTGCCCTGACTGACACACAGTGCCAAACCCTGGCACTGCCAAGAACAACCTCCTGCTAAGAGTAAATCACATCCCTGCTGTTGGTTCTTCAGCATTCACCCCTCAGAACAGCACTGACACTGAACCAACTGACACAATCTCTCCTCTGTCCACAGAATGCAAGACCATCTATAAATACGTACAGCTACTGAAAGAACAGCACATAAACCAGTTTCTTAGCATGTATGAATTATATGTGTATGGACAAGTGTTACCTGTGTTCCACTGCTGCACAGATAGATGAGCATGTATGTATGTAACCTAATGACAACATTTAAAGAGAAACGTGGCTATTCCTGTGCTTATTGTGCAAACATGTGCATTACCTTGCTTGCTTTTGACGGGCTCTTACAAGTCCTTTGTGAAGTATCTGGGGACGGACATTCAGAAGTTGGCTCTGGATTTTCAGGATCAGGTTCTACAGAAATAAAGCAGAGAATTATCAAAGTGGGAAAACCAGATCATTTGCAGAGATTACTAAGCTCTTTATATGTGACTTTAAAAGAGCTATTAAAGCTGTGACAAGAGACTAATCAATACGTTAAGTGTCATATGAGGTCATCTGCTTACTGACCTTCCATAAATTCAGTCAAAGAAGGGACCTTAAGCTGCAACTGGGAAATGAGATTTGAATGGAATGGAGACTGAACATGAGACGGTGAGCATGGCCTACAAGGTGATTCTCCCCCTACAGATGAAGCAGACCCAAACACAGTATTAGAATGATTACAGACTACCATGGGGGAACTGGTTACATTTATATACCATCAACATGATAAATAACTCACCGCTGTCCTTGTCTTTCCTATGATCACTGAGAAGTAAAGCTCTCTGATAACTTCGTTCTCTCACTTGTTCCACAGAGGTTGATGCAGTCCTGGAAGAGAGAAACACATTTTAAATTGAAGATAAACTCCTATAGGCCAAATTTAGAACAATGTATATACATCAGAAAAAGTTTGCAGCATTGGCTGTATGTAACAACCAAACACCCGGTTGTACATAAGAAATATTATTAGTTAAGTGATTTGTGTCTACTTGTGCAAAACTGTCTTCTCCCAAAACTGGAAACAATTGTTTCGTTGTTGCTAAGAATCTGCTCTTTAATAGTAGACCCATAGTTGTAAATAGTGCACCACTCCAACTGTTTTAAGCTTCTACACTTACTTGCCAGACAGTGGGTATGCAATGGCAGTCGTATCTTCTCTATTATAATCGAATTACATCCCTCCACCACAACCTGATCATCATAAATGAGAACTCTACTCTGCTCTCCTTTATGGCAAGGACATATGGCATAATTCCATGATACTGCTGCACCAAAATTAATTTTGCTGCTGTGCAGCAAAGTGCAGTAACTTCCGCAGAGTGAACTCACAGCCACTTTCCAGTGGAACGTTGAAGACTGAATTTACATTCTCCCTTCAACTGGGTCTACAAAATCCTTCTATTCTGGAACAGCTGGAGCATGTGAGGCAGAATGATATTCAACTCCTCAGCCCATGTTCATCCCCAACACAGTTGGACCTTCACTACAGCATGAAGAACACGTGAAGGGTTTATCTTGCACTAGTAACATTTTGGAGACAGTGTCACCACAGCTCACTATTTATTTTAAAACTACCAAAAACACCGTGAAAAAATTTGCAGTGTTTATTATAGACTGAAGTCACCTCTCCTCAGGATTTTGGTTATTTGGAGTATCTGGCACAGCATCCAACTGTCCACGTGTTCTGCAAACAAGGGAACTCTTTGACTACCCAACACTCCCTTCCTGAGCAGGAGCTGGTGCCCAGGCTGCAGCCCCGCAGTGGCAACTGAGCAACAGCAAACATCCCCCACACATTCCAGCCAAGTGACTGAAAAATAGACCTCCTAAGGTCTTCCAGAAGCTTTTCCTAATAAATACAGATTATTATCCTGTTCTACCCTCTTCTCTACAGTACTTTTGGAAAGGCTTTGAGATTTAACATGAAAAATATTCTCTTCAGTCCATTAGACAAACAGTGGAAATACAAAGACATGAATGTTCAAACCAATACCTACTTTGCTCTTAAAATATAAAAAAGTAAAGCAGAATTAAAATAACCAGTATCTTAGGGGTAATTTTTCATATATTTTGATCTTTATGAGGTATCTGCTATACTGAGGAAAGAGATAAGACAACACTTTACTAATCTGAAAGGACTTCCAGTCAGTAATATGCCACTACACCCTTAATGAAAAATAATTTCAAATAGAAAAGACTTAAATCTAAGTAAATAATTATTCTGAACTTTAGTCCTACAGTTTTGTGGCTTACCACTGAACTTCTGGTTCATTCTTCTCACTGGAGGAAGATTCCTTAATTGCAGAGCTGTTGCCAGTGTCTTCTGGGGCTGCATTATAAACAGTAGCTGGCAGTGGTAAAGGCAGGCTTGCAGTGTTATCAGTTTGCTCCCCATTTTCACCACTGTTGTTATACCCATCATTAGCACCATTGTTACTACTTGTATTTCCTCCACCAGCAGCATGAGGAGACACAGTAACCAGGGGGAAGTTCTCTGTCTTTGAGCCACTTTTTCGAGCTTCACGTTGTCTCTTACGGTATTCTAACAAGGACACCTAAGGAACAAAAAAACCCACAAAACAATCATCAGAAGGGAAGTTTTACCTGGTTTGTTTCTCAACTTCAATTAAATGTATTACTCTAACAAGACATACTATTCAATTGGTTCTAAAAGAAAACAGGGATAGAATAACTGAATATATTTCACGATATCTGCAGTGAATTTGCAAAGTACTGAGCTACTAACAACTGTAAAGATGATGTTATAAAAAAAGCTTCTGCCAAGAGAAGTATTTGTTCTGACACAGGTCAGCAAAAGGTTAACCCTTGGTTGTTAGCTACAAGGAACTCTACAGTTTCTCTTGGAACTGCAGCATTTGTTAAGAGCATAGTGATAAAATGAAGACAATTTCAAGGGATGTCACATCCTACTCTCAGACTGACTCCCTTGTATGAAAAGCCCATTAACTCTCTGCTTCACTCTGTTGCACATATCAAAATGTTCTTTAAGCTCTTCTATTTTTCTTAACTTAGAGAATTTGCAAATTAAACTTTCATTCTTTTCCCAAAGTTTATTCTGAATTTCTGTCTTTACTGGACACTAAAAGAGACTGATTAAGGACATTTTTAAACTACTAAGTTTATTACCAAAACCAACGATGCATAAAAAGTGGTTTCTACTTTACATCGATGTATGTAAAATCCCTACACAGACCTTCCACAGAACAGAAATCAGTAAGCTGCCTTCAGTGAGAAAAATAAATGTTCAAATGTTTTTACTATCAGTCTTCAGGATTTGAAGCACAGAGCTGAAATACTGACCTTCAGACCTAGTTTATTCAGTTATTAGTCTGACTTACATGAAAATGACATTTAATATCTATACATTCTTCCTGTTACCAACAGTTTCCTCTGAACCATACAACATCCAAATCAATATGCTGAAGTGCAATACTGAAAAAAAATAACGTTTAACTGTCTTAGTCCTGAAGAAAAGCAGACATCCATTTCTGCACAGAGAAAAAGCAATGCAGCCCACTTTGTTTGCAGTCCTAATGGTTTTTATTTGCTTTCAAACAGATTTCTATCCCTTAGAGGTATGAACAGTTAAAAGTATCTGATCTCTCAAAGAAGTTCCACATCATGTGACAAGCATTCCTCTAAGAATACTGATCTAAAGAAAGTTCAAATGTTAAGGGCAGATGAAGCCTTTGTACTGTGTCCACAGTCTTTCAAAACAAGACTGTACTGAAGAGGGGAAAACATACAATATGGTGACAGAAAGCAGAGTAGCAAATGTCCACGGAAATGCTGAAATACGAACAATCCTTCTCCAAACACCTCCCTCAGGACATTCCTGCCTTTTGTGATCCTAGCTGGGAAAAGGCTTCCTACAAAAATTCCTGAATTCTCACCTTTCACCTACAGTGAGATCCAGCCAGCTACTTCCTTTTTATACATCAAAGGTTGCAAATTTTTTTGTGTGTCCTTGGAAATCCTAAAACCCATTCCTTCAGAGAAACAAACACAATTCTCTCTGGTTGTTTCTTCAAACTGAGACTTTTAGACAGGAATCCTGGTATTGAGGGGTACCAGGGGCAGCCACATCAACTTCTTCATTTGGGGATTAGTGTAGCATAAATCCTCAGCAGTAATAACCTGGAAGAATCCTTGCCAGCAAGAGCACTAGGTGCTATTAGCACTTGCAAAGACTAATTTAGCCTTCAGACAAAGAAGAATGTGATGTAACAGAAATTCTGGCTTATGTTTTCTTTTTGAGTTTGCCAAGCAGCAGGGCTACCTACAGTAACACACATGGGATCTATAAAATTCTCAGGACTTTGACCAGGAAACAACAGCGATCCTGCTGACCTTGTTCCATTTATGTCTCAGCTTGAAGCAAAGTAAGTAAAAATCCATTTCTGATGGAGAACTACTGAAGGAAGAATCCTGAGTGCCCCCCAGCAGGATGTCTCCTGCCCACAGGGTAGAAGGCACGTACAAGGGGCTGCAATGTGACCAAAAAACCAAAACCCCACTGTGCATGCAAACAGACATACAGAAAATGCCCTCCACTCCTCTCATCATTACTTCCTACAGAAAATAAACCACATCGTTCAAACAAGAAAGGTTACTACAGTCTTTGATGAGACAGAAGGGGGAAGCTGTTGCACTGGAGAATATTGCCTTACATGTTTGTCATCCCTTCTAGGGAATTCTACCTGACTGTGCAATGCAATCTCTAGGAGTTATGCAAAGTAACTTCCAATCCTAATTCCACTTGCCCACAACCACACCATTTACCTACCCTACAAGAACTGTTTCACATGAGTACCACATGTAGATTGTGCTTATTTTTCAAACATGGTATTCGATAAAAAACCCAAACCAACAACAAATTATTTCTTGGAACTAAGGATTTCTGTGCAGTTCTGACTTTAAAGTCAGATCTAAATCTGTTAGTGCCATTTCCTGCAGCAATTCATAACAGATGTTCACAGTATATGATCACTATGATGCCAGTATATATTCTGTATAATAGAATAGTGTAACACCAGGTGGCATAAGCAACCATTTTCAAACCTGAAAAGCAATTATTTATTCATCAATTCATTTAAGACTCAAAGTTAATTTGTATCTATTACTTGAAAAAATAAATTTACTGATGCAGCTTTACTCTTTGCCTGTCATTATTTGCCCTGAAAAATGTCTATTACATTGGAGTATGTAAAGATGAGCCCCCTGTTGGTTTTTATTAGATTGAGGTACTAATGATATTTCTATAAGAGAAAGAAGTTGATAACAGACCAAATGATTCTTAAAATTATAACCTTTTTCTTTTGTGGAGGATTCTGGGGTGTGCAATTTCCATCCATCAAATTGTCGTTATTGACAGTCCTTCCAAAGCCAGGTGCAATTCCATCTTCTGAAGTACAAAAAACAGATGCTTCCATGAACATGCCTCTTCCATCCTCTTGAATCAGGCACTTTGAGTCGCTTATTCTGAATCCACCTCCTACCTCCAACTGATGTGAAGGGGTTAAGTCCCTCAAATTAGAATTCATTGAGAAATTTACACCTGTCCTTTCAGGACTTTTTACCCAGGAAGAATAAATTGTGCCCCGTCCACAATGAGCAGTTTCTAACTGGCTGTTTGAATCAGTCCTATCATGTGTGGGGGCTTCCAGGTTTTTATGCAGTGCACTTTGCTCAATTACTTCGAGTCCCAGCTGGAGGTCTGACACAGATTCCATTTCTCCAGTGCACTGCCTTGTGACATCAGTCCTATTCCTTGGACTAGAATATCCAATAGTCTTTATTTCTTGAAGGCCCATTTCTGTCAGGTTGGAGTTTCTGAAAGAATTCAGTGCTAGAATCGATGCTCTGTCATAACCCTGTGTAAAGAAAAAACACATCAACTATTATGTTCACACTCCATCAAAACTGCAACTGCTCTGACATTCAGCTGTGCCTCTGAGTGGGATTAAAGCCCTTCCAGTACCAGGAGTTTATCTGTTTTTAGGAAACAATTCTACAGCCAGACACTTATTACTACTATTCCCATGGATAGGGTTAAAGCTTTTTAATAAAATATAAATAAGCCAAAGTAAAAATAAACATTAAGTGCCCAGATGATATTTATGACTGGAAGAGGAAGGGGAAGAGCACCAATAGGAGCTACAAAGCACTTGCTTCACCTCAACATAAAAGCGATTCTTCTTAGTGTCAGAACACTTATTTCTAAGAGGAAGAAGGAAAAGTTTTTCCAAGACACTTTTGAATTTTGAGACAAAGCAGGACACGTGCATTTTGCAACACAGCAGGACACAGGCATCCTGCAGGCTTGGAGTACCCAGGCACATTCCAACAGCACTTGCTGCTCCTCAACTAATCCCCCTACACCCATTTATTACCTTTCTGCTCTGCTCTGTCAATCTGAGCATAATTAGGATCAAAAAACAATGAACAGATGCTGGTAACAAGGAGAAATGTTAATCTGAATCTAACTACAGTGTGGACAGCCAAGTGTTCTTTTCATGTTCTTATCTGGAAATTGTAGTAGTTACTTCTTTCCATTATAGCCATCAAGATTTTTAAGCGATACAGAAAAAGAGACAAACCAATTTAAAACAGAGAATGTGGAGTAGGTAAAGTGGAAACACTAAGCAGTACGGAAATAAAACCTACTGGAAATTTATCCTTTACATTCTGAGAAACTTGCAGTGGCTGGTGAAAAGCATTTACTAAGAACAGTGCAGCCAGACAGGTGAAATCGAGACACCGTTTGCAGGTTTCAGCACATTTCCTTACCTCTTGACTGTAAGCTCGCCTTTTTATTTCTGGGGAACTGTCAGGTGAGGAAATATTCTAAATAAATAAGAAGAAATTGCAAGTCAATTCATCTTTTGCCCTGGAAAAATATAATACCTCCCCCTTTGTAAGAAGAGTGCAAATACCAATTTACACTGGAATGCCCAAACACACTCAGAAACGAATTCATTCTAAATCTCACCTCAAAGTGCATGGTGTTTCCATGTATACATGGAGTTACAGGAGTAACTGGCGAATATATGGGTTTGTAACCATTTCTACAAGCTTCATCTTCTGTTTTCACCCTGGGAGGAGTAGCAAACAAGGACGGCTCGGAGGCAGTGATGTCAGCATGGGTTGGTGTGGCATATGGTGAAGGAGTAGGTGTGGAGGTTTCTGAGAATGCAGACTCCAACAGCTGATACACCCTTCGCTTTTTCAGTGGTGTGGTTAGATCTGTGTGTTAAAATTAGAAAAAAGTTGGAAGGTATCTTGATATAATAATCACTTAGTTACTTTATGTAATGAAATTACCAATTCCACTGTAAGATAAAAAACTGTACGATAACAAAAATCTCAAGGGCATGCTTCCTGAGAAATGAACTTTTAACAGCCTACAGACTTCCTGAGAAAAACTCTTAACAGCCTACAGATACATCAGTAACTGAAATTTGGGTGCCAAGATGCTGCAAAGAACTGTCTATGTCTCCAGAAAAAGGAAAGTCAACTTCCATGCATTTTTAAAACTGTTCAGCTAAAAAATGGAAATTCCAAGTTCAGGACTGTAAACAGGAATCATCTGACAGGCTCCACATCCTTTGGAACTGCATTCCCATTTTCTATTATGCTTACAAGATTACACAGCTTTTTCCCCTGTGTGCTACACAGGCCTACTGAGTTTTAAAGGAATTCTAAATATCCAGAACAGCACGGAAAGTGAATTTAACATCTGACCTCTTAATACTTACAGTCAAAAACATTAGTCTTTTGTTTACTGTAAATGCTGTGCGACATGGTGGTTTCCTATCTAATGCACATTAAAGGGGAAAAAAAATCACAAGCACTGTGCAATGAAACATTTCTTTCAAAGAAAGTTTCATTACTTTAAAAAACACAGTCCTCCAGTTACTTTGATACAGCTCTTAGGTACTGTGTATTAGTAAAACCTTCACACCTGTTAAGGAGCAGCTGTCATTCAGTAATAAAGGACTTTTATGTTCACCGTTGATGGCTGGACTTCTAGATCTCTCTTGTGATGGCGAACTAAATCTGTCAATCACTGTTGAGTTTTCTTCTTCCAAAGCCTGCTTCAACCAACGCTGTAATACAACAAGTTCAAATTCATGACTTAGAAAATTCAGCGATGAACATTTCAAAATGCTTAACACAACTGAAGTGGCTTGACGACCAGCTTTTTTTCTGCTTAAGTTTACGCTACCAAATAAAGACTTCTTTTTAATTAAAATGGGACAGGGAAGCATTACCTTCTTACAAGAGCCAGTAATGTTTTCCACAGGTTCCTTTTTCCTCCTCTTTTCTGAAAGGAATGGTGAAGTAAAACGAATATAGTGCTTTGGAGTTGAATATACATGTGGACTGTAAGTGAGACCAGGTAAAGAATTCAGCTGAGTAGCCAGAACTTCAGGGTCGGTAGTTATGCGCAGAGGCCTTTCTGGTAGACTGTCAGTAGGTTTCCCTGCTTTATCACTCTTTTCACTTAACCATTCACTGACCAAGTGCTAAACAAGAAAGAAAAAAAAAAACTGTTTTATGAGGGTTTTTATCAGTGGCTTTTAAAATTTTTTTAGTCTAATTATTAGTCTAGTCAACCATTAAAAAAACTCAGAAACAGTTAAGTTTCCAGGTTGCAAGCTTAAAAATACACACCGAGAGTGAAGACAGCTTTAGACAAATAACGAGGACAGAAGAAATCAGTACAGATTTGTTTACATACCAGTTTTTGGGGGTTTGGTTTTTTTTTTTTTTTGTTGTAAACTACATTTAGTTCTTTTGTATTTAATTCTCACTGAACAGATGATAAAAATGTACTTAGAATGTCAATTTAGTAAACGAATGCAAAAGAAATTTTCAACTTACACCTGAGCACCTAGGCTGAGGAGAAATAGTGCAACATTAACAGAACAAAGTTAAATAAACTCCTCATCAAATTTCTGTACTGTCAGGACTGTGCCTCAGTCAACATGTCAGGCAGGTGCATTCAACGTTCCTCAGCTGTAGCTGGATTACATTACAAAACATTTACTGAGGGGCACTGGCCAAAAAGAGGCATTCTTTCTTAGCTAGTTCAGTGTTTTTAGAAAAGATGACAGTGGATTTTAGTTTCTATTAACAGATAAACTAACCTTCTAAATTTTACAGTGATTCAAAATGAAGGACATGCAAAAATACCACATGAAGTATTACTAATGCGGTACTAAGGCTTTGATGCAATTACAAGATACTTGGTTGTTTGTCTTTTACAAACCCATTCTATTTAATTAATTTTTTAAGCAGGACTTTCTACACACTTAGGGTACTGCAGGTGCTACGTGATGAGATATTTCAGAGGTTATTTATCCTTAATACTATGAAACAGAAGAAAGTGCAGTAAAATTCCTTTTGTGCTATGCAACTTGCAGGAGAGGAAGAAAGAATCTAGTGATGCAATAAGCAGTGTTACAGGACGACTCAAATGCCTTTTGAAAAAAAAGACCTATGTTGAGTATGTTTGGGGGTTTAGGATAAACACTAACAATTTCAAGATCATTTTATTTGACAAGAACTTGCAGTCTTTGACTTCTTCCCCCATTCCCTCCACTGAATAAAATTTTCAGAACTTCTTGTAAATCATACTAAAAATGCTTTTCAATCCACTCTGTAATATTTTAAAGCAGAAAGTTTACTGTTTTATTCAACTTGCATATTTAAGATTTTTGAGCGTCTTTAAATAATGTGCCATTTCTTACAAGTTTTTTGCAATGTAGTCCAATGGAAAAAAAAATCTAAAACCTAAGCACTCAAGAGTGAAGAGTCTTCTTTCCAAACATGTACATAAATTTTGGGTGTTTAATCCATTCGCTGTAGAACAGACATCTGAGAACTACTAGAAGTTAATGATTTCCTTGGAGATATTCTGTTTGCTATGTGAAGCATACAATGAACAAAGGAAGGAAGGAAAGGCAACTTATTTCCCTGTTTTCTTTTTTAAATTACCACCGTTAATTATGTTCTGGTTATGTATGTTATTTCATTTAGAAAGCCCATTTAGAAAGCACTTTGTACCAAAATTGCTCTGAAAAATGTATTTTGGAAGTGTCTTAAAATCCAAAAGTACCTCCACCAAAGGATGTTACACATTTTGAGCTTATTACCAGTGAGTGGCCATACAAGGACGATTTTTAAAGAAATGAGTCAACATTTTTTAAAACATATATATATGCAGCTGCCCGCTGATGAAGCGGCCTGTAATTTAAACTCTGTTAAGCCCACCCTCTTCTCCCACCCTTCAAGAGACATACCTTCTTTGTTTTAGGATACTTAGTAGGGCATTTACTAAGTGCTGGAGCTTCTGTTTCAGTAACCATTTCTGTAACAACAGTTTCTGTTTCAGGCTCAGCAACCAGTGCAGCATTCTCCGTTTCATTATGTTGTGAAGTTACTTCCACGTCAGGAGAAGATGGCTGGATATCTGAACACATGCTGACAGTTCTGTGGCGCCTACGCTGCTGCCCAATGTGAGTTCTACTCCGTGAGAAGCTCTTCCTCTGTTTAGCTCTATTAACTTTGGCTGGGGTGGGCTTGGTGGCAGTTTCTTCCTTTGCAGGTTCCTGGTACAAGACAGAAGTCTAGTAAACAGATTCCATGCACGTTTACAGCTACATGTTTTTCTAAGAAGAAAATGTCAGTTCCCTCTTCTTCAACAGGTCCAAAAAGCCTCCTCTAATTTTTGTGTTAGAACTACAACACTACAGAGATAGTGTTTCTTCCTGTCTTGAAGGCAAATGATAAGATTTCCTGTATTTTCCTCTCAGGCACCTGCTGTATCATTGGCAGAGTTCTTACACACACCAGCCCCTGGCTCAGATCAGGACAGATTTGTCTAAAAAATGACCTATCACATTCATTCATCTATAAGCTAGAAATCAACAGCTTACATCATGATGTCTTTCTGCAATTTACAGTTTACCAGGTGTTTAACATCACCACAAAAGGTACTTAACAGAATGCTGACAAGGAATTGCTCTGGGAAACAACTCGAATTGAGAATCAGTATTTACAAACTAAGAAGCATCCAGCAACAGTAGAGTTAAAAACTGTTTATAAAACATTAAGTATCCTCTGCAAGAAATCAGAAAAAACCCATTTTAATTAAACTCCTGTCCTTCAAAATAACAGAAAGAATGATGATGTGTTCCTGGATAACCCATGAAGAAGCAAATTGTTCTCCACTGGTTATAAAGGGTGCCTAAGGAAAGCCACCTCCTGTAGCTGAAGTCAACACTGGTGAATGCCTCTGTTCTAAACTTCAGACTGAGTTATAACCTGGTGTGTGTGTGTGTATGTTTGCATAAACTCATGTAACTGAAATTCCTCATTAAATAATTCTATATCTATCTTATTGTGGAAAAAAAAAGCAGGAACTAATGTAATATAATGTCAAAGGACCACACAGATTTTGATCAAATATACTTGAGTTTTCAGGGAAAAAAAAACCTTCATACATCTTAAAGTGCAGTTTGACATCCAAAGTGTCAAAGCAATGTTAAAAGCTAGCTTTGAAATAAAGCTCCAGATAACTACCTGAATAAATTCAGCATCATTGAGAATCTGTGCTTCCTTGCATTCTGATTTAACCTCGGTTTTCGCTGTGCTGATTCTTTCCAAAGCCTGCTCTCTTCTTTTTTCTCTTTTTTCCAGTCTGGCAAAGGCTTGCAGAATAGCTTCCATTTTCCGTTCTTCTCTTGTCTGATGGGTGTAACAATAATCACGATCAATTTCAGTCAATCTTTCATATATATGTAATGAAATACCCTCCCCTATTTTTAAGTACTTCAGAACACATTAAACATATGCTGACATGAAGATCAAGTTCAGCAGAGGCTGAAATTAAAGGAAGATGTTATAGGCACAGCAATTACTTCTTTCTTCTGAAGAAAGGCTTGCCTCCATACCAACCCTGACAAACAAGAGAGTCCTGCTTCAGAATTACGAACTTGCTTGAATTTTTTGAATGCCAAAAAGAAGCAGCATATTTTAAAATGCTATTTTTTATGACATTGATCTACCAACCTCTGAAAGTTAGGATTTCTGAGGCTTTTTTATTTGGGAAATCAAATAAAATAGGCAAAAATCCTTATTCCCAAGACTATCTGTAAAAATGGCCTTTACAAATAGCAGATAATAGCAAAGAAACAATTAAGTCTAAAAACGACATTGTAAAAATAATCTAAATGCAGTAAAAAGCTATATACAACAGAAGATAAAGGCAGGTTTTTGTCAGAAAGCAGAGATTAACCCAGATGAAATGTGCTGAAATAGCAAGTCTTGCATTTTAAGGGTAAGTTCATGTGAGGATCTCACTTCACACATACTCAGATTCTACAAGCCCACAGAAAGGCAGCAATTAGCATGTGAACAGCAGATGTCACTGAGCTTTAGTGATGACTTTAGGCAGCTACTTGCTTCTCAACTTACCATCTTCCTTTTCCTTTCTGCAATCTGCTCCTCTGATTCCATTTCTACTTCATTGCTAATGGGAGTTTTTTCTTCTATATCATCAATAAAATCTGGCTCCTGAAAGATGGAACCGATTGTTTTACACAAACTCTATTCCTCTTGCAAACTAGGGAAAATGAAAACCTACACAGAACTAAGAATCCTCAGGTCATTACGTTAAAAGGAATCAAGCCAAATTTTCCATCCCCACTCCCCCATCCCACAAACCAAAAAGAAAAGGATCAGAATTAAACCTTCAAAACAACAGAAACTTTTACACACTAACAACGGCCTCTGATCTAACCACTTTATAATCAGTTAAATAAGCAGGAGCTTTAATTATACATCCATTAAAAAACAGCATTAATTTTAATGAAATGGAATGAATGCCAAAGGAAATGTTAACAATGACACAGAAGTTCTTCTCAGCTCAAAACTATATTCTGTTGAAGCCACATTTTCCATTTAAACACTCATTATAGAATCTGATGACAGTGTCGTATCATATGGAAACACAGAAGTTGCCTAACTAACAATGGTTTTCTGTTTAGAAAGAAAAACCAAGTATGAAACTTTGAAAAAAATTCAGTGTTCACTAGTCCTATACACAATTTAATATAAAGCACTGGATAAAGATTTAAAATTTGTCTGAAAACATGTATCCAAGTATAGAAACCAGTCAACTGTAGCTTTTTTCCATGGGTAAAAAAAGTGTATGGGAAAATGTAAATGTACTATTAATAGGCTTGTTCTTCCCACAGTTCCTACTGTTCAGTTTTGAAAATCCTGTGACTGTTGAATATAAGCATTAAGACCTCCAAACATAATTCCATATACCAGCTACCACTTCTTAAAAACACGTTCAAAATGCAAACCAGAAATCACTAAAGATGAGAAAGTTTAAATGTTGCCTCTCTAGAGATCAAGAGTCACAGGTCACATGCCCTGCCTTCTGGACTCACAAGCATTTTGAAGCTATTTTGCTGCTAAACCCCCAAAACTATCTGATCACCTTAGGAAAACTGGGTGCTAATTGTCTCCTTTTTTACCTTCTTTACTTCACTCCTAAATGAACTAGGAAATGGCTCCCTTATAGAATAACTCTCTTTTCTCTGCCCCTATATCATCATTAAAAACCATCATAGAAAGAAAAAAAAAAAAAAACAACAAAAAACCCCACCACCTCAATATCACCACCTCAAAACAGAAGAAATGCAGGCAGTTACTAAGGTAACTCTGTGATCGTGTTGAATAGTTCCTCTGCAAAATTAAGTTAATATCTGTCACAGACCTCTCTCAATAGTGCTTTTAAACAGACATATTAAAAGAAAGACTAATTTAAAATTAACATTTACCAACATGGTACATTACCAGGCAGCTTTACCATAGTATCCACCCAGTATCCAGTATTTAGCTTCAGCTGGGAGAAGGGAGGTATGTTTTAAATTAAACACAGAGCTGCAGAACTCAAATGTGGACCTACAGTCAAAAATTGGTATTCTGAGCTAGAGTCTTGCAAGAGGAGCAGGGCTACTTGTGGCTGTATTTAAAATACTATGGTCCTGAGTAACATGGACAACTACTCAAAAAGCACTTCAGCATGGACTGAGCTCCTAATGAGCATGACATGAGGCTTCATGTCACAGAGCCACAAAGAAATTCAGAGGAAAAAAAGTATAGTAAAACTGTTATGGGAACCAACATATCCTTGAATACAATAAAATGTTCAGGAAAACTGGGAATAGTATATAAAATTCTGAACAGCTTATTCATCGTTCTGATTTTTGATAAACTTCCACTTTCCTTTTCAATGACTTGTTAAAATTCCTTTAATAATTACAAAAGGAGAGTATCTGTGTTTAAAAGCTTTTATTTCTGAGCAACTTCATGTTAATACCTGATTATTAGAAATGGACAGCCTGAGGGGAGAGAGCTTTCTCTGTTTATTATCTGTGATTTTCATTTTAGTAGCTGCTCCTTCACAGTCCAATGTGATGTTCTGATTTTGAGTCTCCTTTTCTCTTGAAACATCTTTTTCTTTCTTTCCCTTTTTCCTTCTGGTTTCATATCCAGTATTGATGTTTTCTGTTGGCTCAGAACGTCTGAGAACTGGACATTCAGGATTTTCTTTGAGGCAAGCACAATCCACTTTGTATTTACTGTAAGTAATTAAATGCAAGAAGGTGTATTTGATTAGGCTGTACAGCAATGACATCTTACAATACCAGATCACACAAGCTGAAATATTTCACATTAAACCTCTGCTGGAAATGGAAAGCAATCACATTAAAAAGCAGGTGACTCAAGTTTTCCCCATGATATACAATACTGCTTAATTGAAAAAACCTCATCTATTGGTTAACTGAAGTTTGGGCTGGCTGCCACACAGAATTCTTCTAAATTGCTTGAAAGACAGAAGGCATCTAAAATCTGAGTGTACTCCTGGGTGGAAATACAACCACCACAAAATGAGCACATGCATGCAAAGACAGTGGACACAACTTACAGAACAAGCACACTGAACTCAAGAGTCACTCTGAACAATTTCAAGCTCTGTACAGATCCATATATGTATCCATTGGATACGCAAGATATGTTACTCAAACACATTCAACTGACTCAGGCTATCAGCTGTAGGTACTAAACACAACTATGACCTAAAGGGATAAATAACAAACTCAAAAGAACTATCAACCAGGCAATTTCTCAAGTTCTCTTTATGTGAGGAAACACAGTGTCATACAAATGCTCATTTTAGAAGAGGCATTAGAGCCTATAGAGTTCCAAACCCCATGCCATGGGCAGGGATGCCACCCCATTGCTCAGGACCCCATCCAACATGGCCTTGAACGCATCTCTCACCTTTTAAGTTTAGAAATTTCTTGCTCTAAGGGTGGTGAGGCACTGCAACAGGTTGCCCAGAGAAGCTGTGGATTTCCCATTCCTGGAAGCATTTAAGGCCAGGCTGGATGGGGCTCTGAGTAATCTTGTCTATCTAGTGGAAGGTGTCCAAGCCCAATTCTATGATCTTTGAGTTGAAAACCATTCTCCCTTGTCCTATCACTATCTGTTCATCTAAGAAGACTCTCTCACTCATTTTTTTAAGCCCTCTTTAAGTACTGGAAGGCTACAATAGGTCTCCCTGAAGCTTTCTCTTCTCCAGGCTAAACAACCCCAGCTTTCTCAGCCTGTCTTCACAGGAGACTGCTCCGACCTTTGGACCATCTTTGGGGTCTCCTCTGGATCTGCTCTAACAGGTCCACGACATTGCTGTGCCTTGGATTCCTGACCTGGATGCAGTACTCCAGGTGGGATCTCACAAACACAATGCTACAATAATACAGAGTAGAGAGGGAGGATCACTTCCCTCAACATGCTGGTCGTGCTCTTTTTGCTGATGCCCAGGCTGCGGTTGGCTTTCTGGGCTGCAGGCACATGCTATTGTTTCACATCCAGCTTTTCACATCCATGAGAAACTCCACATCCTTCTGTGCTCTCAATGACTTGTTCTCCCACTCTGTACTGGGATCGCAGGAACCTGCTAAACTTCAGGAGGTTCCTGCGGTCCCACTTCTCAAGTCTGTCATGTCTCCCTGGATGGCACCCTGTCCTTCTGTTAACTGTACCACTCAGCTTCCAGTCATCTGCAAACTTGCTGAGGGTGCACTTGATCTCTCTTATCTGTCACTGATAAAGACACTGAAGAGGGATGTAGAACACCTCTCAACAGTGCAAGGTAGCCTGAGATAGTCTGAACCCAAGCTGATTAATACAGGCAGTACTCTGTGGTCATACCTAGTTCAGGTCAGGTGGCCAATGCATGTCTGCACAGCACTGCATCCAAGCTGGCTTAAGAGCACACCACAGAAATGCAGTAACGCAAATACAGAACAAACTGCCCACACACACACAACTGTTCATTGTAAATACAGTGCCTAAGGAGCCCATGTTTAATTAAAGCATGCAAGAAAGATACAAAACCAAAGCCACTCTGCATTCCAAGGTAACTTAATGAGCACTAGATGTATTTTAGAACAGCATACTTACCAATTTCCATAATCAAAATCAAATGCTATGGTAATCTCTGCTCCCTTTGGAATGTTATGGATGGAGTAAATATAAAGATGAATTGTTCCATCTTCAATCACATGCCTCACCTATATTTAAGAAAATATCAATATATTATGATAAGTTACATTCTTTTTTCCAAATACCTGTGTAACAATTGTGGGGATTGCTCCAGTTATCAAATTATTGGAATCTCAAGGAAAAGGGGACTTCTAAGTAAATAAAATCTAATTTTCCTTTATATATATTCTCACCTCTGCATTTGGTGTACATGAACGCCTGATAAATCGAGCTTCATTTCCAAAAGTCCTTGCATCGACACACATTTCTAGCCCATGGAATTTGGAATAAAACAAAACAAATGGGTATGGCCTGAAAAACACAACAAAATAAGGAGTTTTGTAATTTTTAAAGATGCTAAATAGCACTTATTCTTTACATTAGTCAGCTCTGAAACATGATGTTTGACATGATACACCAAATTTGTGGGTTAATCAAAGAATGACATGTTTGTATTTAAGTTTCATGACATTCTCCAAATACCTCAAACAAGCCCTGTACCTTCTACATAGGATCTAAAGGGAAAACAGTAACAGGGCAAGCACTAAACATGGAAGACACAAGGTTAAGACTTTTCAAATTCCTTAAACTCTTCTTATGACGGGCCCTAAAATGAAGCTCAGTTAGAAATTTAAATGCCACACAGAACCATTTGAAAAAAAGTAACACTTCCACGTCCCTGTCTAGCACCTGCAGCACCACCAGCACCCAACCCTCCTGAAACAAGGGGGCATCCAAATACTTTGCCAAGGCATGCTTTAAGTTCTGCTACTGCAACTGCCAGGGAACCCTTCCACCTTTAGTGAGCAAAAGCTGTGTGTTCTATCTCCTCCAAAAGGCTTCTTGTGAATTCCCGAGTAGGTAGTTAATGGCAGCATTGAAAACAACCCCCTGGAAGAAGGCAGCAGCCATGCATGGCTCAGTAACTTAACCAGCTGGAGAACTCTGGCAGTAAAATGATCCCAGGTTGACCTGTGTCTGATTTTCTTCTCAGCCTGATGGACTTAATATCTATTTCTCTCACAAAAGGTAATGCCTTTGCCATTAACTTATGTACTACTTTAGGATGGTAGAACCTGTCAATCCTTGGTTAAAGGTACACAACTACTCAATTGAATGCAGCAATCCTATAACCGGGGAGGAACAAAGAAAGAGGAAACCAGCTCCGGAACAAATCTGTAGGGATATCCAGGAGAGAAAGGGAAAGACCAGATTCCGGATACTATGACTTTTAATCAGACAACAGTAAAACACAAGACACTGATGGCAACTAAGACCCACTTGTACTTGAGGCAAGAGTTTGGCAAAACACCATTTTAACAGTTACTTTACTAAAACGACTGGAATAAACAAACCTTTTAAAGAAATATCCATTAGCTTCAAACTGTTCTCTCAGCATGAACTTTCCTCTGTATTCAATAATAAGAGCATCAGGAGGTAAGTCTTTGGCAGCTTTTAAAATCTTCTTGTTTTTTTGCACGTAGCTCTGTAAAGACACAGATTCGTTTATGAAGTATCACCTTCTACCATTTTTCCATTACTATAAAAAGCAGATTATAGTTTCATAACTACGAGAAAAAAAACCTTCCTTTTTGCAATTAAACCTCCAGACTGAACTGACCAAACTGTCCTGTTCCTCTATCAGTGTCTCTAGTCATGAATTTAGATTAAAGGAATGCTTCAGACCTAGTTCTCCAGTACCAGGCTGAAAATCAACATATTTGTGTTCTCACAATTCAAGTACTATATCCCTCTCACCATGACTAGGATGAATTGCTGCATTGTTTTGCACAACCCTTTCAAAAGGCTTCAATTCCTTTAAATGAAACAACACAAGCAGACAGAAAATGATGTTCACAACTAATTCAAGGAAAAACAGAACAGGAACATAACAGAAATAATTTAAACAAAGGATCCTGAGAGAGTTTCCAAATTTATTTTCATGCCTTTAGATCGAAGGATGGCTTTTAAAAACCAGTACGTACCCTGGCAATCAGTGAACTCACACCTCTCATAACTGCCATCACCAATCTAAAAGGAAGTAGCCTCTATGTAGGCAAAAGGCTCTGTAAGTAGGGATACTCCTCTAAGGAGGGTGTCCCATATGCCATGATGGTCTTCAAGAAAAAGAAGCAAAGATGCTTCCTTTGATCTGCTACAGTAACTACTCCTCAAGATAACTGCTACAAAATGCCAAGTCTTCTATACGGCTCTGATTTTAAGCCTGCAAGTAACTGATGTTAAAACTAGAAAAAGACATTACATTATTTCTTCATGAACTAGAACTTACAGGATCACTTGAGTAAAAAAGAAAGTCAGTACGAGAAACATGATTCATGAATATCCAGAACACTTGCCACGCCTAAAAATGTAGACAATGAACATGTTGATATAAAGGGGGGAAAGGAGAGGGGAAAAGAAGATTCAGCTTCAATGCTTCCAATCCACTCTAAACACTTCTGATATTCCTCACAGAGCAACACCAGCAAAGCTGCTGACAAAAGACAGCCTAAGGACAAACCAATGCTCAGGCTCACACTGTGCCTTAGCTACTTTTTAGGATAAATTACATGCAAGTGTAAATGTAACCAGGGTGATAAAGAATGTATAAAAGTCAATTATGAATTCTGAAAAATCTGTTAAAATTCTGATGCTTAGATCTGGTGAGATGAAGAACAGAAAAATGCATGTGAAGTCCCTGGAGGTTTTGAGTTGTTTTTTTCAGGGCGTGTAAATAGCTACCTTTTGTCATGGCAAACACAGCCTGCAGAAAAACCACAATGCACAGCTCATTACCTCTACTGGAGGTTTGAAAATCAGATTGCTGGTGCTGACTTCTTTTTTGTCATTTCCATTGCCTAATCTCAGAGCTATTTTTTGTGCCTCCCTCTGGACACCTTCACTGTACTGGTTATTATTTGCTTCTTCATAACGATCCATCCATGCCTTGATTTTATTTTCCCATCCAAAGTTCGAACTGTCAGTAGGATCAATCTCTGGAGCTGAGCCCTAAAAATTAAAGTGACCAAATATTAGAAGGTAAGTTATAAAAAAAAAAAAATAAAAAAAAATTAAAAAATATTCTACAAGAAGATACAAAATGAAGGGCAAAAGTATTGATTAAGGTTTGGGGTTTTTTTAGGAAGTCTGGTATAAAACTCTGCATTACTTAAAAACATCAAGTTGAATTCGGTCACATTACATTTGTCCTTTCAAGAATTTTATCATTTAATAAGTGTCACCCACTTCAGTTCAGGAATACATTCCCCTCCTCAACAGAGATTCCAGCTTTTAGTGGGATAAGAATGGAGAGTGACATTGTTTCCTCCCACAACTGCACTCCATCGCAGATCTGTGAGTGCAGGAGGTGGAGGGTCAGATCTCCTGCCCACTCAACTTTTGTGAACATATGCAAACATAAAGAACTCCAGCTTTTATCCTGTAATATATAGATTTGATTTTCCCCTTTCAGCCTCAAGGGTCATGCTGTATCTTTTCTTCCACTGCACAACTTACTAAACTTTACTAATCCTACACCTACAACATTAAGCTTGCGACTCTAATGTTACAGGCTTTTGCACATATTTTTTTTCTCTCCTTATCTGCTCCCCACTATACAATTTTCTTCTGCAGTGCTTCAGATCCTTTCACTTTTAAAGAAAGTGCCATTGTACCTCCAGACCTCACAAGCAGCAGCCAGGCTGCAGCCAACCAAAGCTCCTTACGGACAGCAGCAGCCAGCCAACGCTCCCTTTTCTATCCACCTGAGCAGAGACACTATTAAACATTAATAAAACACAAGTAGTTCAGCAATTCAAATTACCTGTTTACATTTCTTTTGTGCATGAAGAAAGCCATACACACAAACAGCATTGAAAAAGGTGTGATGCTAAGAAAACCATAAAACACCCACAATGGAACTTTACAAGTATCAGTTAAAAAAACCCCCACACAACAGAGATTTTTTTTCCCCAATTCTGCCTTCACTACTCACATTTCAAGCGTAAATTGCATCCCACTTGTTTTTATATATCCCAAGCATGAATGAACTACGGGAAATACCTAGTTCTCATGCCATGCATACTTTTATCTCACAGAAAGTTTAAAGACTGCTGTGGCACACAAATCTTACAAAGCAGACATCCCAACACAAATTCTCAGACTATGCCAGTACTAGTGACCAGAGTCCAACCAGACACACGGAGGGTTCGACAGAGCAGAGCTGCTCATTTATCTTCCAAATGCAAACACAGCCAGTTCATTAGTCTGCTGCTTAAGAGTTAGGAAAAGCTGGAGCTACTTAAGTTCAACTTTAGTCCCTTGCATAGCACAGATGAGTCCAAATTCATCCAATGGCTCTTGAAAACCATCTGTTCTTAGAATAAAAATGTGCACTACATTATTTCAATTCAATTCACAGGACAAAGATGTAGTGCCCATACCTTAATTTAAAATCACCGTGATGCATATGTAGTACATTAGTTATCAAGAAGAGAGTATTTTAGTGCTTCATGTGCAGCCCCTACTACACCCTTAATGCTTATTATCCAAGTAATGTACAATGAAGGTTTGAAACAAAACCCAAACAAAATCTGATTACCTTTACTCGTGAAGATTTCCTGGATCCTTCTCGAAATGCCTGGAATAAAATTAGATATTTTTATTCATTTGAAGAAAAAAAAAAACTCTTAAGGAATTCAAAATCCATTAACAAATTAACTGCTTTCCAATAAAACACGCAAAAGGAAAACAACAAACTGCTGAAATCTCAAAGAGGTAACAGGTTACATCTCACAAAATGCTTTTTAAAATCCAATTCAGCATTCCAACCCAAACACCTCTTCTTTTCTCCCACATTACAACTTGACTCTCCAGAATTTCAGAATCCAAGCCAAAATATCAGAGGTAACAGAACACATGGCAGTAATTTGTGTTCAGAATTGTTTGTTCAAATGGAAACGTTTTCCTGAAGATTTCCAGAAGAGACCTCAGTACCTACTTCTGACTACAAGTTTTAAATCCCAAAATTTTCATCCAGGCCAAAGAAATCAAACTACAAAAAGCAACTTGATTTAGGAAGTTCCATGTGCATTACTTCTTCACACATATTTTGTGTTCACATTACAATGGTAACACCTGTAGCTGAACAGTGTAATGGGAATATCCTGTCTACCACAGCAGTTTACCAGCTAACCTTCCACACAATTTCAACTCAAATAAATGGACATGGACATGGAGTCACATCAGGACAACTGATGGCAAATGTTTCTGAACATAAAACAATTGTTAATGAAAACTTTAGAAGAATTCTTCTTTGGGTATCCCAAAGCTTTTTCGACCCCACCTCTAACTATATCAAATGGTCCAGTAAATGCAATTCCTGCTGTGAAATTCTGCCTCAATTACAAAACTGAACTTCCACATAAGCAAGGAGGCCACCAAGGGAAGACTGTATCATTTACAGCAGAACAATAAATTTCAAGCTAAAACCAGGTACCAAAGTTGCCTGGTTTTTAAAACCAGTGTCTCTGGTTGTCACGTAAGTATAATTTGTAACACAGAGTAATAACAGAAATTACATTCACTTACTTTTTTACATTTGGCTATGTTCTGTTCTTTCTCTCCACTTTTTTTCCTCTTCTTATCATTGACTTTTGTAACTCTTGTAGCAGTTAAAGTAATTGTCGTTGGTGTATGTTGAAAAGCAGTGTACAGTTCCACAGGAACCTCATCACCACTTTCTGTTGCACTGGTATCCCCATCTTTAAAACAAAGAATAGTCTGTAAGCAACCAAGTACTGTAGAAAGAACATCCACTAGTTACTCCACATCTGCCTTCCAAGCCCAAAAATTCATACTGACAAATGCTCCAAGCACTCATATGCAAAATTCACCAACAGTTGCAACAGCATGAAAATGAAGGACCAATGAGAAACCGGTAATTAACAGATGTTTGTAATGCCAGGTGAGAAAAAGGCACCAGATCAATTCCACTCCTCGAATGGAATTCTGTTACCATATTCCATTGTAAGCAAAATTAGGATCACAAAAAAAAAAGGCAAAAAAATTTGTTAACGCATTCACTTATATTTAGCTTTTACTTGTAATATGGCATTACAATTCTCTCAGATGACTGTATTCTAGAAGGGATTACAATTAATGACTGACCAGCATTTCTTGTGAAGCCCTATTAGTTAATGACATGCAAGTCATAATCAACTATTTCAGCTGCAATCTGCAGCGTCAAGTGCCTTTTTCAGGGTAAATAAGTCAATTTAGCCAAAAGCCTTTTCTACTTAAAATCCCCTGACAGAAACAATTCTGCTACTTAGAGAAAAGGGACAATCACACTCAAACTGACAGATATTTTTTGTGCTGTGCACTCACAGACCTAAAGGCCAAAGCCTGAAATCTAGCATACATCAGCACTTATGTCAGACAAACACATATCCCGACCTGAAACAGGATTACCCTAGTTCTGTCAAGATGAAAGGCTGTGAGGGCTGGGGAGGATTGGAAGAGATGGTGCACATGGGTAAGAGACTGCTGTTCACATGCGCTCAGTACAGACTTCTCAGATTTTAGCAGCTTTTCCAAAATATTCTGCCTTCAATAAATACACTTACACTAAGCAAAACTTTCTCAAACTGCACAGATCAGGCTTTACAAATACTAAATATCAGAGCAAAGGAAACAGTCTTTCAGAGCTCAGGAGGATGTTGCCTTAATCAGTGCACTCAACAATCCTTCTTGAAACCTTCTTTACTAAAAAAAGAACTCCAGCTACTGGTCACTCTGGCTTTTCCTTGCTCACAACATTCCTTAACAAGATATGTGCATAGTGCACAATCCCATTTTACCATCTTGGTTGTTATGAACAACTTATCAGGCACATAATTTTATAAATTAGGAATTGATGAGGTTTTCTGAATTTGCTTACATCTCTGTTTGGAGTATTTTCTAAATTAGCATAAAGAAGCATACAGAAACAAGTGTCAAACCAAAGAAAAATGAGCAGGAAAAAAAACAAAGCCTGAGAAATGGAAACCCAAGGACCTCTTTAAATTTTCAGCGTCTGCAGTCCATGCACTAATGTCTACAGAACCATGATGTCACAGCCACACACCTCTCCCCCTCGCCCCAAACCCCACAAAACACTGTCTTCCTCAGGGAAGCAACATTTCAACATTGTTGTCTACACTCTGCTCTTACTGTAAAGAATAATTACCTCAACTAAACATGCAATTACATAGAGCTGTTTTGAGACACTCCTTCCTAACCTACATAACCTGCTTTCACTTTGAAGAGCCTTAGTAAACCACTCCGAGAGAAGATCTTGAGTTTGCACACAGGAAGGCAAGACACAAACTCTCCAAATTTCTCAAGTTATGGGCCCAATTCATTAACCCACAAGGAGCAAGTGATCTCGACAGTATCAATTTCAACATCAGGCAGCTTGAAGCAACATCCTCAAATAAGTTAACCCAAAACATCCAGTATTCAACTGGGTGGGGATTAACAAAGGTGGTCACTTCAATAACCACACTACACAATTCAATGCACACTAAGCTGCACCAGAATTGCACTTTTATCAGAACAACAGAATCATCACCACTACATACAACCATGGGCCTCAGAACAGTGGGACAAAGACGTTGCAGGAAAAGAGGTGATGTGGTTACATATGAAAGTTCTAAGACACAACTTTGTATCTTGTGTAATGTTCATCCAAAAGCTCTTTTCTTGAAGCAAACCATCATATCTACTACTTGCTCCCCACTTCTCACCTTTGGATGCAAAACAGCTGAAACAGCAACTCTTTACAATAAAACCATTATGCTGTAAGGAATTCTCTTATCTAAATGAAGGGCCATATATATATATATATATATATATACACACACACACATACACTTCCTCATCACAGAGCATCCAAATAATGCATCTTACCTTTCATCAAACACCTGTACCTTACTACTAAGTGAATTACAAGTAACATTCTGTTGCTGTTGAATATTTAAAACATAGAAAAGATGCATTCAAATTGATGCCACTTTTGCTTTTCCTAATTGGAATCATCACGAATATTGGCCATTTTACTCATGTCTCATCGTAAAGTGATTCTGGGAATGAATTAAGTCCAACTGAACTGTGTCACAGCAGTCAGCATGAAGTGCATTTAGCCAACCTGAAGGTGTTAAGCACATACACTCACTACAAATTATGTATTATAAATCACAGTAACCAATACCGCACTTTGAATTTTAGACTAGAGGACCAGAATTTGTCTTTAACTCTGTTTCGATAATTTATCATTTAGTATCACTTTCCAGCTGAACACATACAGCAGAATTAAAAAGACTGATCATCAGGATTTAGGAGGGTTGAACACTAACTTCAAAGGCACAAGCTCTTCTGACCCTGTTAAGACTTGCAGTATCACTCTTCCCTTAAGTTTGCTGTAAATGATGAGTGTGCCTACTAATCCCAAGGATGAC
Organism: Serilophus lunatus; assembly: GCA_013399895.1. Taxonomy (NCBI): domain Eukaryota; kingdom Metazoa; phylum Chordata; class Aves; order Passeriformes; family Eurylaimidae; genus Serilophus; species Serilophus lunatus. Next base: position 1,547,289 of record VXBA01003293.1, read on the forward strand.
TTAAATAGCTTAGACCATCAACTTCCCCTATCCTGTATGTAAATCCAAGTTCACCCTCACAGTACCATCATTCCACTCACCAAACTCATTAACTCCAAATGAATTCTAAATCTATCTATTATTTTAATAGAATCAGCAAAAATTACTTTAAATTCTAAAGAAAATTCAGAATTTAAGTTCTGTTGACCTAGTAAATTAACCCAAAACTTTATTAAAGAATTTGGTTCTGTTAAAATGAAAACAGACAAAAAATGATTGCAGTTTTAAGTCATTAATACTTTAAAGGGATTTTAGCCAGTTTACTACAACACAAGCATCGACTCCACACCAAGAGGCACAATAAAGTCACACACTTTAGATGCACACTCCACTACTTCACAGACATGATTTGAAAATAAACCATGTTATGTTTAGGGTGGCTTCCTCCCAAAGTTTTACTTTTGTAAAGGAGCTGGAAAGTATTACCTCCAATCAAGAATTCTACAACAGACTTTGGCTGGACACAACTCTTGGCAAGTTAGGCCAGATGAGTTTCAAAATTGTGTGAACTAGTAGGAAAGCTCATTTCATAAAATACATAGACTGAAGTACTGTGGGTACTTGCACTACACACATCATCTCGTTATCAAAGGCAAAAACCCTTCAAAATATCATATTTTACCCGCATCACCTTACCTAAGTTTAGCAACTTTTCTCACTGTCAAACAAACCCCAAACCATACCAAAACACTCTCCCCATCTACATCCAAAAAATCAGAATTAGGATTTCCTATCAAAACTTTTTTTCCAACAAGAAAGCAGACTTAGAAATCCTCTCATCCCAAAAGAAGGTACCTGAACCTTTTTTTCCATCTTATCTTCAGCAACTCACTCAAACTAGCACAGCTGTTATAAAAGGAGCATGCCTTATTATGGAACTTTAACAATGTTCAACAGATTGGATTACTCACACTGATATGAAAATGCAATTCTGACAACCACTAATAAAACACACGGAACTAAAACAATTCTGATATAATGTTATCTTGGTAATAATACAGCCAAGAAAAAGGCATTGATTTACTGAACACTGTTATGTTGAAGACTGTCATAGCTGCAGGTACAGCATATACAATCTTAAGTCTACACAGTTGATTTAGATTTATTTCATAACCAAAAAACTTAAGTGTTACTCACCTGACATATTTTCCCTTTTCCTTCGTTGCAACAGCACTGCCCTTTCTTTATCTAAACTCCTGAAATCAGAAAATCAATCAGTGCAGGTATCAAAACAGACCTTTTCACAGTTACTATTTCCCTTGACTATTACAGAATAAACAGTAAACTAACTCAACATTCAGATACTTAGTTCAAGTATGAGTTGTACACTGTTACGCTCCATTTTAAGGGAAAGCACATAAATGTATCCAAATCATTGGAAGATGTAACTTGATAGCTCAGAAGAGAGACTGACAGCATGCTGGTCCACACATTACAGACAAACAGGCATTACACCACTTTCCTGTGGATTCTTCAGCACAATCATCACAATACTGAACAAATGTTCTGTGACAGTGAGCTCTGAACTACTTCTCAGAAATTAAAGAGTAACTTACTGGTAATTAAAAATGTTCTGAACACATTTTTTTTTGCTGTTGAAATAACAACCTCCAACGTAAGAGGCATTTTATACTCTATATCACAGGACAGCAACTATGGTGACAGTCAGTATAATCTACCAGAGTCAGAACAAAATGCACTCCTTGTCACGTCATGAGACTTCAAGTTGGGGAGAAAGGGGGGGACAGAGGGAAGAAGGAGAGCACATACAAATATTCTCTCCAGAGCAAGGAATCCTCCAAGTGAGCACTGCAGCATATTGGAATAGGGCCACGACCTGAGAACTCTGCTGTGAACAGTCCTCAGTGTACTACAGCCATGAAATGAAACATAGAGGCACTGCATGGACCAGTCCACCCTGAGGAAGGACCCAGGAATCACTGCTGTTTGGATACACATTCCAAGGGTTTTCCCTGCTGCACAGGGAAGTGAAACGACAAGGGAACGGAGGCTGGTCAAACTGCCTGCATCAGAAATGCAGCTCTTTAACCACAATTCTCAGGACTATGCTAAGCGGTCTGCGTCTTATCTGTTGGTTGGTAGAACCACCAACTTTTTCTCCTCAGCAATTCCTCTTTTTCATATTGTAGTGGGTTGAAAAGGGAGGGGG